>CM067335.1:102492500-103035000 GCA_034376525.1 Nicotiana benthamiana
AGAGCTTGGTCAAAATCCCTTTCAAATTGCCGCTTCCCGTCAAAATTGGTCATCTTATCTTTACCTGACAGCTCTTTCATCCTTCTCGGGTAAAGATGGGAAGCTGTTGATACCCAATTTTTTCCTATGCATTTTTATACCTAAAATACTTCCAAAGTATCATATATGTACAAATGTAAGAACATCAAAGGGTTTTGGCATTTTTAATGATTATTAAACCAAATTATTGCTTATTTTTATAGCATAAAATCCAATAATTATTCCCAAAATTTATTATTTTTGGTGAATTATTTATTTTATTGTCATATTTACATCAAAACATAGCTAACATAATTTTTGCATATTTTTATAAATCATAGGGTATTTTTAAAATTAAATTGCATATAATTGCCATATCAGCCTTTTTAAAGATTTAATTGTAATTATATTTATAAAATTGACTCCAATATTTTAAATTTGATAATTATATATTATTAATTATTTTAGCACCTTTTATTCGTTTCCAAAAATTATTTTGCTATTTTTATAAATTAAAACAAGGGAAAAGTGACTATTTAAAAGTTAGCCCATTTACATTTCAACTTTAGCCGAAAATTAACCCCAATTCAACCCCAATATCAGCCCCAAACTGGACCAAAATCCGCGACCCAATTTCCTAATTAACCTAACCCAAAATCGCTTAACCTAAACCGGCCTGTGTGCTTTTCTATTAGAGCCGTTGATCATTTTTTAACAACGGCCCAGGCTCATCCCTTCCTTTTTTAACCTACCAACACCCTCCAACCCTAAATCATTTTCCAAATCTACCACCTCTGGTTCCTCTCGTCTCTTTCGAACCCTCCCGACCTCTAAAACTCTAACGTCCACCTACCTCCCTCTCCGACCTAAATCCACTGGAATCCATAGCTAATCTAGCCATGGATGATCTCTGCTCACCCTCTCCTACTTCTATACGTTTTCTCATTGAAGACTCTTGTCTAGACCTTGAAGGTCTTCATCCAGACCTTGGCTGATTCGAGTCTCTTTTGCCTTTTCCGACCTTGTTCCAGTGTACCTTAGCTTTATGAGCCTAGATTTGACTTTATTGGCTCAGATCCGCTCGTGAAGACTTCCAAGCCGTCTCGTCCTTTAGGGTTCTTAGAATCCCTAGCCTATTCGAGGTTCTTTCTTCATTTATTTTCCTAGATATGTGGTGAATCTATGCTATATTTGACATTTTAAGTATTCTCCCCAATTTTCCTTTCCAAATTTGTTTCTCTTCGATTTAGGGTTTCTGAAAAGTTTTAAATTGTTTTCTGACTCCTCTTCTTCTTTTCTTTGTGTGTATCTACCTATGTTATGCTCTTATGCTTGCATTACTGTGCTTCGTTCTTTCTTTTACTAATCTCTATATCATGCTTTCATATGTTCGTTTACCCCATGTTCCTTTACTGCCTTTTCTACTAAGCTTTTAGTTCTTTGATTGCCTTCTTCTGAGTTTTGTTTGAGTTCTTTTTAGACATGTTTCATCTGCTGTTTTCCTAAGATTATATTGTCTCTTCTCTTCTAAACTTGTTTAAGTTATAAGTTTTGCTTAAAACGTGTTCCATGTGCTTCAAATCGGTTTCTACATTCCGTTTGTGATGTGCCGGAGAATTTCGGCACATTTCAATACTAATTGCTTAGATTTTAGCTTGTTTTAATGTAATTATAACTAATACTTGTGTAGTTTTTTTTGTTTATACAGTACAATAGGAAGGGGAACCCAAAGACATGAAAATAGAAGCAAAAAGACAAGAAAAGAGCAAAATATTGCACATATGCTGGTATGCGGCCCACTATGCGGTCGCATATCAGACATGCGAGCCACATATTGTGCATCAAATCGCAGAATGAAGCAGAGTCCTGAGCTAAATTTCAAGTCATGAATGCGGCCTAGTACGCGACCACAGGATCAACATGTGGACCGCAGAATAACTCGCAAACCAACCATGAAGATAATTGAAGGTCAAAGATATGATGCATTCTGCAGCCGCATGACTCAAATGTGGACCGCAGAACGGGAATGCGAAGAGGACCTGAAAACGAGGGTTTTATTCTGCGGTAATGATGCTCCAAATGCGGACCACCTACTTGTTCTGCGACAAGAATTCCGTCGCATATCTGACCTGAAAGGGCAATTTTGTCCATTTTCTTTCCCGATATTTGCCCCACTATAAATAGTTTTATCAAGCCTTTGTGGGCTCATTCTGTCAGATCTTAATACTACACTCCTACACATTAATATTCTCTTTTTTTTGAAGCTTTTGGGTTGAAAATTCTTTACTTTATAAACATTTATGACACTCAACATTATTAGCTTTTTGTATTGTAGCATGTATAGCTAACTCCAAATACTAAGGTTATAAACCCAAATTGGGTGTTTAACATTGAATATATGTATAATGGTTTGTTGATATTTATGTACTTCTCATTCTTCGTTTATTGTTGGTGGTTTAAAATATTAACAAAAGCCATTAAATTCTTGCTTTGCTTTGAAAAATAGATCAGAATTTGGTAGAAGTAAATATCAACGACTCAAGGCTTTAAACCTTGTTTGATAAAATCACATAGGAATAAGTGCATTTAAGTTGGCATTCTCACACCTCCTTTTTACACACCTACCCTGAGGGATAAGGTATATGTGAGTTTTTCCATTTAAAGTGATGTTATTCGGATTGGGATTATTTATTTAGAGTCGGCACTTGGGATAAGTTTGGCTTTTGGTGTCCCAAGTCACCAGTTTATCTTGAATACCGAACCGAGGAAAACTTCGACTTTTCGAATGGAGTCTGCGAACCAGAAACTCTTAATAAGGTATTCTGTTGACCCGAGGGAAGGTGTTAGACACCCTCGGATCCCGTGGTTCTAGCACGGTCACTTAAATTGCTTTGAATGACTAAAATATGATTTTAATACATGAAGAGCCTATGTGCCAATTTTATGTTATACCCCCAATCTTAGACACACTCCATTCAACTTTTTAGGATTTGGATTTGGGCCGCATAAAATTCCCACCCGTATTTAGGGATGTAATTTATTAAAGTCGCGCTTAATAGAGTCTAACGTGTTGTAATATATTTGGAGGGCCGTGAAATTCGCTAAATGGCCCTTCCCGATTTTTTAAATATTTTTTAAACCTTTATTGAGGACCCCGTAATTTGTATTCTATTGGGCGAGGCTCGTCTCAATTTTAGAAGGCTTATTTAATTAATGTAATAAGAGGACAACCCTACTCATAACCATTTCGGATTTAAGCTATTGATTATGGGAAAACTAGCTTTGTAGTTACTTTTGGCAAAATATAACTACCTTAGAACACAATATCAATCATATTGTTAAGGCTAGACTAATGGCCTGATTCTATTTCCAAAAAAACAACACCAACAACACCTATTGGGATTACTAACACAAGGAAAAGGGGTGGAGTATTACATAAAAAATGTCTACTGCTAAAAGAAAAACAACTTGCCCAATTTGAACATCTTGACAATGGAATCAATATTAAAATCAATCACAACCTATATTGCATTAACGAACTGATTCACTTCACACGGAACTCTTAAAAATTAAACGATGTGAAATCAAACGAATTAAATACTCTCAAGACTATCCAAAGAAAATTCCCATGCACAGAATGCGAACGAACACATGTACTTATGAAATGGATAATGAAAAGCGCCTTTGACACAACTAATTCGATCTACTATCTCAGCAAATAATTTGACACAACTGATTGTTAATCAGAATGAGATAATGAGGTGGTAGTTAATAATCCAAATGAAAGAACACTCAAAATACCAATCATTCAAGCTCAAATTTATTCCTCCAAAAATAAGTCCTAAGATTCATGAATTAACTAAAGCCAAATGAAACAAGGAAACAAACCTCAATAATTCTACTAACAAATCGGATCTGATTCTCACAATCAACAGGAAGTCGACAATCGGAGCTGCACCGGGACCTCAGAGCTCGCCAGAACCGCGACAAACTTCAACAACCGCCGAGTCGCAAACTCAAACAAAGCTTCACAACCGGAACTGAATTGATTTCCATAAAAACCAGAAGAGCAAAACTTTAAAGTTTAAATTGAATCCATGATAGAACTGAAAATCAAAATCATATGGTCGTATTTTTGTTGATAAAGAAACATAACTGCTGGACGTGAGGTTGCTGCTGGACGTGAGGGAGACGTCAATGGCGGACGAGGAGGCAGCAGTGATGGGCTGACCTGGTCGTTTGGTTCAAGGGTCGTTTGGTTGATGCTTTGAAGATGGCAGCGCTGCTTGTTTTGGAGATGATGAAGACGCTGGTTATGCTGATGGCCAGTCGTTTGGAGGGGAGAGATGCAGGCGGTGAAGAAGAAGCATCGTGAGAGAAATGTGTTTTGTAGTTGTCCTCCCCCTTTTTTCCATTGGGCAGAGAATGATTTTATAAAGTGTGTGGGCTGGAGTGTTATGTGGGAAGTTGTATTTGAGGAAGGTGTTACGTGAGGAGTGTTTTTTGGGGAGAAATATTTTGGGGAAGGTTCTTCCCAATTTCTTTTTATCTTCCTATTTCTTTTATCTTCCTTTTTTTTATTTCATTTACTTATTTTATATTTTATTTTTTGATTTTATTAAATGCTAAATTAAAAATCTAAACTCAAATTGACTCTAAAATTATACTTTCAAATTTTCAATTACACAAACTCCCTATTTAAATGCAAACTAAACAAAATAAAATTAAAAATGCAACAAGGACAATTTTTGTTATTTTTCTTTTCCTAAAAGTAACTCAACTACTAATTAATCCTAAAATGTAAAATTAAATTCTAAACGCAAATGCCAAGTATTTTTGGTATTTATTATTTTAATTTTAAAATGTTAAAAATGCATGAAATGTGACTAAAAAAAAAAAGAAAATTCCTAAAATCAATAAAAATTATTGTGACTTATTTTTAGGAGTTATCTTCTGCGTACATATCACCCTTTCCAAAATCCACTAAATAAGATTATACTGGGTTGTTGTTGTATTATTGGCCAGTGTGAGAGGAATTAAAGAACTGCTCTTACATCAATCATTTTGATACATGCATGGCAGCCGCCAGCTAGCAGTTAATCACATATTTATGTCAGCTTATGCAATTGTACCTGCAGATCCAGGACTCTTCTAAGCACGAATTTTATCATCTAATGCAAAAAGTTTACATACATAATAAATGTGATTTTGTCGTCATATCGGACTAAAATAGTATGACAGGCATTATTTACGCCAAAACAATTTTAAAAATATTATAACCAGAACGGTTGGGGTCGTGCTTAAGCACGGGCTATTCCCATCTAGTATATATATATATATATAACCTTGTTTTTATTCTCGTCCTCCACCCCAACTTATGTAACACCTTTTTTTTAATCAGCCGTTTTTTAATACTTGGTAATAATTCACCTTTAAATTTTTCTTTTTACTCTTAATGAGATGATTTCTAGCTACACAAGTTCTATGGTTTATTTTAGATCGCAAGTTTCAAAACTCTTCCTATATTTCATAAACTTCATGTCTAGTCAAACGACAACGACAACGACAACAACAACAACAATAACTCATTATAATTACACTTAGTAGAGTTTGGGGAGGGTAGTGTGTACGCAGACCTTACTCCTACCCTGAGATAGAGAGGTTGTTTCCAAATATATCCTCGGCATTCTTCCCTCCAATAACTTCTCACCTTGCTCTTGGGGAGACTCGAACTCACAACCTTTTAGTTGGAAGTGAAGGTTGTTTACCATCAGAGCAATCCCTCTTGTCAAACGCCTTCATATTAATGGGGACGGATGAATTATAATTTATGTGAGAAACTAAATGATAAATTAGATTATTATATATAGTTACGCAACTAACCAATGAATAAAGAAATAATTCAGTTAAAACGCAAATAAGATTGACAGAAATCTATTTTGATTATATTAATTAGAGGAAAAAATTTAAGTTATTATACTTAGATTATTTCTAAGTATATTTTTTTTCAAAAAAGTACTTTTGGAAAAAAATTATTTTTTTTCTGCTTCTCCAAACTGCTTTTACTTCTCCTTAAAAATACTTGTTCCCTCCCAAAAGTTTGGCCAAACATCTCAAGTTTTGGCCAAAAGTGCTTTTGTCAAAAAAAAAATAATACTTTTGGCCAAAAAGATGCTTGGCCAAACATGCTATAAGACGCGAACATTGTTGTTGTATTCGGTCCCCATTCTTGTAAGAAAGAATTACAAGAAAATACACATGATTTTACATCATAATAAAAATGGCCCATGCTTTTTAGTTTTACCCCACCTAACCCACATTGTACATATTTTGTAAGCACTTGCAAATCAAAAAATGTGTTCTTACAACCATTGCTTGTAAAAGCTATGGAGTTAATTCTTTGCTCTTACACCCATTGCTTTCACTCTCTCTTATTCTCACGTGTTCTACATATACTTCAAGGGGCCATATATTTTCTGTTTCTCCTCTTGTGTCACCTGCTTGCAATGTAAGAAAATTAAAGTGTAGAAGTCCACTATTAAAGACTTCAAAGCTTTGCTTTAAAGAATGTTTTTTTTAATTTGTTAGTTGTTTGGATTGGGTATTGTTCCAATTGATTGAAAATATCGAAAGGATTTCAAATTTTAAATTTGAAGTGATTTGGAGTAAATTTGGGCAACAATTGAGTTAAATTTCAAAAAAGACGCAAGGAAGAAGACGAAGTCAGATTTTTGTATAATTTATGTATAATCTTGTATAATACTAGTGTATATGAGTATAGAAACACACTTTATACACTATTATACACTTTTATATAACTTTATACAAGCGTGTGTAGACGAACTTCTTCCACGATTTTCAGTTGCAATTCTTGTTCAAAACCGCTCCAAATCTCCATTAAATGACTTCAAATTATATATACAACCTCTTTGTACTATTTCTAACAAGTCGAAATAACACTCACATCAAATTTCTCACAAAATTAAATTCGAAATTTAAACCCACATATTTAAGCTTGTTAAAAATTTAATTTTCACTACCCAAATGAATTTAGTTTGTTGAATTAATATTTGAGTCACAGTTGTTGATTTGAAAATTAATTTAAAAACCCGAGGAATCTTTTTTTATAAGTTAAATAGTAAATTTGAGAAACTATTGGAGTTGGTTGTTGAATCTTAGCCTATTATTTTTGAAATAATTAATTGTAAATTTAAATATGAACTATAGAATTTAAAAGTAGGAGCCTAATTATTCTAATGTAAGAATATTTTTTAAATATATGTCACAGTAGCAAAATGAAAGAGATACATCTCATTGACCTCTGAAAATAATAACTAGCTCAACTGAAGATATTACTGATACAGATTAGAGTTGAGGTAATAATTTGTTCCTCAATTATTTTACTTCAACTCCCAACTTATAGATTAGAGTCGAGATATAAGCACTATAGTAAATTTGGTTAATGTGGTAAAAAAAAATTTAAAGTTACAGCAATTCAAAAAAATTCCGCCATGGTAACAAAAACAGACTCCTCTCTGGTTTGAGCTATGTCCATGGATCCCCAGAATAATCTTTGCTGTATTTTCCAATTTCCGACGTGAAAACGTTAGACAAATTAGAGAATGAGGGAAATCTCTTATCGCCGTCTTTATATATCCACCTTCCGCTTTCTCTCTTCTCTTGCGGCGGCGCGTGTAGACCACCACCACCACCACCCGCAATGCATTCATCCCGCATCCACAAATTCTCCTATTCACTTGCATACAGAGAAACCCGAAGGTTTGATTTCGTTAATCAAGTCATCTTCTGAAAATTCCCATTTGCTACAAATCCATGCTCACCTCATTCGCAAAACTCTCTTTCAAGGTCCATTTTTTTTCTCAGCTTTCTTATTTCGTGTTGCTCTCCCGCCATTCCATGATTTAACTTATGCTTTTCGGATATTTTTAAAATATGAAAAACCCACTGTTTTCATGTACAACATCATGATAAGAGCTTATGCAATGAGTGATTCACCCATAAATGGTTTTCAGTTATATCAAGAAATGTTAAGGTCAGGTGTTTCGCCGAATTCGCTAACGTCTTCATTCGTTACGAATTGTTGTACAAAGATTGGGTCTTTGTTTGGTGGGCTACAGATTCATGCTCGAATTTTGAAAGGCGGGCATCAATCCGATGGACGCCTGCTGACCACATTGATGGATTTTTATTCATCTAATGAGAAGTACAGCAAAGCATGCAAAGTGTTTGATGAAATGTCTCATAGAGACACAGTAGCTTGGAACGTGTTGATTTCTTGCTATTTGCGTAACCGACGCACTCGGGATGCTTTGCACGTATTTGATATGATACGGAGCTCGTCTGAGTGTCAACCAGATGAGGTTACTTGTTTGTTGTTACTTCAGGCTTGTGCAAATTTGAATGCGTTGGCCTATGGTGAGGGAGTTCATAGATATTGTGAAGAGTATGGCTTTGACAAGGCAATGAATATTTGTAATGCACTTATAACTATGTATTCCCGGTGTGGTTGCATTGAAAAGGCCTTTGAGGTGTTTAAGGGAATTGCCAAGAAAGATGTGGTGTCTTGGAGTGCAATGATATCGGGGTTGGCAAGAAATGGTTATGGCAGAGATGCAGTTGAGGCATTTTCGGAGATGCAAAGATCGGGTGTTTCCCCTGATGATCAGACTTTCACTGGGGTTCTTAATGCTTGCAGTCACTCCGGACTACTTGATGAGGGTAGGATGTTTTTTAATCGTATGAGCGAAGAGTTTGGGATTCCTCCAAACATTCATCACTATGGGTGTGTGGTTGATCTAATGGGTCGTGTTGGCTTAGTTGAAGAAGCTTACAACCTTATAAGTTCAATGAAAATCAAACCTGATGCAACAATATGGAGGACTCTACTAGGAGCTTGTAGAATTCACCGCCAAGCTGATCTTGGAGAACAAGTCATTGAGCATTTGATTGAACTTAAAGCACAAGAAGCCGGAGATTATGTACTGCTGTTGAATATTTATTCATCGCTTGGTGATTGGGATAAGGTAATAAACGTGAGAAAAATAATGAAAGAGAGGGGAATCCAAACCAACCCTGCTTGTAGTACCATAGAGTTCAAGGGGGAAATACATGAATTCGTTGCAAATGACTTTTCCCATCCAAGAAAGACTAAGATTTATGAGATGTTGGACGAGATCAATCAGCAACTGAGGATAGCAGGATACGTTGCTGAGCCAATGTCAGAGTTGCACAATGTGGGTGAGGAAGAGAAGCAGATTGCATTATCTTATCACAGTGAGAAATTTGCTATTGCTTTTGGGGTTCTATCAACTCCACCCGGCACGTCAATAAGAGTTGCAAAAGACCTCCGAATTTGTGTTGATTGCCATAATTTTGCCAAGATGTTGTCAGCAGTCTATAATAGGGAAGTTGTTATTAGAGATCGTAACCGCTTCCATCATTTCAGAGAAGGACGATGTTCTTGCAATGACTATTGGTAATTGCAAAATGTTCCTCCAGTAAATTATGGAGCAGAATGAAAGTAGGGCTTTATAAAGATGATCTATTGAATGATGATGAGAATGGTGTTGAATGTGTTATTGGATAGAACACCCGATAATATCAGACTCGCATTAATCATGCATCAGGAAAATTCTGGTCGTGCAGGAAAGAAAGAATCCCATTGTTGCTGAATACAGCTTGAAGCTAGATTCAAATAGACTCATTGGCACAGAGAAGAATCTAAGAATTTATGTCAATTAACAGGATGGAGTTGGATTTTGCTATTACTAAGTCCAGATCGGTGTAGTAGTCTCAGTTAGAGGGTGGAATTGCCCATGCTTATGGATTAAACTGAATGAGATTCAAACTTGGGCTTTGGGGGGGGGGGGGGGGGGGGGGGGTGGAATTGTTGAATTTGCCCAAAGGAAGAAAGTGACTGCAATCAAATGAATGATTTTCACTTGAGAAGAAATTATGTAACCAAAATCCCACAAAGGCAACCACACCGCGCCAAATCTTATGTCTTTATTCTTATTGACACTGGAGTTCCCTTGTATTTCTAGAAGTAGTAGCTTATGTTGAAAAGCTGAAATCCATTACTCCTTTAAACCGATGACAATTTCTTTTTTTTCCTAAAAGAAGCAGCAGCATACCCTCCTTTACTGGCTGAGAGCATTATTTTTGCCCCGCGATTTATTTATTTATAATTTCACAAGTCAAGAAAATCAGAGCAGAAGAGTGAAGGAGTCGAAATCCCACAATAGTTTTTCTGACATAATTTCAAAAGTTGTGAAAATCATAATAGAAGAAGCTAGAAGAGTGTAAGTAAACTTTGATCCCAGATTCCCTGTCAAATATTTGAGTTAAAACATACTTTAAGGGGTGGGGAGTGAAGGAGGACTGTCACATAGAACCGAGGCAAAGTAATTTATGATTGAATCTCAAAGGCATTCTTAATTTCTTATCAAAGTCAAAACTATCGATCAAATGGTTCTTGATGAAGGTGAAACCTAAGAAACGAAAAGTGAATGTCTGTTCGGATACATCACCAAGAAGGTTGGAAAGCGTCGCAGAATAATGAGTGAACTGAAAATTCTGATATGATTTAACCGAACTCAAGAATGTTATGCATTCTGACCTCGCTTATGGGACCTCACTTATGGGATTACACTGGTATAAGAATGTTATGCATCCGGAGCTCAAGGGTGGAGAATTTGCATCCATGTGAACCTGCCGTTCACTTGAAGTTTAGGATCATCCTCATCCCCTTTATCTTTATCTAATTATTGCTTGTGTTGGCGGGATTTATTTTATGAGGTTTTGAGAGAATTGGCTTTCTATTTAGCGAAATTTATATATTGTTAAATATGTCTAACAACATGATTATCTTGAAGAAGTAAACAACTGAATCAATCAAATGCTCCGCACTGCCAAACAATTACATTTTCCACAAAAGAAAAAAATTTGACCTCAATGGTGGGATTACCCGTCCCACCTTCTATTTAGAATAACTAATTCCACCATTTTAGTGTAAAATTTATCTCAAAATTAGCTAATACCTATAACCAAACATAGGATAAATACAATCTCAAATTCTTTCCTGAAATTATTATCCGTGTACCAAACAACCACTACAAGGACAAACATTGAGAAGGTGCTCGGTGATAAGATTTACCATAACAAGCTAAAATTTGTGGAAGCAAGTGAATAACTGTATTCCTAAATTTTTAGCATAAATAAATTTAGAATTCCCGCATTTCATCACACAGCCAGCTCAACGACACGCTCAGATTATAGAGAGATAAAAGACTTGGTTTAACGAGAAAGAAAGAACATGACAAGAGTGCCTCAACGACGTCAATTAGAGTTACATACCGCAGAGGAAACAATTTTACAATACTACTGTTTTTTTTCTCGGTCACAGAAGCACTTTTCAGCTCACCTGCAAAACTGGAATTGCTCATACATGAATTCCGCTAAATTACTTTATTCCTGTCATCATTTCTTCAGCTGTAATATATTCTAAGCGGCTACAGGTTCCTTCATAACGAAACCTATACCCTTCTCGATGCTAGCTTTCAGTTCTGGCTTTAAAGCATCCAGAGCTTTCTGTTCATACTCAGTCAAACCTTGAAGGTCAGATGGAATCAAAGCCTCAACCCCGTTTTTTCCTAGTTTAATCCTTGAAGCAAAGAATGGAAGCTCTGTTAGGTCAGACTGGACAAAAGCACACTCATACACATCACTATCTCCATCAAGTGCGCGCAGCGAGGACTCAACAAATCTTGCTGCTGCGTACGCCATGGAAAGTGTAGCAGACCCTGCACCAGCCTTTGCCTCCACAACTTCTGTGCCAGCATTTTGAATCCTCACAGTTAGCTCCTGTACTTCTTCATCAGTGAAAGTAGTTGATGGTTTCGTCTTTGATAGCAAAGGCAAAATGGTGATACCGGCATGGCCACCCACAACTGGGACATCTACGTCAATAAGCCTCAAATTTTTCTTCTGAGAGACAAATGTGTTTGCCCTGACTACATCTAGGGTGGTAACACCAAAAAGTTTTTTAGGATCATAAACACCCTTTCGCTTCAACACCTCTGCTGCAATTGGCACTGTGGAGTTGACTGGATTGCTAATGATGTGGATAAATGCATCAGGGCAATTATCAGCAACAGCCTCAACCAATGTCTTCACGATGTTTGCATTAATGTTGAACAGGTCATCACGTGTCATACCTGGCTTTCTTGGAACACCAGCAGGTATGACCACCACATTTACACCTTTCAAACAGTTGGCCAATTCAGAAGCTCCAGTGAAATCTGAAACCTTGGAGGGAGTGTTGCAGTGACTGAGATCAGCCGCAACTCCTTTAACATTAGCTATATCATAAAGGTTCAGCTCTGAAACTAACGGTGACATCTTGACCAGAAGAGACAGGGGCTGGCCTATACCGCCGCTCGCTCCAAGAACGGCTACTTTGTAAGATGCTTGAGGCTGAACACAGTTCCCACATACCTTGTTTTCTTTTTGAGCCTTTGGAGTAATAGATTGTTTAAGGACGGCAACACTTTCTTTTCCTAAAAAGGACGATTCTGATTCACAGCTTACAGTTGTGGCAGCCTTCAAACCGCTGAAACTTCTAAGGTTGTTTTTGGAGTTGAATTTCACACCAATGGCTTTTGATTGCGATACTGAGCTTCCTTTGCAGCCCAGAGATGTGGCTGAGCCAACTGAGAAAGTAGTTGCTGATGTTGCTGCCATGTCGCACCCTGCAAGGCAGAAACATGATATTAATTTTCTATTGAGAACTTTAGTGCATTACATACCACATCTGATGCATCAGAGAAATATTCCCAGTCTGATATATAAAACATGAGACATTGCATGAACTGGAAGATAAATGAATCAGTACTATATACATGCCACTGGATGCTTCATTCAGTTTTCATAATAGACAAACTTAGCATCTAATGGTGCATAGCAAGTTAAATGAAATAGGCTTCTCTTTCTTCCAGCAGTCCAGGTTATAACTGTCTCCCTCTAGCTTATCACTTGAGGGATCTTCCTACTAGTTTTCAAAATAAGGACCACAACAATTACTGTTTGCTAGCTGTGTTAACCTTGAGAACCATTTTAACAAAGTTCTCCTAACACGTCATATCTCATATTAATATCGTTTCCAAAAGAATACAAGAATTCGACAGGGAAAATTCACTTTCCTGTTCTAGATTTAGTACTATAGGGATATATTAGCACTTTTTAGAAAAATATAATGAATTACAGAGGATCTTTTTAATAAGGTGCACAATAGAGGATTATGTTAGTAAAAATTTTAAGGAAAAAATTCTTAATAAAAATGACAAATTGATGTTTTCCCCTCCAAAATGATAGGTATAGCTTGTCACTTGATTGTAACATGAACCTAAAACAAGTAAACATTTTTCTGCACCTTAAAAAAGAAAAGGGGCAGAAAGTTTGAGCATATATAGGTAAACAAATGAGCTTGGAGATGCATTTTTTCGGATTAAGGGACCGTAGGTCACCACTCAGCTTGTTTAAAATAAGTGTTGATGCATATAAACAACAGCACAGTTAACAACGCGGATCAGAAAGTATGCTCTCTGAATATTGATAGGATGAATTGCCATGCTATATGCTAAATGATCAGACTGCAACATGTGAAAGCGGGTTCAAAGATGAATGGGGAGAGTATCTGTTTTGAAAAGAATGGCATTGCATAGATACAGCCAAAATCTGGAAACCTCAAACACTGAATTTGATACAGAGGAATAAAGTAAATAAACCAGAAAGTAGGCCAAACTGTTCCAAAACCAAGAGGACAGATTTAACAGGTTGAGTATTGTCATGAAAAAATTGACATAGTATAGACACATCCAAAAACTGAAAAGCCACGACATATATCTGAAACAGTGTTATAAAAGCCAAAAAAAGGGAAAAAGGCTCTAAGGTCCATTAAGCGAGGTGAAGCGCTCAACATGCTTTGCGCCTCGCTTATGGGCTTAAGTGCGCCTTTGACAACACTGAGCTGAAACAGTTACGAGCTGAAAAAACTAGAAGGCAGAACAACTGTGTAAAAATCAAGAGGGCTGATGTTGCTATGGAGATTAGATAGATAAATCCTGATCCGCACTGCTATGGTGCTGACAAAAGGTCAAATTGGTTCTCAAAACCCAATAAAAAAACCTTAACAGTAGAAGTAGCTATAGGAAACCTATAGTGCTAGCCCAAAAAGAGAGAGAGAGAGAGAGAGAGAGAGACTGCATTAGCAGCTATAGGAAAACACCTCGGACCAGTTTCGAATGGACAAAACACATTTGCTTGCCAGGTCAACCAATCAAACAAATCAAGCCAATTATTCTGCCGCAGCAGTTGCCACAACAAATTCTTCCACAAAAAATAACTAGCAAAACGAAGCCAAATAGTGTTTCATCCGAAAAGAAATATAGATTCCGGGATGCGGCTCACACCGCTAATAAGATCTTACCCCCACCAGGTAGAATAGTTGTGATATCCCCATCAAGATCTAACTCTAAGAGGATACTATTCATTTCTTCTTTACACTGCTGCTCGCTTTGGAGACTAAACAATGGAAATAATACGTAACAGTCTAAGACACTAAAAATCAAAGAAACATTTTCAATTTTAATAACTCATATCCATAATTGGATAAAAAATAATTGTTAACAGAGGACAGAAAAGGCAGGTAGCTCATACAAGATGACAAAGGCATCTATGTCGTACACACAGGCTCGCTCTATTCCTCATCAAACACGGAGTCTGAAGAGGCGATATAGAAAAAAATATTGGAGAAATATTGAACCCCGATTGCAAGGAAAGGAAGGCCGAAATAGTATACTGATGCAGGGTATTCCAGCACAATAAGGCACAAAAACATGATTTAAAACCAAAATATTTTCCTTCCCACAGTAAATGTATTATTTTCAAATGTGAGAAAAATAGTGAAACTGATGGTTGAATAGTGCACAAAATAGACAAAATACAGGATAAAAGAAATAAAAAAACTTAGGCTCAAACCTAAGAGTGTGTTTCTAGCTATGTTGCGCGGACCCTCCAAAATGGCACCGCACCCGTGTCTGACCCTCCAAAAATGCACTATTTTTGAAGGATCCGACACGCACCCACTGATATTTTCGGAGAGTCTGAGCAACATAGGTTTCTAGAATCTAATACATGCATCAGGTACCTATAACTACTAAGCAGATCAGATCCTTCTTTGAGTCTGTTTCTGTGAGATGGCGAATGATAGTAACATTCAATGAGCTAATCAAAATGGATAACTATCCGCACAGACATGTAAAGTTCATTAAATAGAGCTGATTAAGTACCGAATTGTATATGACCAGAATATCACAGTAGAACACGGGAAGAAAAAAAAGGCACTATCACTCCCTTAGCTATCACTTCAGAAGTTTATATCAAGCATGAACTTCAACATGCACGTTCACATAATTATCCTTTCATCGTAGCGATTGGCAAAATTAGAGAGACGCAAACCGGAAGAGATGGAATAGTCAATTAGCTTCTACTATTTCTTTAGTAGATTAAGACGAAACTCCTAGTTTCATTTCAAACTCATATCCATAAAAAAAATTATAAAAAATAGCAAAGTTTATCAGATCTACAGTTGCAACATACAAAAGCAAAACAAAAAAATATTAATAGCGTTGTTTAACATCACAGTTACTGCATTGTATCGAATTCCAAAATCCACCAACTGATCCAAACCTGAACTAGGATAATAAATCAAGGAAGGGATTCCAGATCCACAAAAATGAGAGACAAAAACTGAAATTCCGCTAAAAGTAATACAAAATTGACGAAATTGAAGACGCAAATGTAAAAGGCAGAGACTGAATTACCTAATAGAAAAATACGGCGGAGCTGGAAAGGGAAATGGAGGGGTCGGAAGAAATTAGGAAAAGGAGAGGAGAGAGATATTTGAACTTTCGCGTGAAAGAGATTTATAAAAGAGATGATTAAAAGGGGTAGGTTTTATTAATGTCATGTAGAGACACGTTAAGTAGGTGTGTACAACTTGCAAATTGTACTTTTCATATGGCTCTCCGTCAAATGGTCCCCCTCGATCAAATCGACGCTAAACTGAAACGGAATCTGCCTTTGTCTTTATTCTTGATTCCGCTTCCTTCTCGTCCGTTCAATTTATATCCCTATTTTCTTTTCTATTTTACAACGTTTACATCAATTTTTTTTTCTCATTACAAATATAATTTTAATTATATACTCCTATAACTTTACATAAGAGCAATTAAAACAAATTCATAAAATCTGTAAATAAAAATTAAAGGTTGGCTCGTAGGAACAATTGTAGTTTTATACATTGTTTGGTTTTGGAAAAATTAATCATAGTGTAAAATTTAGCATAATTCTTTACATTATTTGGTTGCTATTTTGATTTTTCTCATAAAAAATAATATGTGACAATCTATATATTATTTTATGCGAAATAGAAGGCAGAATAAAATAATGCAAGTACAATGTATAGATGAAACAACCTCATTTACATACATGAATATTTTTGTTTTAGAATGATCAACACTTTTTAATCTAATTTTTTTCCGACACAAAACCTTGGTATATTGTACAAATGAAAGATCGTAACTTACAGTTCTTTTCAAATATTAGAAGAGACGTTAAAACACCTTTGCTTATAAAGGTGCTGCATTCATCCCTAAGGCATGGCTCTTTCAGTTGCCAAAGAGCCAAACTCGAGATGCATTCTATTTTCATATACATATAATATGATCCATTATTATACAGAAAATCAAATCAAAAGATAATCTTTTAGGATTTATAGTAAAGAAGCACTCAGAATGAAAATGACTAATGAAATTATAATGACATCGAAGATTTTTCTGACTTCATGATTTTCAAAACTAATCTTTTTAATACAGCAAATCAAACATTCAATAATAAATAATTCATATATTATAATTAATATATTACTATCCTTATATAATTAACTCATACATAACTAAATTACTAAATCTTGTGTAACTAACTCCTATATTATTAATTTTTACATAACTAATATCTAGAGAAGTTGTCTTCCGACCAAACAACCCCATAAAGTTTTTATTTTGCTCAATTGTAACAGGAGTTTATTTCCTCTAAAGGTTCCCATATATTCTTCTAATTATATTATTGTTGCAAATGCTGAATTTTCATAATTCAACTTTGTTTTTACTAATTGAATGTACATTTAATATTGTATATTCTTTGAATTAAATAAGTCAAACGTAAGTGCCTAATTAATAATGTTAGGCTTGTGATGTTATGAGTCTCACTCATTGGGTCCATAAACCTAGCAATGAAATTAAAGCTTGGATCGGACTGGGCCGGCGACACAAATAGAATTGGGAAAGTTTCATCCCTACACCATATAGGAAAATTATATTACCAAATATGTTCATAATTTGCATATTATCCTTCATGTTAATAGTATTTTTATAAAATATAGATAATGCATTAAATAAAGAATTATTGTAGTTGTAGGATTTGTTATTTAGGCGCGTTAAAATCGGAAAATTAAATATTCTTCCAGATCTTCTACAACGCAAATCGCGCACATTCATAATTATCGTTGCATTCGTTTCAAATTTTCCATACTATGTTTTTACGGTACACTCTGTTTCAATCTTTTTTCTAATTTCACAAATCAAGAACGACTAAATCTTCTACAATCCTTCTGCAACAAACACAATTATGTCCAAATTTCAGTAATACAAAGCTAAGGAAAAGAGAGCAATTCCATCATTGATAGCCATTAAAAAGTTTTGAATCTTTGAATTCAAATTTTAGTTTTCAAAAATTATTATTTGTTTGGATTGTGTGTTGCTGAAAATAATTGGAAATATGGTTAGGAGTTTATATATCAATTTTAAGGGGTTTTGGTGAAGATTAGACTTGATCTTGGCTGAATTTCGGATTGAAAGAAGATGACATGACATAAATTATAATAATGATTATTATTCTTCGAGCTTCAATCTGAAATTCAGACAAAACCAAGTCTAATCTTCATCAAACCCCTCAAAATTGAGATATAGACTCCAAACCATATTCCCAATTATTTACAACAACACCCAATCCAAACAAATAATGATTTTTGAAAATTCAAATTAGAATTTAAAGCTTCAAAGCCTTTTAATGGCCGTAAATGGTGAAATTGTTGCTGTCTTTTTCTTTCCTCTTATATTACTGAAATTTGGGATTGAGAGATAAAGAGAGACTTAGAGAGAATTCTCAATTCTTTGCAATAACATCCAATCCAAACAAACAATGTCATTTAAAACCCCAAATTCGAATTTAAAACCTTGGCTATGGAAGAAATAATGGGATTTTGATACAGAAATCGTGGGTGTAGGAGGAAAACATGGGTGGAGGTGTGGGAGTTAGAGAGAGAAACGTGGGGGTGGTATTAGAAGGAATATACAGTTCCATCAAATTAGGAGTGTAATTAATAACCTTAGAAATCACTAATGATATATAATTAGTAATTAGGTATACTAAATGTAATTATATCAAACCTTAACACTAAGGGTAATATAGTTTACTATATGACATAGGAATGTAAAAATTTCAATAGAATTTGTGTTATTGTTATTGTCGTGGAAATGACACCATGTAGTCACTATTAAGCATGTTGTTTAAAATATATATATCCACAATTTATAATGTATTTAAATATAGTCAATATTACTCAAACTTTAGGATACGATATCCTAGTTCTAAACCTCAAAGTTCAAACTTCACGACACTGTATTCTAATGTTCAAAAATTGTGTCTAGAAGTTCGAATCTTATGTTTTAAATTTTAATTAGCAGCTCAAAAATTCAGGACACTAAGTCCTGAATTTTCAAAATCAGGATACTTAGTCCTAAATTTTGAATGAATTGACTAATTTTTAAATGCATTATAAATTGTGAATACATTTTAAATAGCAGGCTTTGTATGGGGTCGAATTTGACCAACCGCGTCCCAATACTAGCATAGATAATGGCTCAGCGCGCGCAAGCTAGGATAGAGGCACGATTCAAGATCAATGGGAGAGACGACACCGTAAATTCCGTCGACCCTTCACATGCGTGCACTCGGTTTCAATTCGATATTTCAGGGGGGTCCTTTACTATATAAAGAGAATCATAGTATTGGAATAAGGGGATTCTTATAACAATCTACCTTTTTAATCTCTCGAACTTTGCTCTCTCTCTCTCTCTCTCTCTCTCTCTCTCGCTCACGCTCTTTTATATACTGAGACTAACATAAACAGAGTATCAAGAATATCCTAGGATTTTATTATCTTCGATTAGGATTTACCCTTAATCCCTTTCGAATGATTTGCTCGGAAAGTATTTGACAACTTTTGAGTTAAACAATTTGGCATTGTTTGTGGCGATTTCGGTAATCGAAATCATAGTTCACACCTAGGATATCAAAAGCAACAATCACCGTCCTTCATACTCTATAAAAGCCAACAATGGCAGATGATTCATTTGTTTCTTGCTCGTGTAGTCCCACTTTTTTTTTATTAGCAAATCAATGGAGAATCCTATAAGCGACATAGCTCCTCCGCAAAAGGGAAAATGGGGAGACCGTAGCCAATCAAGAATGGATATTCGTAAAAGGTGCAATATCCCGGTCTTTGAATGTCTACATAATCCGCCCCCGCTGGAACTATCTCCTCGTGAGCAAGTATGTCGTGCGTCACGTAGAGATCATCTAAATGATCTTGTAGCAACTTAGAGAGTTCCGGAAGTTGCACGGGAGAGTCTTTGTTGAAATCACTCCGAGATAGGAGATGTTTCGGCAACAATGTCTCCATTGTGAGAGGGCTTATCTTCTTCTTCCTCCCTCTCACCACCGCTAGAGAGAGGCGTCATATTCGACGGAGTAGTTTCGGTAACCCCTCGCATTATCCCGCTGAGACTTGGGCATGGTTTCTGATCAAGGGAAGATTGTACGCGACACAACGGAGGGGAAGGGAATCTCCGACCAACGGAGGGGTGCCGAAATGTGAAGATGTTTCTTGAAAAAATGTAACGCTCCTTACAAGTAATCAAAACTCATATCATTTTAAATCCCTTATTTATAGGGTTGAGTGGCGCTAGAATCGAGGGGACAGATTTCGAATCGGCAAGGGAAACCAAACACTAGAATACCTTTTGCATTTACCTTGGGAATATGCACAATGATAATATATGCGAATGCAGATGTCACCCGAGTAAAGGTATTACGTGTTAATATTTTGACAGTCATGAGTGACGTCTCCTACTTGTCGCATTACGACCTTTGAATGAGGTCAAACTCTCCCTGAACGAGGATACTGATTCCAACCATTAAGGGCGCGTCTCGCCGCGACCTCGACGAACAGAGAAACTAACTGTATGGAGTCGAATTTGACCAACCGCGTCCCAATACCGGCATGGAGAACTGCCGAGCGCGCGCAACCTAGGATAGAGGCACGATTCAAGAGCAATGGGAGGGACGACACCGTAAGTTCCGTCGACCCCTCACGGGCGTGCACTCGATTTCTATTCGATATTCCAAGGGAATCCTTTACTATATAAAGGGGATCATAATATTGTAATAAGGGGATTTTTTTGACAAACTACATTTTTAATCTCTCAAACTTTGCTCTCTCTCTCTCTCTCTTCCATATACTGAGACTAACATTAATAGAGTATCAAGAATATCCTAGAGTTTTATTATCTTCGATTATGATTTACCCTTAATTTCTTTCGATTGATTTGCTTGGAAAGTATTTGACAACTTTTGAATTAAACAGGCTTAAAAGTGATTATTGCTTCAATTAGCTCATTGTTGTCTAAGTTACGATCCCGTTTAAACAAATTTTACCAAAAATACTTTGCTGGTGTTATAAATTGAATCCTATTTAAGGTGAATGTCTATATTTAGAGAGATTCTAGGGTTTACTACTTGGTGGCTAAGTCACCACCTCCCTATAAATAAAGGGGTTCTCTCCCATTGTAAATCATCCCAAAGTATCAATAAGAATACTCCTCTCTCTACTTTTCTCTCTATTGTTCTTGTTCTTGTATTATTGTTCTTGTTCTTATATTATTTCATAACATGTTATCAGCACGAGTCTCTAACCAATTGAATTTGATTTCTTCCTTCTTCCAGAATTTCTATACGGAAAAATAGAAGAGATGGTATCATCATAAAGTAATGCAACGGGATGGAAACTCAAGAGGTATATTTGATATCACAACATTTATTGGTATACCTTAAAGGTAAGTAATTTACTTTTCCCTTTCAAATTCTTGAAATTCTACGATTTGATTTCATATACAAACATAGACAACAAAGTTTGATTATAACTCTAATGGAGTTTGTAAGGAATTATAAACACGTGAAGTGGTAAAAGTTCTATGTCTTGTCATGATTAAATTCATGTATGATTGTGGGCAAAGAATTGAAAATCCGTCCCATTGAATTTGCTTCATTCTCATTCCCTTTAGAGAATGTAATAGCAGTATGTGATAAGTCCGAAAGAAGACAAAATTATTACCGTGAAGGTATCAATGGATGTGGACGTGGCAATAGACGGAATTATAATCGTCATCATTGTGATAATGAGAATAACAAAGATTCTCAAAATAATCTTTCACTTTATGAAAGTAATATTTGACATGAGATTGTATATAGCACATACAGATAATTATGATCCATTCCCTGAAGTGAATGTGATAATTGTAATAAAGCCCGTAAGTATGGACACGCTCTTGATGTAATTTTGTTTTATGTCTGACATTATGAAAAGAAAGTTCGTTGCCCTTGAAATTTCGGGCAAGAACTATATGACATGGGTGTTGGATGCTGAAATCCATTTGGATGCAATGGGTCTTGGAGACGCCATTAAAGACAGAAATAATGCATCCATCCAAGACTATGCTAAGGCCTTGATTTTCTTGCGCCATCACCTTGATGAAGGTTTGAAACTGTGCTAAGGCCTTGATTTTCTTGCGCCATCACCTTGATGAAGGTTTGAAACTGTGCTAAGGCCTTGATTTTCTTGCGCCATCACCTTGATGAAGGTTTGAAACTGTGCTAAGGCCTTGATTTTCTTGCGCCATCACCTTGATGAAGGTTTGAAACTGTGCTAAGGCCTTGATTTTCTTGCGCCATCACCTTGATGAAGGTTTGAAAATTGAATATATCACAGTCAAAGATCCACCTATCTTGTGGAATGGCTTAAAGGAGAGATATAACAACCTGGCGATGAGAATCCAAAAACAAATAGTTCATAAACTATATATTATCGTTGCGGTGGAAAAGGGCACTGGGCGAAAATTTGCCCTGTACCAAGACATTTGGTTGAGCTTTATCAAGCACCTCTAAAAGATAAATGCCCTGAAACCAATTCTGTCTCTGACGACAACTTTGACATCACCCACTTTGATGTGGTAGACTTCTTTGAGCACCCTGAGGGGAAAATAGACCACTTAATCGGTGATGGATCTGTGATGAAGGAAGATGGAATTGTTTGATTTTATTTTACTTATTTGTATTAGTTAGTAGTCATTAGTATCAGCTCGTATTAGTTAGTTTATGACATGATGTTAGTATTAGCTCTTTAGAATGTTTCAATATGCTTAAATTTCGAAGACATTTTTACTTCCCAGTAAATTTAGTCGATTAACTAATAAGTTAGTCGACTATCTAATATTTCGTATTAAAAACTGGATTTTTCGCAAGCTAAGTTAGTCGACTAACCAGTTTAGTTAGTCGACTAACCTGATGACTGTTTACTAAGTTAGTCGAATAACTAATTAGTTATTCGACTAACCAATATTTCGCATTAAAACTGGATTTTTCCGCAAGGCTAGTTAGTCGAATATCAGGTTTAGTTATTCGAATAACCTAATAACTGCTTCCCAAGATAGTCGACTATCAACTCAGTTATTCGAGTAACCTCAGCAGATTTTGAAAATATTATTTAATTATGAAGCAACGGATTAAATTTGTTTATTCTCATGTTCGTATATCTCTTTTGATTAATTGATTCATGTACCACACATACGATATTCAAAGAGAAGAAATATTACTCTCATTTAAGTATGTGTAAGGCAGATGTTACTACAATTTCTGGTAGTAGTAAATTGATTAAAGGCTCCGGAAGAGCAACTATAACTCTGCCTAAAGGAACAACATTTTAGAGAATGCAATGTTCTCCTCCAAGTCTAAAAGGAACTTGTTGAGTTTTAAAGATATCATTCAAAATGGATATCATATTGAGACAATAGATGAGAATAATCTTGAATTCCTCATTTACTCATGAAAACGAGGCCGCCCACTTCGGTTTGGGGTCACGCCATTTTGCATGCAGCAATGCTAGTTCGTCTCTGACTGACGAATTATCACAAATATTCCCCGTTGCAATTAGTTTTGGGTCATGAACCTAATATATCCCATTTAAGAATTTTTGGATGTGCAGTAGATGTGCCTGTAGCACCGCCATATTGCACCAAAATGGGTCTGCAAAGAAGGTTAGGAATATATGTTGGGTTTTTAATCGCCCTCCATTATTCGCTACCTCGAAACATTGACAGGGGATTTGTACACTGCACGATTTGCAGACTGTCAATTCGATGAGACACTTTTCCCAAAATTAGGGGGAGAAGTTGGTGAAACCAAACGGGAAATTTTGTGGAAAATGCATCATTATCTCATCTTGATCCACATACCTCTATTTGTGAAAAAGAGGTGCAAAATATTATCCATTTGCAAAGAATAGCAAATCAAATGCCAGACGCATTTACAGATTTGAAAAGGATAACAAAATCACATATCCCGCAGTGAATGTGACAACATCTGATACATATTCATTATTGGAAGAATATGAACATGAAATTGATATTGAATATACCACACTCACCCCTGGAAGGAGGTTTGAGATGATATATGAAAATAATGTCATTATTATGGCATGAATGATCGTTGGTCACGTACCTATTGTACGCCAAAATATTTTGGAAATATGACTATTAAAGGACAACGATAATGCAAGAAACATATCTTGCATATAATTTGACCATGACCATAATGGTATAACTTTCTCTTTAAAAGAGATATTCACGACATGGATGTTGATGAATCTGTGGTAGTACAAAATTAATTGAGAGCTCTAGAAGAGCTAATTATTACTATGTTGGAGAAACGCAATTGATTACCAATAAGGTATTGTGTGGTAGTAAGTCTCAAAGAAACTTATTCAGTTTCCAAAGTATATGCGAAACCGATTGATTATATTGAGACTATAAATAAAGGAAAGATTTGATATCTTCTATTACTACAACTTGTAGCGGGATAATTTGTATATGAAAAGCTACCCGCTTTATTCTCCAGTTTGTACTACACAAACAAAAGAATGCCACAATAAAGTGAATATTTATTGGTATAAAAACCCATACCATAATAAACTTGAAGTTTATTGATAATTGCACATGTCATGGTGTAAATTTGAAGTTTATCAATATTGATAATTTATTCAGTTGGCATTCGGGTTGGCCATCTCATTTTAAGTATGATGTGTAGTAATAGAGAATTCACATGGTTAAATATTAAAGAACTAGAAAGTTCTTTACGAATTCTCTTATATTACTTGTTCTCATTAATTGATTGACCAACTAAAGAGTTCGGGTTGAATCCCATAAATTCTGGAAATATCAAAGGTGAATATGGGCCCATTCACCTGCCATGTATACCACATATGATGCATCTATGATATGGTTACATGTGCGATTGTTATTAACCCGCTGCCTGGCCGGTGCTTGTGAGGTAAATTGCTCAGTAATATAACTTCGAGCATAATTTCCAGATTTTCTATTCAAGATAGTTCATCTTGATAAGTTGGTTTATATCATATTTGGTTTAGCAAGATAATTATTGAGTGCCTCCACTTAATAGCTAAACTGTTTCTTATGAGAACAAAGTTATAATATATCAGTTTGATATACGTTGTATATGAGAGTATATTATATTCTCCCCTCACAAGTGGTTCAGGGTCAGGAACCAAATAATTTCATCTTATTATTATTGATGTGCGGTGTATATTTTCATTAACACCATAATGCACAAAGATGGACTCTCAAAGTTGAGGAAACAAGTTAGCTTTTCTAACATGAGGGGGAGACATGATAAACACTTGAGAAAAGGTTACATGGGATGAATTATCATTTGTATATATAGATCCTCGAATATCATATTATGAACCTAAAGTTCATAAAAGGATAATTCAATTGCAACATATTGCAAAGCATGCTATACGCATTTGCTGACCCAAAGAAAGTAACTATATTCTCACTACAAATGCTCATATTAAGTCCCAGAAGGACAAAGTCTTTGATACGCTTAAAGCGTATAGACAAATCGGTTTCAAATAAAGAAGATGAGCAAATGATCAAAGTGATCATAATGGGGAGGCAAGTGATCTAGAAGATCACATGACATAACACTTCATAAAATCTCATTAGAGATTCAGGTACCTGAATATATGAATAAAGAGATCTCCATGTTATGTCTTTATGAAAATTTACTGGAACCGATATAAAATATTCGTCGACGACATCTATGATAGCGCTAAATATCGATGAGGATCTTATGTTTGTCGAATACAAACAAAATATTTGCTAAATGGAAGAGATACAATTCAAGCAGAATTGATTCCATATGAAAGACATGTAGTCTTGGACATGTAGTTCAAATACTTGAAAGTATAAAGCCAATGGTATGTGTAATCAGTTTTCAATATCTTATTTGCTTAGCATGACATGAAAATTTGATATGCATCTAAAGTCTATTATATGGCTTATATGACTTAACTTATATGTAAATCCATGAAAGATTGAAGTTGCTTGAAGCATATACAATTCTTGGTCCTGAAGTACCACATCCTAAGTGCAACTTGTGTACATATGTATCTTGCTATAACTATAAGCATGATGGCATCGAGAATACCTCTATGGAGATATTGAAGAGTCATTCCACGACATTATATGAAGATGTTCATATCTATCAAGAATGATAATTTCAAGGTGCGGAATATTTATTCAAAAGATCGTTGTGAAGATGGTGCACAAGATTGGAATGCAAATGCTCAAGGATGTGAATTGATGCTCTTTTCAGGGGGAGTTAATGCGCGTTGCACTCTTTTTCCCTTACAAGGTTTTGTCCCAATGGGTTTTCCTTGCAAGGTTTTTAACGAGGCAACCAATAGGCGCATATTCAAACATGTGTACTCTTTTCCCTTTTCTATAATTTTTTCACATTGGGTTTTGTTTTAGTTAAGGTTTTAACGAGACACATTATTGAATAGACATTCAAGGGGGAGTGTTATAAATAGAATCCTATTTAAGGTGAATGTCTATATTTAGAGAGATTCTAGGGTTTACTACTTGGTGGCTAAGTCACCACCTCCCTATAAATAAAGGGGGTTCTCTCCCATTATAAATCATCCCAAAGTATCAATAAGAATACTCCTCTCTCTATTTTTCTCTCTATTATTCTTGTTCTTGTATTATTATTCTTGTTCTTATATTATTTCATAACAGCGGGTTAGATTTTAGCCGCAAAGTTCTGGCGGATCTCACGAAGTTACGAAGGACGGAGCAAATCTTGCTTTGTGGCAAGTTATACTAAGGATCCGTGACGGCTTGCACTTGGCCACAAGTTTTGAGGACCATCATAACTTCACCACATATAATATAACTAGATGCCGATGGCTAGTAGCACGGCCCAATAAATTGTGTTGCACTACCTTTGATCTAAATTGTCTTTGAAAGTTAGGATTTTTACATAAGGGATTTTTACCTATACATCCCATATAACAAACCTTACTACCATTATTGTGCATTGTTTGTTTATTACCCTCATATCCCATGTTTTTGTTACATAATATATACCAAACGGAATATTTGCTGATTTTTCATCCTAAATTAACGCTAGATAATTAAGGCTAAAAAAGATTCTTAATAAAGTGTAGCCTAAAATAACGTCTATCTTTATGGCTTCTAATTAATCTTTGATTTTCTACCAAATAAATGCCAAATCAGAAGCAGAATCAGCAGTATGCATATTGTCATTCTGGTCGAACAACCTCTCTTTCTCTGCAACTAATCCGTCCTCAACGCCAACTACCTTTACTTCATTGCTTTCTGCGAACCTGTCATCTTCGCCAAGATGACGAATGTCGCTCCCCCAAGAAGGTTATTCACACATCTCAAAACCACAACCGAGGACTTAAATGCCAATGGAGGAAGACCTTTGGCTAGCACAAACTCAATACCATTAAGTGTTTGATATCTTAAGTTACTACTGAATCCCATATGTATTGCCCAAGTTGCAGCATTTAAAAGTGTTGGAGGTGGCTTGTTTGGCGTTTCGATATTAAGTTACTATTGAATCCCATATTAGTAAATCCTTTTCTTTTTTCATGTTCACAAGTCAGATGAAAGTAGTGTATGTATAACAAATCACGCCATAGTTGAACCTTGAACCTGCATATCTATCACCCCCCCAACACCCCTCCCCCTTTTGTAGGTGGTGATATATGCAGGGCAAAAGGTGAAACAATCAATTAAATTCGTTATTAGATTCATGTCTACTTGTGCAGACAGAAATGAAGAGAGAAACATTTGGAATTGGAAATCAAGATTTGTGAGTCTCAAATGCAGGGCAAAAGGTGAAACAATCAAATGCAGAGAGAAACATTTGGAATGTCTAATCTCCTCTAAATTGATATCGTCATCATCACCAACATCCTTTAATTTGTATTTTTGATGAACTGCAATTTGTATTCCAATGCAGACGGCACTGCATTGGATAATTCCAATGCAGTCACTATTATCCAATGCAGTCACTAATTGTAATACAATTTTTGATAATGGTAGGCTTTTGTACCAAATGTCTAATTCCAATGCAGTGCTTTTGTGGTTGCTAACCGCTGCCTGTATTAAGACGGGACGACCACAAATTGCAAGACGGACAATCGATCTTGCTGAGAGCCGCTTATCTAAGGACGTGTGGCCTGAATATTATGATGGAAAAGTAGGAAGATATATTGGTAAACAAGCAAGAAAGTATCAGACGTGGTCAATCGCAGGATATCTTGTAGCAAAGATGTTGCTGGAGGATCCTTCACACTTGGGAATGATCGCGTTGGAAGAGGACAAGCAAATGAAGCCTGTAATGAAGCAAAATATAGTCAAATGTAGTCAAATGTAGTTAAGGTTATATGCACTGTTTCCGGTGTGTTTTTAAAATGTAGTCAAATGTAGGTAAATGTAGTTAAGGTTATATGAAGTGTTTCCAGTGAGTTTTTAAAATGTAGTCAAATGTAGTGTAGTTAAGGTTATATGCAGTGTTTCCAATGTGTTTTTAAAATGTAGTCAAATTTTTGTAGTTATATGAACTTTGTAGTTAATTGTAGTTACTTGTAGTTAATCGTAGTCAGTTGAAAAATATGTCTGAATAACGTATTTTTTTGTATCTACTGGATGGTATGAGTTGCTGAAAACTACAAATGGCATTTCTATGCAACGTCAATTCATTATTCTTCATTGTTCAAGACAAGAAGTTTAATCCGAAAACATAACAGTGCAAAATGTACTACAACAGTACATGTAGCATTGGACTTCCAACAATTTGTAGTTATGCAATTGTAGTTATATGTAGTATAGATGTGTAGTTATATGCAATTGTAGGTAATTGTAGTCACTACATTAGTACAATTAACTACAAATTTGATTCAACGGTACATTTTGCCAATTAACTACAAATTACCTCCAAAAAACTATAATTAACTACAATTTGTATTTTTGATGAAACAATTTTCAAAAAGTATTTTTGATGAAAAGTATTTTGGTTTCCTGTATATATAATTTTAGCTCCGCCACTATATACACAATACAACTATTACTTGGAGATGACCATCTTGAATAGGTCAAAGACTCGTTAAAAAGGATAAAGGACAATTAAAACGCACAGTGGTAACAATTGTTGATATTGACATAAGCAACTATGGTTTTATACTTGTTTGAACTGTCAGGCGTTGGAACTCTAATTCAAACTTGTTGCAGGAAATATATTGAATACTACTAGTATTCAAGAAGGCGGAACCAAGAATAAAGTTGATGACTATGAAAATCAAAGTTTTAGTTCTATTAAATTATTAAATTCTAGATTAATGATTTGGATATATTTAATAAATTTCTTTAAAATAAATATAAAATTTGGACCAAAAATGTTAAATTCAGCCGAACCATTCTAGCTCCGCCATTGAGATTTATTCAAAACCTAGATTTAGAGACCCTTTGACAGGTCTAGATCATTAATTTAGGAACACAGAGATGAAGCAGGTTGTAGGAGGATCAACGAAGTAGCAATAAAGAGTTACTACTATTAATTGCCTTAAAAAAGTTTTATTATAGAATAAGAACTAAATATTGATAAGTAAAGAAACAAGAATATAGGCATGGAATAAATGCTTTATACGACTTGGTGTTTGTCTGTTGTAAGATTCATGAATCTGCTCATCTGTTTATTCATTCACATGCTTACTGAGTACCTTTTCTTTTTTCTGTATTTAGAAAAATAAACCAAATCAGGTTCTTGATTCCCCAATCTTCTCTATCTCTCTTGTCATCTTGCATAATCACTAAGAGATTTACAAAATCTGATTTACCTTTTCCTCACAAAATCTCTCTGTAGATTACATTATAATGTACTATACGTTATATTTCTTCTTCTTTCTTTTTTTGTTTTCCGGGGTAAAAATTTGGTGGAAGAAAGAGACTTAAAAGTCAATTCTGGTACATATATTGAAACATGGTATGCTTAAATGTAATAAATACTAACCTTAAACATGAGTGGTTATAAGGTTTGTTATATGGGATGTATATGTAAAAATCCCTTTACATAATAGACGGTCGATTCACTAAGAAGAAGCTGCTTGATTTACATATATTATATATTAATTATACATTATCATATGTATTCACATATGTACATGACTTATGCATACGTTATTAATTCCTGAATTTTTTTTTGTTTTAGCGAATATTTAGATTAATTCTTCTCTGTAAACTTTTGCACTCGTCTAGAAATTCAGTTAATAACGTTCATAATAAGATTATTTGACAGAATTATTATTTATTTCTCTTAGTAAATACAGCCAAGCATGGACAAATAATTGTTATATCATTTATTAGACAGCATATGTAACTTTGAAATATAAAGAAAATTAATATCTTGTTAATTTGTACCTTTTAAATATTTTAAATTATAAATATTTTTACATAATTTTTAAAAATATAGTTTTTATTGTAAAAAACTTAAATATTTTATTCTGATTTCATGGTCAAAGTTAAAAAGTTTTACTCTTAAAATTTAAAAAGTATCATCATTTTTGGGACACAGAAGTTGGGACCAGATGAATACATATGGATACGGTTCAAGAAAGCTGTAGAATGATGAAAAAGGGTTGAAATATTATTTGTCGTAATTTAAACCCATGAAGGTACTAACAGAAGTAATAAAAACCAAAATCAAGGGCAAAATAGACCTCCAAAATGATGACATCACATAACACGTGAGAACCAAAAGGTCTATGGGCTTTTTGACCAATGCAGAGAAAGGCACACCGATAAAGCAATAAAGTACAATTTCCATAAGGCACATAAATCAGGGAATTACCAAATATGGGCCTTGGTCGGCAAGCTGGCAAGACAACGCCCAGCTGCTTCCAAGGCTCTTCTATATATTAGAATAAATACCTGCATTCCTATTCATTACATAAAGTAATACTACATATAATTTTCCTTTTTGAGCCAACACTCTATATGAGTATTATTAGTTATATAATTGTAAGATCAATTTTTTATTCTTTAAGTAAAATGACAAAGTATTTAATTAAATTTTATGAGCAAATTTTCCATCTTTAAGTAAAATGACAAAGTATTTAATTGAATTTTATGAGGACTTCATATAAGTTTGACAAAAACCGTTACCAGTCATTTAAGGTCATTTTTTAGCAACGATAATTCTTCTATTCTAAGATCTGAATGGTGGTAACATTTTGCGTTATTTTTTTGACAGAATGTTTTTAGTCCTAATTTGGTATTCAACACCAAGTTATCCTAGCAAATAGCGGTATGATGATATAAGTGGGATCTGAGAAGGATAGTGTGTACGTATACCTTACTTTTATCGAGGAGATAAAGAAACTGTTTCCAATAAACCTCGGCTCAAGAAGATAAAAAAAGACCGTTATTATAATGAATGTAAATTTAGTTAACAATAAGTGTCCAATTTGCTTTTCATTTTGATTCAAAATTAATATCCAATTATATAATCAATAAAGAATTTTTTTTTACAAAATAATCTCTATGTACATATCCCTAAAAAGTTTTCTTACTCATCACATTAAATATTTAATTAGGAATAATTTAGTCATGCTAGATATTTTTGTATACGATTTAGTATTTTCTTATTGAGCCGTGTTAAAAGTAAATTGTACACTTTCAACTCAAGCATGTATTTGACAGCATGTATTTTTGTATACGATTTAGTGTTTTTGATTAATAGCTCAAATCATGAAGTTACATAAATCCGATTAAAAGAAGGATGAAAGGTGTTTACAAAGTAATTTGAGAAGTAAATTCTTCAATTACAAGAAAATATTATTGCTATTAATCCTCTCATACGCTGAGCTTGTCCATTTCCCTTCTTAGTGCATTAGCCCTAACCAAACTTCCAATGGTATTCACAGCAAGCTTCAAGTCTTCAATGGGGTTCCCTGGTGCCACTTTCTTGTACAAATAGCTGTCAAATGTCATCTTCTGCACATACTCATCTGCGCACATTTCAACAAATGCCTCCCTCGCTGGATTCGACCTGTAAAATACTTTCTGCAATATATCAAGCACCTTGTACGTTGGCCAATAAGTCTTGTCCCATTTCTCCAAATACTTCCTCAAATCACTCTCGTCCACCATTCTCTTTCCCATTTCTGAACCCTCAACAATTGCTTCAGCACACATACGTCCACTCTTTGCCGCGAAGTAAATCCCTTCGCCTGAACATTTTGTCACGTACCCTGCTGCATCACCAACCAATGCAACTCTGTCTTGTAATCTTCTGGGTCTTGGGTGTTCTGGAATCGGATGGGCCTCGACCCGGATAATTTTTCCACCGGTGATTTTGGAATCGGCTCTCAGTCTTGTAGCTAGCTGGAATTTCTTAATGTCAGCTTTGTGGGTGACTGTGCCAGTGCCAACGGCAACGTGGTCACATTTGGGGAAAACCCACCCGTAAAAATCAGGGGACACGTCATCTCCGACGTACATTTCAGCTAAATTTTCGTAATACTTCATCTTATCATCTGAAATTCTAATCCTTTCTTGGAAAGCAATAGCGTACTCGTAGTCACCGGCGTTGATGGATTTTGCGACACGGGAATTTGCTCCGTCAGCGCCGATAACGGCGTCAACTTCCAGGGTGCGCTTCTCTCCTGCGCCGTTAGTTTTGGAGTCGTAAGCTGTGTAGTGAAGGACGTAAGGTGCGTTTGGGACTTTGGGCATGTCCATTTTGAGGAACAAGCCGTTGAGAACAGAGGCTCCGGCTTCAGCAGCACGGTCACGAAGGTAAGCATCGAGTACTTCGCGGCGCACCATACCGATGTACTCGTGAGGCTTTAAGGTCTGTCCAATATCGACAGCAACGTTGGAGGGGGAGATCATCTTCATCTTTGTAACTTTCCGGTCAATGATATCCAAAGGGAGGTCAAATTCGCCCACCATGCAAAGTGGGATGGCCCCACCGCAAGGTTTGCAGTTGTCCATTTTGCGTTCGATTAAGAAGGTTTCAATACCGCCCTTGGCGAGTGTTTCAGCGGCGGCGCCACCAGCTGGACCACCGCCCACCACTGCAACACGAAGGTTGCGTCCGTTGACTCTTGGGCTGGATTTGGAAGCATTGATACGGAGCCTACGGTGGGTTTGGGTTAAGGGGAGGGATTTAGAAAGAGTAATGGAATTGCTTTCCGGCGAGGATTGACGGAGGCCGGTGAAAGTTTTGAGAGCAATGGAAGCCATGGTTTAGTGTGTGGAGACTGGAGAGTAAGCGTGTTGAAAGTGTGGAGTTTTTATGAAATTTTTTGTATGACTTTGATGGATATGGTTGGGGATATTAAGGGTATGAGTGCCGTTGATGAAAAAGAATTGAGGGCTAAGATTGGATTTGGATAATGGGGATAGATTCTTGATTTGTTGCTTGTGTTTTTCGTTTTTTTGTTTCATAGCTTCAATTTTGCACGATGGTATAAGTGGCTTACATTCTGCCACGTAGACTTTTTGAGAATGTGGCTCACAGGCTCAGCTATATGTACTAGTCCATTGCTCCTCAAAAAAGATCTTAAGTGAATCAATTGCTCGTCAAAAGATCTGTTAAGTGAAAATGAGCTTGGCGCAATATTTGTGTTGTAGGAGATTTTGGTGCTGAGTTTAATTTTTATCATCAAATTTTCAATTATTGCATATAAGTTTGACTAATTATTTCTCATCATAACCCAAACTAACAAGTGGATAAATAACTTATATTCTTTCCCAAGAAGAAAAAATATGAATCTGTCACTTATGAAATTGGGAATTTGGGATCAATATATGTTTATTCCAAGTCTGGATCACCATTTAATTAGGTTTATGTAAATTCATTTGTTAGTGAAGTGTCAACAATTTGTGTAAACGCGTAACTGGGCCTGAAGCCTAATTTAGTGCACTAGTTGCCAATTCCAAGATCTTGGGCTAACACCTTTACTGAGCTTTGGACTGGGAAGCAAAAGTCTTTGGGCTTTAAAAATCAGTTTTCGGACTGATCATTCAAAAATAGTTAGTATTTATAAAATTAAAAAATAACCACTATTTTGCTGTAATACAAAAACTTCCAATTTAATATACTGGAAATCGGTGTATAATACACTAAAGTCCAAGTATAATATACTGGAGTTCCAGTATACTTTGCTAGAGTTACTGCAGTTCCAGCATAAGTTTACTGTAATTCCAGTATATTATACTGGAATTTCATTATATTATGCTGGAGTATTTTTCGAATTTTGAACAATATTTTCGTTCAAATTTATCTTTACATAAAAAATGGACTAAATTTTAACTACTTTTGAAACTGTGAATATTTTTGAATGACCACTTGTAAATCTGACTATTTTTAAATTTCATCCTAAGTTGAAAAGGAACTTTATCACAGCTCTCTCTCTCCAGTGGAAACTCTTATACGTCCATTATTAAATCAAGGCATGATTAGCAGTCCAAAATCAGCTGATATAGTACTTCAAAAAAAAAATCTGCAAATATGCTACCTAATATATGGATTTGACTTCAGAATCTAATAACCCTGAGAAGTGTTAGTAGAGACTTAGCTCTATGTGATTAGAGGCAAAATAGTTAAAACTCAAATTGGTGTTAGGATTTCATGCACTTTAATTTGACTGATGTAAGAGAGGGATGTAATTAAATACCCAATTAATGTAGATAATACGCAACTTATGTTTGTTAGACTCGAATGGTTGTAACAGAACTCAAGGTAGATGTAGTAGGTTTGAATTTCTTAGATGGTTGGTTTATCAAACTCTATCCTTCTTTATCTCCATTTTTCTCCAAGAATTCCAACTTCCTCAGCTGATGCGATGCTTACACTTTCCTTTTCTTTTTAACATTTAAAAGGTAAGAAGGCCTCATTATTCCTAAAATAAAATTTCAAAGTCTATATCATGAAGCTCACTCTAACCTTGCCAATTTTTGTGACAAATTTAATTCTTCTACTTGGAGGTTGCAATTGCAAGATTGTACAATTCATCTTTGGAGACTCTCTTTCAGATGTTGGCAACAATAACTTTCTTTCTAAAAGCCTTGCTCGTGCGAACTTGCCATGGTATGGTATTGATTTTGGAAATGGATTGCCTAATGGTAGATTCTGTAATGGTCGTACTGTTGCTGATATAATAGGTAACAATATTTTCAATCTAACATTTACGTTCATCAAAGTGACTAAATTAGATGATATTTAAGCACTTAAGCCAATCTGCCAATGTTGACTAAACTTATCGTGCAGGTGATGAAATGGGACTTCCACGGCCACCAGCATATCTAAATCAATCGTTAACAGAAGATGTCATACTGGAGGACGGAGTCAATTTTGCCTCTGGAGGTGGTGGCATTCTAAACGAGACAGGCACCTATTTCGTAAGTAACTTAGTGGGGTCTGGACAGAGTAGTGTATACGCATACCTTACCCCTACCTTAGGCTGAGAAGCTGTTTAACTCTCCTATATATCATTGAAAAAATATTAATTGGAGTGTAGTTTATGTCTAGACACTATTGAAGTTTGATCAATTTGTAAGTGCAGATACAGAGGTTTTCCTTATACAAGCAAATAGAATTATTTCAAGGAACACAAGACTTAATTAGAGAAAAATTAGGAAGCAAAGAAGCTGAGAAATTTTTCCAACAAGCACGATACGTTGTCGCCCTGGGAAGCAATGATTTCATCAACAATTACTTAATGCCAGTTTATAGTGACTCATGGACGTACAATGATAAATCTTTTATTCAATACCTAATGGACACTCTCAGAGCACAACTTATAGTAAGCCAAGATCACTTTTCTTCTCACTGCCAATTTTCTGAATAAATAGCATATTTTTTGAGCCAATAACGTTTTTTTTTTTGCTATTTTTTTAGTTGTTGCATAGTTTGGGGGCAAGGGAGTTGATGGTGTTTGGGTTAGGGCCAATGGGGTGTATTCCACTTCAAAGAGTTTTAAGTACAGATGGTCAGTGTCAAGACAAGACTAATCAGTTGGCTCTAGCCTTCAACAAAGCAACAAACGAACTTGTCGTAGAATTGTCCAACACTCTTCCAAATGCTAGCTACAAGTTTGGAGATGCTTATGATGTTGTCAACGATGTCATTACCAATCCCGGCAATTACGGTACAAACTTATATTCCATCCGTTCCTATTTATGTGAACATATTTGACTAGATACGAAGTTTAAAAAAAATAAAATTTTATGAAATTTGTACTTCTAAACAAGTCATAAAGGGGCATAGAGTATTTGTGTGGCTATAAAAGCTTCTCGTTGATAGTAGAATTGTAAGTTTAAGCTAAATTGTTATCAAATTTAAAAATATTATGATAAACACTTATCAGTAACCTATAATAAGATGAAGCCTAATCTGGGCAAATATAGAAGCAATCTAAGGAAGAGGTAGACCTTTCCCTATGAAACTATAGGGGTCATTCGGTTGGAAAAATTTTATCTGGGATAAACGCATAAACTTGAAGCCTTTAGCTCTATTTTCACAATTTTAAAGCAATTCCTGGTAAGATGAGAAATCATGCCGCTAAATTAAGATTTGCAGCATCAATTCAAGAGCTAAGGAATCGGCTTACATGGAAAATTTTGATTGAAAATCCATGTAAAAATTGATAACTAACATGCTATAGCATGCTAAACATAGCAATCGAGTAAATTTTTTTTATATTGTCAGTATAAAATTAATAACCAATTCTTCTGGAAATATTGCAGGTTTTAGTAACTCTGATTCACCATGTTGCTCATTCGGAAGAATTAGGCCAGCTTTAACGTGTATTCCAGCGTCGACATTATGCAGTGACAGAAGCAAATATGTTTTTTGGGATGAATATCATCCTTCTGATAGTGCTAACGAGTTAATTGCTAACGAGCTCATAAAAAAGCTCGGATTTTTGAAGCCTAATCACACCGATGTTTCTCCCCCAACACCAGCAGCCACGAGTCCTTAATTCAACGGATGATGTTGGACAGTAGATTTTCTACTAAAAATATTTTCTTTTACTTCGAACGTAGGTTTCCTTATTATTTTGTAATGTTATTTGTTCATTGCAAAATAGCAGCATTTCGTTGCTACTTGATTCAGAACATGGGCGACTGAGTGGGGCTTTCTTTGTTTGTCCACTTTATTATCATATCAACAAATTAATTATAATCTGTCGAAATATTTGATTAAATCAATGAAATTGTATGTTTAACTATGGAGTATATAGTGCGGTGAGACTGTTAGAGGTTCCATATAATGATAGACGCAAGAACTGTAACAATAATGATGATCATGATTACATAAGTAAATTTCAAATTATCAAGAATATAAAATGCTTAAACATTAAACAGCCAGGAAGTTTGGTCAACTACTCTACTTTCTTTTCTGTTTAGCTCAAAAATTATACTTGCACTTTATAAGCTTAAAAATAATAAAAAATGTATAAGGGTAAATCGTAATCAAATATAATAAGATCTAGAGATGATTATCGTGTTAAGATCGTTGTAGATCTGAAAGTATGAAAACAATAAACTTAGCTTAAGACAAAAGCAATTATTGGAGATCGAGAAAGAGATAGAGAGAGAAGTTGTATTATCCGAGAATAATCATGATGTCTATTACAATGTGAAGGTCTCCTTTGTGAAGGTCTCCTTTATATAGTAGGAAACTCTCCTCGAAGTAATTAAAAAGTACACAAAAGTTGGTAGCTTCCACTCAGTAAAGAAGTTAGGCACTAAACTACGTCGCTTCTACTTTACCAATTGGGTCGTGCCCTTACTTGGGTCGACCTTATCATAATAGACGTGCCCACTCGGCGTGGGAACGTTAAGAGCCAAATTTTATCCTATATAGTTAATCCCTCCGTTCGTTGGAGACGTGCTCAATGACTGTCTTCAATGGACGTACATGGATATTTCGCTTTTACGGAAATTTGGCCGCACCCATAGGCGCTTTATTCAAAGGGCATGAGCGTGTGTAATATTGTTGAGCCGTTGACATACGACCCCTTTTCTAGAATGACATCACTGGTTACGTGCGTCATCATTATACTTGTTCCCGAGACTGTTAAGAACATGACATGACATTTTGGTTTCCCGCATCAGTTTTCGAATTGTGCCTTTTCGATTTTCGCGTACCTTATCCATATAAATAGATGAGTGGTTCAATGGGATTCATCTTTCGAACCTTTGGAGAGTCTTTCTTCATCTTTCTTTCTGGTAATTGTTGCTTCATTTGAGAACTACCATTCTGGGGATTGTACCTCTTGTCGTTGACACCTTTCCTCATAAATTATACCATGGCGAAGCATCGTCAAGACATCAAAAGGACCAAGGATAATGCCCCTTCTACGGCTCCGCCTTCCTCCGATGGTGAGGGAGAAGAAGTGGAGAAAACCCTCGTTCCCCTAACGGTGGATAATATTCTACCAAAAAACCTGAGTGTTCGGATTGACTTCAACTCGACATGCCCCTCTCTTCCTTGGGAGCACAACGAGTTATCGCAATCTCATCTGGACACCCTCAGAACTACGTACAACATCCCCACCCATGTTGAAATGGCTCCGGACGGGGAGGACTATGCCAATGTGCATAGGCCTGGGTTCTGTACGTTTTACGAATATGCGCTTAGGATTGGATACATTTTTCCGCTTAACCCTTTAGCGGAGGAGTTTTGCCGCTTCTACCATGTGTGCCCGGCTCAGCTCACACTGTATGCCCTGAAGGTGTGCCAAATTCTCAGCATGCTTGCGGGCAAGGCCGGGAACGTAGCTTCTGTTCATCACCTGCTGCATATGTTCAGCCCTAGCTACATGAGAGGTACCATACTCCAATTGAGGAGCGGTGGTAAAAAGATCTTCGTGGTGAAGTCTGACGACAAAGCTAATCGTAACTTCTGGTGCAAATACTTTTATATTAGCATGAGGCACCTGGTATCCAACCCCGAAGGGTTCTCGGAGATGTGGAACTCGGGATGTAAGTATCTTTGTGTGTGATTTCGTGACGCTTTGTTTTGGCCGACCAATCATTACGATTTACTTTTATTCCTTTTGCAGTGGTAGCTCGCCTGCCTCATCCCGTTGGCGGCATTAGGTAGTGGGTGGTAGAGCTGATACCGTATGCGGAAAAATGCCATATCTAGGCTGAGTTTCGTAGTATGTATGGCCCAACTGGTAACAATCTTTCATGTTCTTTTCTTTATTCCTTTGTTTTGGCTTGGAGACCCCTTTATTCAATGTATTCTCACTTGGCAGGTCGAGGCACTTCTACAAAGGCGAAGAAGAAGAAAACTGTTGCTGGCTCCTCCAAGGCAGAGTCTGACTCTGATGGGGAAGATATATTCGTGGGAGGCTCGCCTTGAGACAGCGCCCTTTCGACCTCACAGCGGGGAGCCGTGTCGGAGGTGGCATCTGAGGCGGTACCTGAGGTGTTACCTGAGGCCGTACCAGTGACGACAACTGAGGCTGTGCCTGTGATGGTGCTTGAGGCCGTACCAATGATGACACATGAGGTCGTGCTTGTAATGGTGCCTGAGGCCGCTACAGCGGAGGTGACTTTTGAAGGCAAAGAGCCGCCGGAGAGAAAGACGGCGATTGATTACCGGCAAGGGAATTACGATTGAGGGCGTGAGGCCTAGTGAGCCCCGTCGAGAGCTGAGGCCAGTTTTTATGGCTGAGGCCATTCGTTCAGGAAGATTGGCCCATCGGGGAACAGCTGCCGCTGTCCGCTCAGCTCGTGCCCCAGAAGGAGGGTCGTCTTCTGCGGTTAGGGGAGCAGATGTGGAAATTGAGAGGACATGCTCTAATGCCGCTCTTGGAGAAGCAATGGATTGGATCAGCCCGCGTGGAGATGAGGGCGGGCAGGTGTACTCGCCGAATTGTGATCCTTGGTGGGCATAATTTGTTAGAAGACAGCGAGCAAGCCGCATCAGACATGACCTTGTTATGTGCGGCTGCGGAGCATAAAACGCTGAAAAGAATTAGTAACAGAGATTTGTCGAGGCGTATCGCCGGTGCAACTTTGCAGGTAGCTTTCAAATTTTCTTTTATGAGTCGTAAAAGTGACTTTGGTAAGTACTGACGTGTTTCCTCTCTTCTTTTCAGACCCTCATCTTGGAGGTGGAGAGGAGGCGACGTGAACAAAAGAAGGTGGCCACTTCAATAAAATGGCGAAGAAATACAAGGAGTGCCGTGCCAAGCATCAGGCGTTGGCAGATGTACTCAAGCAGGACCCTCAGTTTTGGATGTTCCATGAGGGTCTTGAGGAATCGAACGCTCTGTTGAAGAAGATATTGGCCGAGCTGGAGGAAGTTGATGAGCACCTGATGGATGCTTTGGCCCACAACATCGAGCTAGAGACTCTCCTTCAGTCAAAAGAGGAGGAATTGGAGATAAGCCATAGGGTAGCGGTAGAGGCTGTGGAACTGTGGACCCAGATCACCGCCTTCATAGCCGAGCTTGATGCCAGGACGGTCGAGGTTGAAGTCCTCAGGCGAACTGCCCCATAAGACGCTGCGCATCGTGATGCGCATGAGATATGGGTGTACCATGATGCCAGGTTGGTCGTATCTGAAGAGTTCTTGGCGGCAGGACGGGCTTCTGAGGCGGGAGTTGAAAGGAGACGGCACTTAACCTGTGTTGCCCGTGAAGTGGCCGGTTACAACTCCGAATCGCTAGGTAGGGAGGGCTATAACTCTGATGATGTCAACCGTTTGGACTCCAGTTCATGGATTTCTAAGACTTATCATCCTGGAGACGGCAATGGATCGGACGACGATCATGCGGGTCGTGATGGACGGAGCGGTAAAGGCTCTTAAGACTTTATATATATATATATATATTTGAGTAAATGGGGACTATTTCTAAGGTCAGATGTATGTATATTTTTGGAGATAATGGAATATGACTTTTTGCTATTGCTGTTCTTCTTTTGTTCCTTAGAGCTTTTATTGCATTTCTGATTGCTACTTTCGCGCTTTCCACCATAGTTTAGTCTAGGTCGGCATGGACGGTTTCTAATGTAGTCGTATTACTTATTTGTCGTAGCAGGACTAGGTCGACTACCGGCGTTGACGACCTTAGCCGGATTTAGATTAACGACCTTAGTCTTGATGGAGTTGGCTTTGGCCATATAGGTGACTGACTGTAGTCGAGTCACTTGTTTGCTGTAGTCGAATCTAGGTCGATCGTTGGCAGTAATGGCATTATCCATGATAAGGTCGATGACCTTAGGCCATAACTTGTTGATGGCCTTGGCCATATGGTTGATTTCGACTGTCGTCGAATCATTTGCTTGCCATAGCTGAACTAGGTCGACTGTTGGCGGCGATGGCCTTAGCCATGATGAAGTAGATGACCTTTGGTCATAACTTGTTGATGGCTTTGGCCATATGGTTGATTTCAACTGTCGTCGAATCATTTGCTTGCCGTAGTCGAACTAGGTCGACTGTTGGCGGTGATGGCCTTAGCCATGATGAAGTTAATGACCTTTGGTCATAACTTGTTGATGGCCTTGGCCATATGGTTGATTTTGACTGTCATCGAATCATTTGCTTGTAGTAGTCGAACTAAGTTGATTGTTGGCAGCGATGGCCTTAGCCATGATGAAGTCGATGACCTTTGGTCATATCTTGTTGATGGCCTTGGCCATATGGTTGATTTTGATTGTCGTCGAATCATTTGCTTGCCCTAGTCGAACTAGGTCGACTGTTGGCGGTGATGGCCTTAGCCATGATGAAGTCGATGTCCTTTGGTCATAACTTGTTGATGGCCTTGGCCATGTGGTTGATTTCGATTGTCGTCGATTCATTTGCTTGTCGTAGTTGAACTAGGTCGACTGTTGGCGGCGATGGCATTAGCCATTTGCTAATTGGAGATGGCCGTAGCCTTTCATTCATTGGAGATGTCCGTAGCCTTTCATACATTGGATATGCCCGTAGCCTTTCATACATTGGATATTCCCGTAGCCTTTCATACATTGGAGATGGCCTTAGCCTTTTATACATTGGAGATAGCCTTAGCCTTTTATACATTGGAGATGGCCATAGCCTTTCATACATTGGAGATGGCCTTAGCCTTTTATACATTGGAGATGGCCGTGGCCTTTCATAAATTGGAGATGGCCTTAACCTTTTATACATTAGAGATCAAGCTAGTCCAGTCCCTTTATCATGTCGGCCTGGTGGTCGTATGGAGAGGCTGATGGTAAACTTGTGCCGCAAATATCTCCAAGTGTCTACTTTGCCGCCTCGTTAAAAACCTTCCCGCGAAAACCCAATTGGGAAAAACTCGGGTAAGGGAAAAAGAATACGACTCGGGAGACACCTTTTAGAAGTGGAAATACTTGAGGTGGGAAACGTTCCAGTTGTTTTGGAGCATTTTTCCTTCCATTATTTCCAACTGGAATGCTCCTTTGCTGGCTACTGCTATGATTTTGTTGGGTCCTTCCTAATTGGTGCCCAATTTTCCTTCACTTGGGTCTTTGAATGCAATGTTTTGGCTTTGAGGACGTAGTCTCCCACTTTGAGTGGTCTTATTTTCTCCCTCGTGTTATAGTATCTTTTGACTTGCTTTTTTTGGGACACCATTCTGTGGGCCATATCTCTTCTCTCCTCGGCTTCATCGAGGTCTTGGAGCCTGTTTGTGTCATTTTTGTTCCACTAGTGTGTGAATAAAGGCCTCTTACTCGGCGTCCTTGTTAGTCATTTCAGGGCATCGTACGGACTAGCAAATCCGTTCACCCGTGGGAACTTCGAGGATGAGACCCATTACTGATCCTGATCCTGATCCTGATGCATTGGGGGCGACGTCAGCGTAGAGGACCCATAGGTCGTTATTGGTGGAGGCATGCTGTGCCTCAAGTTCTACCTTTGGCAAGATTTCTTCTCTAAAATCGACTATAAAATCGGCCTGAACTTGAGACTTGATGGTGGTACTTGGAAGAGACGAGATGTATGCTCGCTGAGCTCAATGGCCCATCTGGCGAGCCGGCCTGATAATTAATGCTTTTGTAAGATGCTCCTTAATGGGAAGGTTGTTACCACTTTTATGAGGTGACACTGAAAATAGGGCTGTAGCTTCCGTGAAGCTACTACCAGTGCCAGCGCCAACCTATCGAGGTGTGGTTACCGAGTTTCGGCGTCCACTAAGGTTTTGCTAATGTAATAGATAGGGAATTGTGTACCTTCGCTTTCGCGAACTAGGACGGCGCTAACAGCGACTTCAGACACGACTAGATACACCATCAGGGGTTCTCCTGGGCTCGCTTTGACCAGCAAGGGCGGCGAAGAAATGTATTCCTTCCGCCTTTTCAAGGCTTCAGCGTATTCCTCGTTCCACTGTAGCCCTTGGTCTTTTTTTAGCACATTGAAAAATTTATGGCACCTGTCGGATGACCGTGAGATGAATCTAGATAGGGCGGCTATATGCCCTGTCAGCTTCTGTACTTGTTTCTTGCTACTTAGCACCTCAAGTATTGTGTCTATCGCTCTGATTTGGTCTGGGTTGACCTCGATGCCTCGTTGCGATACGAGAAACCCTAAGAATTTTCTTGGGCCACACCGAAGGCGCATTTCTTGGGGTTCAGCTTCATCCCGTACCTCCTTAGTATCTCAAAGGCCTATTTTAGGTGGTCGATATGGTCTTCTTTCTTTGCCGACTTTACCAGCTTATCATCGATATAGACTTCTATGGGCTTACCAAGTTGCTCTTTGAACATCCTGGTGACTAGCCTTTGGTACGTGGCTCCAGCATTTTTGAGCCCGAAGGGCATTACCTTGTAGCAATATGTCCCCTAGTGGGTGATGAAAGTTGTTTTTTCCTTATCCTCCTCGGCTATCATGATTTGGTTGTAGCCATAGTATGCGTCTAGGAAAATTATCAGCTCATGACCTGCGGTCGCGTCTATCAGCTGATCGATGTGGGGCGGTGGGAAGGAAACTTTCGGGCATGCGTTGTTCAAGTCGGTGAAGTCCACACACATTATCCACTTCCCGTTTTTCTTTTTAGTCATGACGACATTGGCGACCCATTGATGGTACTTTGATTCCCTAATGGAGCCGTTGGCCAGAAGTTTGTCCATTTCTTTGCTAACCGCTTCATTGATAGCGGCGTTGAATTTTCTTCTCAGTTGCCGCACGGGCGGGTGTAATAGGTCGACGTTCAGCTTGTGAGCGGCGATTTCTCGCGGGATCCCCGGAATATCTGAATAGGAAAAATCAAATAGGCTTGTATGGTTAGATAAAAATTCACGATACTTACTGGGATTTGAGAGGCCGTGCCTGATATAGGCTTTTCTTGTAGGGTCGTCATTGTCCAGTTGGACTGGGTCGAGGTCTTCGACCGTGGCCTTACATGCTTCTATGATATCAATGTCTCTAATGGCATTCTTTGTCGGATATGTTAGATAATACGCTTAACGCTAGAGGGGGGGGGGGGTGAATAGCGTTATAATAAAATTTAGCGTAAACTTGCGGAAATTAAAATTTGCAGGAAATAATTAAGTGCGTTAAATAAACAAAAGGAAAGAACGCACCGATGTATTCTGGTTCACCACAACACGTGGCTAGTCCAATCCCCGAGAGACTCTCTCGAGATTTTCCACTAACTTGTCAAGCTTACGGGTGCTCAACAAACCTTTTCAACTTAAGGACACAAGCCTTAACACCTTTGCTCGGAGATACAACACTTCAAGACTTCAACCAAGGAAACACAAGTTCCTTACAACAAGAGAATCACAATTCTCTTACAAGTGTACAAAACACTAAACACTCAAACAAAACACTCCTTAATGAGTAGATATGAGTAAAAGAAGTAAGCTCAAGATCACAACAACTATGGACAAGACTTTGGCTCTCTAAAGCTTTATGGAATAAATATAAAATGATAAACAATAGTATGCAAGCTTATAGCAATAGAATGATCAGTTGTTGTGTGTTGTTGTATTTAAAACATTGAAATGAAGCTGTATTTATAGTTGAAAAACTTGGCATTACCGTTGCCTAATTGCCAATTAAGAGTTGCTGATTTTACTCTATGTCAATCGATTGTCAGGAAGCCACAATCGATTGTTTGCCAATCGTTCCAAAAATCAACCCAGATTTTACGCTTAACAATCGATTGTCCAAGATCAACAATCGATTATTGGCAACGTTCAAAAAATCATTTCCAGATTTTACGTTAAACAATCGATTATACCAAATCAATAATCGATTATTCAGCAACGTTCAAAAAATCCTTTCCAGATTTTAATTTCAACAATCGATTGTACAAAATCAACAATCGATTATTCAGCAACGTTCAAAAAATCTTTTTCAGATTTAAATATCAACAATCGATTGTACAAAATCAACAATCGATTACCTGACGGTATTTGAAAACTTTACGACAACGGTCAGCTTTACAATCGATTGTGCAAAGTTAACAATCGATTATTTATCAGATTTTGAAAATCATTTTAGACACTGCCTCGTGACAATCGATTGTTATATACTCACAATCGATTATTTAATAACTTTGAAAAAGTCTGGAAGTCACTGCCTCAACACAATCGATTGTCATAAGTTCACAATCGATTATTTTGTGACTTTGAAAAATCTGAAGGACACTGTCTCTTCACAATCGATTGTCATTAGCTTCACAATCGATTATTCTGAGTTTTGAAAAACTTTGATGGACACTGCCTCATCACAATCGATTGTCATAAGGTTCACAATCGATTGTCATGCAGGTTTGAAAAACCTGATGCTCACTGCCTTAACACAATCGATTGTCATTAGGTCACAATCGATTGTCATGCAGTCTTGGCTTAACATAATCGATTATCATAAGTACATAATCGATTATCTTAGTCCAGTTTTTAGAGGCATGTTTAAAAATTATTTTGACTAATGAAAATATGCATGATTTAAAATCATTTAGCATTAAATTAAATATGCATGATTTTGTAAAAATAATTTTACGAGAGAAGCCATGTCATGAGTCAAGTTATCGGATCAAGAACACAATTAAGAACGACTCATTTAAACTATAAAACTTTGTCTTGTGCTTGAATCTCGTTATCCACCAATTGTGCGCTTGTACTTGAACTTCGTCATATATCAATTTGCGCTTCGTTTGTCATTCATCAAAACCTACACATAAGAACACACGTTTTAGTATAAAGCCTTGAGACGTGTTTCCAACAATTTCCCCCTTTTTGATAATGGCAAACTTTAAGCGGGTTATGCAAATTAAACAGTTTATGAAGACGATTCAAGACAAGTAAAGATATGCAATAAGTATGCGATTAGTTCCCCCTCAATATATGAATTCCCCCTCAATTTAAGCTTATAAATATTGAGAGTGCATACCCGTTATCTTCCCCCTTTTGCCATTAGCAAAAATAATATAAGAAGATGCCAAAGATGTAAATAAAACTTGTTTATTTATTGGAAAGAGAAAAACGTGATTACTTAAAGAGAGCACAATAACTCAAGTAATAGCATTACAATCGATTATTGATACGAGATAATCGATTATTAGACGACAGAAACCGATTTTTCTGAAGAAGACTTGATTATTGCGCGTCATGCTTTATAATTCCCCCTACCTTTAGGACGATACCTGCAAAAATTCGTTAGACGTCTCCGACGCTCAAGTAAGAGATCATGTAAGATAAAAATATGCAATGCATGAATTAGATCAACGTGGAGTCAAGAATCCCGAGTTCACTACGAATTCGGAAGAAGGACTCTTTCTCTAGGGGCTTTGTAAAGATGTCGGCCAATTGGTCTTTGGTTTCAACAAATTCGATTTCAACATCGCCCTTGAGAACGTGATCTCTTATAAAATGATGTCTAATTCAATGTGTTTTTTTCGCGAATGAAGAACTGGGTTCTTCGTCAAACATATGGCACTAGTATTATCACATCTAAGAGGGATATGATCAAGACTTAGGCCATAGTCCAAGAGTTGTTGTTTCATCCATAGGATTTGAGCGCAACAACTCCCCGCGGCTACATATTCAGCCTCGGTTGTGGACAACGCAACACTTACTTGTTTCTTGCTAAACCAAGAAACGAGAGAGCTACCGAGCAAATGGCAAGTGCCACTAGTGCTCTTGCGGTCCAATTTGCATCCAGCAAAATCGGAGTCGGAATAGCCAACGAGTTGGCATGAAGAACCTTTGGGGTACCATAGACTCACATTTGTAGTACCAACAAGGTACTTCAAAATCCGTTTTACCGCAGTAAGGTGAGACTCCTTCGGACACGATTGATAACGGGCGCATAAGCACACGCTAAACATGATGTCCGGACGACTAGCAGTAAGATAGAGAAGAGAGCCGATCATACCTCGATACTTCTTAGTTTCGACTTCCTTACCTTTCTCATCTTTGTCTAGATGATCGGATGTGCTCATGGGAGTCGCCATTGCTTTTGCAGTGTTCATTTCAAATCGTTTCAGCAATTCTTTGCAATATTTGGCTTGGCAAATGAACGTACCTTCTTTCATTTGCTTTACTTGTAATCCCAAAAAGAATGTTAACTCACCCATCATAGACATCTCAAATTCGCTTGTCATTAAATCGGAAAATTCCTTGCATAAGACATTGTTAGTAGCACCAAATATGATATCATCCACATATATTTGAACTAATAAAATATCATTGTTTTTATGCTTAACAAAAAGGGTGGTGTCAACTTTCCCTCTAATGAAATCATTTTCCAATAGAAATTTACTCAATCTTTCATACCAAGCTCGGGGAGCTTGTTTTAAACCATAGAGAGCCTTTTTGAGTTTGAAAACATGATCGGGAGATTTAAAATCTTCAAAACCGAGGGGTTGTTCAACATAAACTTCTTCTTGAATAACACCATTTAGAAAAGCACTTTTCACATCCATTTGATATAAATTGAAATTCATAGAAGAGGCAAACGCGAGCAATAGACGAATAGCTTCTAATCTAGCTACGGGAGCATATGTTTCTTCATAGTCAATACCCTCTTCTTGATTATAGCCTTTTGCTACAAGCCTAGCTTTGTTTCTAGTGATTACACCATTTTCATCTAGTTTGTTTCGAAAAACCCATTTCGTACCAATTATGGTATGATTTTCGGGTCTTGGCACCAAAACCCAAACGTCATTCCGTTTGAAAAAATTGGTTAAGCTCCTCTTGCATTGCCAAGGTCCAAAATTCATCCCCAATTGCTTCGGAGATGGTTGTTGGTTCAATTTGAGACACAAAAGCAGTATGTCCTAAGGTGTTCTTAAGGGAGTTTCGGGTACTTACCTTTTCTCCGACGTCCCCAATTACCTGTTCGAGAGGGTGATCTTTGATTGTCCTCCACCCGTTAGGCGTTTTCGTTTCATTCTCCAATTGTGGCGCTTCCTCCGTTGGTTGTTTCAAAGATTCTTCTTGATTTTCTTTAGGCGTTTCCTCTTGTATTTTGTCTTTCAAGCTATCTAAGATACCTGCAAGATCAAAACCAGTATCCTTTCTCGCCAAGCGAGCATTATTTTCGGCAAATACAACATGAGGGGATTCCTCCACAGTTTTGGTTCTTTTATTAAAGACCCTATATGCTTTGCTACGTGAAGAATAACCAATGAAAATTCCCTCATCGGACTTAGCATCAAATTTTCCCAATTGATCTTTGCCATTGTTATGAATAAAACATTTACAACCGAATACTCTAAGATGGGAGATATTTGGTTTCCTTCCCTTATAGAGTTCATAGGGAGTTTTCATGAGTATAGGCCTTATGACTACTCTATTTAAGATGTAGCATGCGGTACTCACGGCATCCGCCCAAAAATGTTTGGGAATCTTTGCCTCTTCGAGCATGGTTCTAGCCATCTCTTCGAGACACCTATTTTTCCTTTCCACCACCCCATTTTGTTGTGGTGTTCGTGGAGCGGAAAAGGTATGCTCGATACCGAGTTCGTCACAAAAGTCCGCAAAGAGATTGTGATCAAACTCTCCCCCATGATCACTTCTAATTGAAGTGACGGTTGTTTCCTTCTCGTTTTGAACACGCTTAAGAAAATATTTAAAATTCTAAAAAGCATCACTTTTATTGGCAAGAAATAAAGTCCAAGTAAATCTAGAATAATCATCAACAATCACAAAAGCATAACGATTTCTTCCTAGACTTTCAATGCGAGATGGTCCAAATAAATCCATGTGAAGCAATTGCAATGGTCTAGAAGTTGAAACAAAGTTTTTGGATTTGAAAGATTCTTTTGTTTGCTTCCCTTTTTGACAAGAATCACAAATAGAGTCATTTTCAAATTTCAAATTGGGAAGACCAATAACTAAGTTTTTTGAAATCAATTTGTTCAAAAGATGCATGTTTATATGAGCAACTCTACGATGCCATAGCCAAGTATCATCCTCTTTGCTCATAAGACAATCAACATATTCGGGTGAGGAATTAGCAAGATCAACCATATAAATATTATCCACTCTAAAACCACGAAGGATAATTTTAAAATCACTACGTCTAAACACTAAGCATTCATCCGAATCAAATAGGGCAAGATTTCCCTTGTCACATAATTGACTTATGCTCAAGAGATTATGCTTTAAACCTTTAACAAGTAATATATGCTTAATAGAGGAATTTTCATCCTTACCGACCGATCCGATGCCAACAATCTTTCCTTTATTGTTATCCCCAAAAATCACACTTCCTCCTTCTTTGTGTTCTAGTTGAAGGAATTTGGATTCGCCTCCCGTCATATGTTTGGAGCATCCACTATCAAGGTACCATAGTACACTTGATCCCTTCAAACACACCTACAAAACAAATTAATGCGTTTTAGGTACCCATGCCATTTTGGGTCCTTGAGGGTTAGGCATATTATAATGATGCGATTGAGTGATATGTCTATGTCGTGTAAAGCATGCAGGGGCAATATGACCAATGCGTCTACAATAATGGCAAGTCACGTTGGGGTTATGCATCCTTCTAGGTTCATAGTAACTTGATGGACGAAAATGAATTACTCTATTTTCATTATGACTATTGCACATTTCATGAGAACCATTTCTCCTACTATTAGTTCTAAAATGAGCAGCGTTTCTAGAGTAATGGTCATGTCTAGATGTTCTAAGAGGTTCAAAACTCCTTCTAGTGTTTGGCCGAGAATATGCATCATTTCTAGGGTAGTCATTTCTAGGTGGTAAGTCATTTCTAGGTCTTCTAAAATGTTCCACACTTGGTCTAGCATGCATATTTGTTCTAGGATTGCTATTTCTACGATAAGCATTTGTTTTATTAATCCTAGGTTGAGCCTTAGGTGGTTGGGGTTTGGCGTCAACCTTTTCTTTTGGCTCATTCTTAAAGCCTATGCCATGCTTGGTTGATTTCAAATTAACAAGGACCTTATTCAAATTTTTGTGGGAAGAATTAAACTTATCTAAGGTACCTTTAAGTCTATCTACCTCATTTTCAAGATGCATGCAAGAAGAGCAATTTTTACTAGAACTTTCGGGCTTGTCGGCGCTTCTTTTTCCGAAAAACTTGTTTTCCTCTTTCAGCTTCTCATTTTCTAAAACCAGTTTTTCTAACTCCTTTTCTTTCAAAGAAAGCTGTTTTTGAAAATCTTTTTCTTTTAGAGAAGCATTTTCTTTTATGCTCTTGACAGTTTTTGAATCTTTAATAAATTCAGTATATAGTTCATCAAAAGCAGTTCGCATTTCTTCAAGAGTAAAGAAGTTTTTAGAAGAGATTTGACATACCTCATCTTACTTGTCTTCTTGCGCCATAAGACAAAGGTTGGCGGCTTCGTCTTCTTCTTCTTCGCTTGACTCATCTCCGGAGTCTCCTCCCCAAGAAATGTATGCACGTTGCTTCTTAAAAGGTTTCTTCTCCTTTTTGATGTTTGGGCAATTTGATTTGATGTGCCCGGTTTCACCGCATTCATAGCACTTTATTTGCTCGCCTTGCTTTTTGCCCTTTCGTTCATACTCCTTTCGCATGAACTTTTGAAATCTCTTGATAACGAGTCCAAACTCGTTGTCTCCGTCCTCATCAACTTGAGGTTGAGTTGTGCTTGCCTTAAGCGCTATTCTTTGCCTCCTTTGATCATCAACAAGAGGGTTAAGTATTGTAGATTCATAAGTCTTAAGGTTACCTCTTAATGCGTCGATTGTGACATTTGAGACGCCTATGGATTCTTGAATTGCGTCGGCCTTTGATCGCCATGCCGGAGTGAGACTTCTAAGAATTTTTCGAACAAGTTCTCTATCCGTGAATGTCTTCTTGAGGGCATGTATGTCATTTACGATTATTGAAAATCGTTCGAACATTTCATCCACCTTTTCACCTTCCTTCATGTGAAATAATTCATAAGCATGGGTTAGGAAATCAATTTTAGCTTCCCTTACTTGGTCCGTACCTTCGTACGTAATTTCCAGCTTGTCCCACATTTCTTTTGCCGTTGTGCAACACGATATTTTCCTGTAATCGTCAGCATTTACAGCACAATATAATAAATTTATTGCTTTAGCATTATTTTGAACCTTTCGGATATCATCCGCGTCATATTCTTCTTCGGACTTGGGAACCCATTCGTTTTCAACCTTTTTGGTTGGAATTTGATTTCCCTTCGTTATCACCTTCCAGAGATGAAAGTTGTTTGCTTGAACGAAAATTTTCATCCTCTCTTTCCAGTACGTGTAGTTTGTACCGTTGAATAGAGGTGGTCGTGTGGAGCATTGTCCTTCATCAATTCCTGCAAAAGAGTCACGAGTAGAAGCCATGGATGGTTCTCTCAAACTGTTAAGTCTTCAGAGAGTTGGGCTCTGATACCAATTGTTAGATAATACGCTTAACGCTGGAGGGGGGGGGGGTGAATAGCGTTATAATAAAATTTAGCGTAAACTTGCGGAAATTATAATTTGCAGGAAATAATTAAGTGCGTTAAATAAACAAAAGGAAAGAACGCACCGATGTATTCTGGTTCACCACAACACGTGGCTAGTCCAGTCCCCGAGAGACTCTCTCGAGATTTTCCACTAACTTGTCAAGCTTACGGGTGCTCAACAAACCTTTACAACTTAAGGACACAAGCCTTAACACCTTTGCTCGGAGATACAACACTCCAAGACTTCAACCAAGGAAACACAAGTTCCTTACAACAAGAGAATCACAATTCTCTTACAAGTGTACAAAACACTAAACACTCAAACAAAACACTCCTTAATGAGTAGATATGAGTAAAAGAAGTAAGCTCAAGATCACAACAACTATGGACAAGACTTTGGCTCTCAAAAGCTTTATGGAATAAATATAAAATGATAAACAATAATATGCAAGCTTATAGCAATAGAATGATCAGTTGTTGTGTGTTGTTGTATTTAAAACACTGAATTGAAGCTGTATTTATAGTTGAAAAACTTGGCATTACCGTTGCCTAATTGCCAATTAAGAGTTGCTGATTTTACTCTGTGACAATCGATTGTCAGGAAGCCACAATCGATTGTTTGCCAATCGTTCCAAAAATCAATCCCAGATTTTACGCTTAACAATCGATTGTCCAAGATCAACAATCGATTATTGGCAACGTTCAAAAAATCATTTCCAGATTTTACGTAAAACAATCGATTATACCAAATCAATAATCGATTATTCAGCAACGTTCAAAAAATCCTTTCCAGATTTTAATTTCACCAATCGATTGTACAAAATCAACAATCGATTATTCAGCAACGTTCAAAAAATCTTTTTCAGATTTAAATATCAACAATCGATTGTACAAAATCAATAATCGATTACCTGACGGTTTTTGAAAACTTTACAACGGTCAGCTTCACAATCGATTGTGCAAAGTTAACAATCGATTATTTATCAGATTTTGAAAATCATTTTAGACACTGCCTCGTGACAATCGATTGTTATATACTCACAATCGATTATTTAATAACTTTGAAAAAGTCTGGAAGTCACTGCCTCAACACAATCGATTGTCATAAGTTCACAATCGATTATTTTGTGACTTTGAAAAATCTGGACACTGTCTCTTCACAATCGATTGTCATTAGCTTCACAATCGATTATTCTGAGTTTTGAAAAACTTTGATGGACACTGCCTCATCACAATCGATTGTCATAAGGTTCACAATCGATTGTCATGCAGGTTTGAAAAACCTGATGCTCACTGCCTTAACACAATCGATTGTCATTAGGTCACAATCAATTGTCATGCAGTCTTGGCTTAACATAATCGATTATCATAAGTACATAATCGATTATCTTAGTCCAGTTTTTAGAGGCATGTTTAAAAATCATTTTGACTAATGAAAATATGCATGATTTAAAATCATTTAGCATTAAACTAAATATGCATGATTTTGTAAAAATAATTTTACGAGAGAAGCCATGTCATGAGTCAAGTTGTCGGATCAAGAACACAATTAAGAACGACTCATTTAAACTATAAAACTTTGTCTTGTGCTTGAATCTCGTTATCCACCAATTGTGCGCTTGTACTTGAACTTCGTCATATATCAATTTGCGCTTCGTTTGTCATTCATCAAAACCTACACATAAGAACACACGTTTTAGTATAAAGCCTTGAGAACGTGTTTCCAACAGGATATACTGTAGTCCCCACCATAGCTGAATTATATGCACATGCGCTCACCCCCATTCGCTTTTTGGTGTGGGCGCAGTCTTGAGCTATTTATAGCATTCCTGAGTGGCGTGAGGCTCGCCTCGAATGCTGAATACTCCCCACGGGGTGGGAAATTTGGTCATTTGATAGAAGCTCGACGGGACCGCTCTCATGGAGTGTATCCACGGGTGTCCGATGATGACGTTGTATGCTATTTCCTGCTAGGACGGGTAGTGATATCTCCCTGGAGGTTCGTTCTACTGCATTATTGAAACCGGTTAGTGTTATGCAGCATTGTATTATCTTATCCTAGAGTCCCATCAGTACGAGGACCCTCGGGTTGATAATACAGGTTCCACTACCGTCATCAGCTATGATTCTTTTAACATCCGTATCTGCGTTACGTAAAGTGATAACAAAAGCATCGTAATGAAGAAAAGACAAACCGTCGACATCGGACTTATCGAAGGTGATGCTATCTTCGAAGACGTCACACCGTTAGTGGGTGATGGTTCGCTTTAGCTTGTGCATAGTGGTGAATTTGACGTGATTGATCACCGAGTCATCATTGTCTCCGATGATCATGTTGATCGTGTGTGTCGGTGAAGGCGGCTCTGTTGGCCCGTAGGGTTGTTCCCGTCCTCGTGCAAAGTTGATTTTTCCTTTGTCACTGAGTAGCTATCTCAGGAACCCTTGGTTCAATATCTTGACCACCTCTTTCCGTAGGCCTATGCAGTCTTTGATTTTGTGCCCTTGTTCCTGGTGGAATTCGCACAGGGCATTTGATTTTCTGGTGGCGGGGTATGACTTCATCTTTGTCAGCCATTGCACCTAGTTGCCCGGCTTCTCAAGTGCGTACACTATCTCTGAAGGAGACACAAGAAGGTTATAGGCAGATAATAAAGGTGGCATACCTCTGTCGTTTCGCAGTGGAGCGTCATATGCTGTAGTGCGTCCGCCTGCCTGGGTGGCAGTGGGTGAGAGGATCTGATGTAGGGTTGGTGCCTCTCCCTATTGGGACGTGGGACTTGTTCCCATTGCCCTTCGTTACGTCGGTCCCTCCTGATTTCTGGGTGTGTTATTGTTAAACGTTGGGTCGGCCCGTTGAGGTCGTCCTCATATGCACGTACCTCAGTGCAGTAAGTGTTGTTGATTTCTTCCCACGTTTTGAGGGGGATACTTCATGAGGCGACTTAGTAGTTTTTTGGTTGCCCTTGAGCCGTCAATGCTTAACCCATTCTGAAAAGCGGCGGCCTCCACGCCTTACGACACGTTTGGTAGGCTCATCCTTACTCTATTAAACCTGGCTAGGAAGTCCATGAGCCCCTCTCATGTGGTTTGCCGAAAGGCAAACATGTCGTTGACTCTCGCTTCTGCTTTCTTTTCTCCTGCATGGGCGGTGACAAACTTGTCCGCTGTCAGTGTTTCGCTGAACTTCTTCAGCAGCACGGACGATACCTTTTCCTTCAATAAGTCGTTACCTTTTTAGCCTTGATATAGTGGATCAGATGATCCTCGGGATTTGTAGTTCCATAGTACACTCTTAAATAAGGAGTCAATTTGAAGGTTTTTGGGATGGAGTACGGTGCAACCTCTTCCGTGTAAGGTTGTTCAACAAACCTTCCCGCGTCACGCTTTGGCAATAGCTTGGGAGCACCGGGGATCTTGTCTAACCTCTCCCGATTCTCCTTCATTTGGTCACAAAGTGACTTGTTTTTGTTTTCCATTTCCTCCATCTTCTTGAGGATGACTATGAGCGTGCCACCGTTGGCCCGAGTATCGATGAGCACATTGTTTTCTTGTACGAACTCGGGTTCACCTTCAGCTGCAGCAAGGTCTGCTGTTGGCACACATCTGACATTATTTTGGGGTGACGTTTTATCCAAGCCACTTAGAGTACTTGTTAACCATTCTTCCAGTAGTTTCCTGACCTTTGGGGGTGCTTCTTCAGTTGCAGATGTAGAAGCGCCCTTTTCCCGCAAGATCGTTAGATCTTGAGATGGGAGATGTGGGATTTTTCCGCTTTTTGTGGTTTTAGGGGTTGCAATTGAAACACCCTCTTCACCGGCTTGTTGAGAGGACTGATGAGGTTGATTGAAACATCTGCTATCGCTTTCATTCTTGCGTTGTTGTCAGCCATCTTTCATTTGTGTATTGTAGAGAGGGGTTTTCGATGGTTCTCTAGGTGCAAACTATGGTTTTGATTCTCGAAATACCCGCAAACGACGCCAAATTATTTAGCTCAAAAATTATACTCGCGCTTTATAAGCTTAAAAATAATCAAAAATGAATAGAGGTAAATCGTAATCAAATATAATGAGACCTAGAGATTGTTATCGTGTTAAGATCGTTGTAGATCTGAAAGCATAAAGATAATAAACTTAACTTAGGAGAGAAGCAATTGTTGGAGATCGAGAAAGAGATAGATATAGAGAGAAAACTTGTATTATCCGAGAATAATCATGATGCCTATTACAATGTAAAAGTCTTCTTTATATAGTAGGAAACCCTCCTCGAAGTAATCAAAAAGTACAAAAGTTGGTGGCTTCCACTCAGAAAAGAAGTTAGCCACTAAACGACGTTGCTTCTACTTTACCAACTGGGTCGTGCCCTTACTTGGGCCGACCTTATCATAATGGACGTGCCACTCAGCGTGGGGACGTTAAGAGCCAAATTTTACCCTATATATTTTCACTGTTGATTATTACTCCCTCCGTTTCACAATAAGTGTACAATTTCCTTTTAGCACGCCCATTAAGAAAATACTAAATTCTATACAAAAATACCTACTATGACTAACTATCCATAATTAAATATTTAATGTGAGGAGTAAGAAAACTTTTTAGGAATATGTACATGGGAGTTATTTTGTAAAAACAAATTGAATTATTTCTTGATTACATAACTTGACACCTATTTTAAACTAAAACAAAAAAGTAAATTGGACATTTATTATGAACCGGAGGGAGTACCTCTATACTGCATTTTACGTGATAATGACATTGATATAAAACAGAAATAGTCACGGTAATTTCTTCGAGGAATAAGTTAAGGTCCTAAATATCTTCCAATGTACTAATTCTAATACGATTACGACTTAGAGCAAACTTTCAATTTACCGAAAATCTTGGATAAAGCTACTGATTAGCAAAGCAGGAAACTAAAAGAGGGGGAAGGGGGTGTTGGATTATATATTCCAGCGAAAGCAATTATACTATCATATTCATATGTAAATTAAATAATTAAATATATACAAAGATTATTCGAGTTACCTTTTGAAGCGTGAACAAAACAGAATCTCAGTCTCCACTTCCAGCGCAAAAACGGCCAGCCTTATATGGAGTATATATAGCCACGTTTTTTATATTAAAATCCTTTTTCAAAACTGATTAGGTTTTTTTCCACTAAGAAAATATTTCTTTTATTTCCTATTATTTAGGCACAATAGAGACTACATAATTTAATTAACAAGGCTTCCTATTATGGAATTAATTTCAAAATTTCGAAATTAATTTCTACCATAAAAAAATTACGAATTATTCCACTAAAAATTCGTAATTGCACTCCTTAGTTCAATTTCGAAATTCTTCCATAAAACCTTATTTAACTCTACATGTTAAGATTCAAATACTGACCAATCAAATTAAATTACTGATTTAACTTATTGATTATTTCCTTTTGACTTTCTCTTAACTTAATTCATGTATCAGATACAAAATAAGTCGGCCGGGTTTACACATGAAAACTTATAAGCTTTCATAAAGGAGTATCATCAATCTCAAAAACGATACATGAATTCTATCAACTAATTATTACTTTGCCAATGTATATCACTAATTTACCAGGTTTATCGACCCACGAAAGGATCTCGCATTTTAATAAATTAAAATAATAAATGACACACACAACTAATAATAATTACATCAAATTTAAGAGTAGAAGTACATTAAATGAACTAGAAAAATTATTTTATTAAGTTAATATAAAATATTTATCTCTACTTGATCCGTTCAATACATACAACAGATACTAGCATAAGAAGCTAGAATTAAACCATTCTCATAATCAAGATAAATTACATTTAATCTTGTGCTACAACCATTCCGATGGTTTGTCCAATTCCATCATTAGATTGTGAACATAAACTTTATGACTTATAAGAACCGATGATTTAATTTTCCGTTTATAAGGTAAAAACTATACACTATATCATCTACTATATAAGCAACAGACGCACAAACAAGTACATGATCTATTTAAAATAAAATATTATTGAATTGAATAAAAAAATAAATAATTGTTCCATGAACAATACTATAACGTTACGCATGGTTTATTGTATAGCCTTATAATCTCTCACTTAGATTCATAACCATGCGTCTATAATTCTGACACACATTCTGTCTACATGCCTATCAAAAGTCTTTTGTGGCAACCTCTTAGTAAACGGGTCTGCCATGTTGTTCTCCGACACAATCTTGGTGAATACTACATCCCCTCTTTGCACTATCTCACGAACCAAATGATATTTACACTCAACGTGCTTTGCTCTTTTATGGCTTCGTGGCTCCTTCGAATTTGCAACCGCACCACTATCATTACAATAAAGTGTTATTGGTGCTTGAATAGAGAAAACTACACCCAACTCTCTTAGGAAGTTCCCGAGCCAAACCACCCCTTTAGTTACCTCACAGGTAGCCACATATTCGGGCCATGGTGGAATTAGCAACACAAGTTTTCTTGATGCTCCTCCAACTTATGGCTCCACCTCCCAGAGTAACCACATTTCCTGAGGTATACTTTCTAGAATCTCTATCTGATTGAAAATCCGAATTAGTGTACCCAATAGGCACAAGGCCATCAGAATGGTAGACCAGCATGTAATCTTTAGTCCTTTCAGGTACTTGATTATATGCTTAACCGTTGTCCAATGCTCTTTCACAATATTAGACTTAAATCTGCTAACAACGCCTACGACAAAGCAAATATCAGGTATAGTACATAACATATCATACATCAGACTTCCCAAAGCAGATGCATAGGGGACCACCTTCATCTTTTCTATCTCTTCATCAGTTTTAGGAGACTGATCTTTAGATAGAGAAATTCCATGCCTGAAAGGAAGGAATCCTTTCTTGGAATCATGCATGCTAAACCTTGAGAGTATTGTATCAATATAAAGAGTTTGGGATAAACCTAATATCCTTTTCTTGCGATCTCGCAAGAACTTGATCCCAATGATATAAGTCGTTTCCCCCAAATCTTTCATATTAAAGTGCGTGGACAACCACTGTTTAACTGAATCCAACATGCTCATATTATTTTCTATGAGCAATATATCATCTACATATAAGATCAAAAACACCACTTTGTCCCCATTCCACTTTTTGTATACACAAGACTCGTTAAGACACTGAGCAAAACCAAAAATTTTAATTACCTTGTCAAAACAAGTGTTCCATGCCCTGGATGCATGTTTCTATCCATAAATGGACCTTTTAAGCTTACACAACATATGTTCACTTCGCACGAAGTCGTCTGGTTGCATCATACAGATGTACTCATCAAGACTTTCATTAAGGAAAGCCGTCTTGATATACATTTGCCTAATCTCATAATCATAATGAGCAGCAATAGATAAGAGAATCCTAATAGACTTAAGTATGGCTACTGGCGAGAAGGTTTCCTCATAATCGATCCCTTCTTTCTGAGTAAACCCTTCCACTACAAGTCTTGCTTTAAAAGTTTGCATTTTTTCATTTACACCTCTCTTTTCCTAATAGATACACTTGCATCCAATGGGGTTTACCCATCAGGTGGTTCTACAAGATCCCAGATTTGATTAGTATACATAGACTCCACTCTGATTTCATAGCAACAACCCACTTACCGACATCTTTATCATGTAGTGCTTGGTTGTAATTGCTAGGTTTGGAAGTAGGCTCCTCAGGAATCCCGTCATATGATTATCCTAAGAGCATATAACGAACCAGTTGTCTTATTTATCTCCTACTACAACTACGCACTACATCAGCTGCAACTAGACTATTATGATCTTGTGGTTGAACCACATCATTATCAGGAACCTAAGTCTCCATGCTATCCACAGGGATATCAACGACTTCTTCCTGTTGTATAGTCTGCTCGACTTAACTCCCACTACTTTGTGGTAGTATGACTTTGGGCATTTGTTCTTGTAGAACGTCAAGTCTGTTGTCATTTCTCCCTCTACTAATATGCAATGGTATGTCAAAATCGACTTATGGGGTGTGCATCTGGTCATTTTGTTTTTCAGATGACTGAGTTTCCATTCCTTTGCTACGTTCCTGTAAAACAAGTTTACTTCTAGGAACATGGTTCATCAAATAGTACTCATCAAGAAACTTGGCATTTATGCTAACCATTACCTTATTTTCTTTTGGACAATAGAATAAACCACCTTTCGTCCCTTTCGGATAACCTACAAACACGTATACATCCATTCTCTCCTCCAGTTTATCCATTTTCCCTTTTATCACATGTGCCGGACAACCCCAAACTCGAATATGCCATAGACTAGGCTTATGCCTAGGCCACAATTCTATATGGGTCAAAGGTACTGACTTTGATGGAACTAAATACATAACGTAATTCGTTGTTTCTAAGGTATGTCCCCAAAAGGACTAAGGCAAACTGGAATAACTCACTAGTGATCTAACCATTTCCATAAGAGTCATATTTCTTCTTTTAGCTACACCGTTTTGTTGTGGAGTTCTAGGCGCAATTAATTGAGATGTAATTACACATTCTGATAAATAACTAATAAATTCCTCAGAGAGGTACTCCCCACCATGATCAGATTGTAGTGTCTTGATATATTTATTATGCCGCTTTTCAGTCTCTGTCTTAAATTCTTTGAACTTTTCAAAACATTGAAACTTTCGATGCAACAAATAAATATATCCACATTTTGAGTATTATGTTACGTCCTTAGTCTTAAACTAAGCACATGTGCTACACTTGACAACTCGCTCATGATCATGCACACCCTGCTCACGCTCTTGCTATGCCAAGTCAGCCTTACTACACTCAAGATCACTAAGAAATGTTAGAACATATGAGAATTGCCAAAGGAAGCTTTTGTAATAGAGAGAACTTGTTTTTCTTGGTTGATAAATTACAAATGAATGCCTCCTATTTATACTAATCACTTAGGGGCTAGTATGTAAATAATAATTATTCTACAAGTCTTTCCGTATTTACAAATAAGTCATTCTCTAGAATATTCTATATAGCTAGAACCTTCTAAGTACTTTCCTAACAACTTTATAGGGTTCTAGGGTCTTCCTAAGGAAACCTCTATATTTCTCCAGAACCTTCCTACAAATGCATAAATATCTAGAATTTTTCTAAGGAAATTTTACATAGATCTAGAATATTCAACCAAGATCTAGTTCCTAACTTATGTAACCATTCCATATGGAAAAAATATATATGCCAAGTGGCACCTACGTGAAATGATGATGTGGTAGATCTTGACACTCTCCCCCACCAAATCCATTACCCATAATGCTCTATGAAGCGGTTCGCCTTCCCATTTCACAAGGTACTAGTCACCTTTCTTCTTATGCCTTTGGATGGCTAGCAATGATGGCCTCGATTCTCTGCTCATCGGATGCCCTTCCTTGCTCTTGTCATGAATCTTCCCATGGCTCAACCAAATCTAGCATCTTCTACAGTAACGGGTCAATGCTTGAACTCCCTCTTTGGCTGCCCTCCGTGGTCACAACCTTCCTAGCAAACTTGACCCATCTGCCCGGTGCATCGTCTGAGTCTGATAGCGTGCCATCACTTTGTAACTCGCCATCCTCTTCAACTGTCCGCCCAACTTTTCTTGTTGCTACCATGCTCCATGCATGGTGCCAAGATAGGCTTTGGAGTCCCCTACTTTTGGCTTAGATTCCCAGTGTTTCCCTCCAATACAGGCGGTTCCCATGTGTCATCCTTATGTGCTTGAGCAAAGTTCCCTAACATAGATGCAAGCTTCCCCAGCTCTGAGCATCCGCTTGCCCGATATGATCCTTCACAGAAGTAGCACCCTCCCTTAGGAACGTACTCCCTATCATTTTTCGGCCTTTGCCATTTATCTTGGACCCATGTCTGTTATGGGATGGCCCCTTGCCATTACCCTTGTATACCTCGACTATGCATTTCCCGTTGTCCTCATCATGATCTACCCCATCCTTCTCAGCGTTGCCTTCTTTGGACTTGGCAAGCTCTATCTTGAAGTCAAAAAGTGACTAGGCTACTACGATGGCCCCATTCACGTTGGTTACTTGACGTCTTCTTAACTGTTGCTTTCCCCAATTTCGCAACCCGTCCATGAAGTAGAAGAGGAAATCTTTCTCGGACAATGACAAGATTTGCAGCATTAAGGTAGCGAACTCGCGTACATACTCCCAAATTGTTGCCTCTGTCGGAGCTCCCTTAGCTTCCGCTAGTCTACCACCTCGCGTGCAGCATGTGCACCACCATTCTTCTTTCGCATAGGGACCTTCACGTTGATCCCTTTTTCAATAACCAAGTCCTTGGTAATTCCGACCATGGTTCCCTACAAAATTTCCTTCTAGCAATCTCATGTATTCTTTCTAACATTCCTTCTTCATAACCTTTGCTCTGATATCACGTTATCACATCCTTAGTATTAAACTAAGTGCACGTGCGACACTTGACAACTCTCTCATGATCTTGCATACCCTGCCCATGTTCTTGCTATGCCAAGTCAGCCTTACTGCACTCAAGATCGCTAAGAAATGTTAGAACATATGTGAATTGCCAAAGGAAGCTTTTGTAGTAGAGAGAATTTGATTGTTTTGCTTGGTTGATGAATTACAAATAAATGCCTCCTATTTATACTATCACCTAGGGGCTAGTATGTAAATAATAATTGTTCTACATGTTCTTTCGTATTTACAAATAAGTCCTTCTCTAGAATATTCTACATAGCTAGAATTTTCTAAGGACTTTCCTAACAATTCTATAGGGTTCTAGGGTCTTCCTAAGGAAACGTCTATATTTCTATAGAACCTTCCTACAAATACATAAATATCTAGAACTTTTCTAAGAAAATTATACATATATCTAGAATATTCCATCAAAATCTAGTCCCTAACTTATGTAACCATTCCATATGGTAAAAATATATATGCCAAGTGGCACCTTTGTGGCATGATGATATGGTGGGTCATGACAATTATCTATAAAAGTCACAAAATACTCAAAACCACATATTTCTTGTACATTCACCAGACCACACAAAACAGAATGATTTAACTCTAATTTATCACTTGCTCAATTTCCCTTTTAGAGGAAACTTCGTTTTATCATTTTTCCTTCTAAACAAGATGCACAAGTTGGTAGTTCCTCCACTTTTAATGAACTTAAAGGTCCATCCTTAGCCAACCTTGATATTGTTTTTAGATTTATATGACCAAAATACAACTGCCATAAATATGTTTCATTCAGTTCAGAAGAATGTTTTCTCTTACTTGGTAAATAAATATAATTCAGTTCTTTAGGTTGTAACGATTTAGGAATAGGGTCAACAATAAAAACACCATTATTCAATGTATCCAAAGAGAGATGACGTTTATTATGACTAATAACACATTTAGCAATATCATAAAAATTAATATCATAACCATCTCTCATAGCGCTAGAAATCAAAATTAAATTTCTTCTAACGGAAGATACATATAATGTATCTTTTAAAGCTAAAACTCTGTCACTACCAAACGAAATACTAATATTTCCTAATGCTAAAGCTGGGGCTGCCGAACCATCTGCTTGATAAACATTAATTTCTCTTTTACTTAGCTGTCGCTTTACCTGGAACCTCTAAAAGTAAGTGCAGACATGATTAATGGCTCCCGAATCTATACACCATAACATGGTAGAAATAGAGGCTAAAAGAGTTTCAATGACAAGTAGATGTAAATCACTCGGTTCCTTATTCAACTTGGCCAGATAAGACGGATACTGCTTCTAATGATGCCCAGGCTGCTTGCAGTGATAATACTTGCTCTTAGCCTGTTTCACACCAGTAGTTGTGCCACCAACAGAGGGTTTCTAAGCCTTTTTCTTCTTCTGCCCACCTCTCGGTTTAGAAGAAGAACCTGCCTTAAAATTCAATGCCACATGAGGAGATTGTTGCATGATAATAGTCTTTGCCAACTGCAGCTCATTCGTCAATTTCGCAAGTGACAAGTTCATTTTGTTCATGTCATAATTCAGGCAAACCTGCTGAAAACTGTCAAGCAAAGTCTGTAAGATCATTTCAACATGCATATCCTTATCAATGTTAGCTCCAAGGATCTCCAGTTCAATTAGAAGACTTATCATCTTCAAAAACATGGTCCCTAACAGATGAACATTCAACAATTTTGGTATTTAGAAGAGCTTTCATTGTAGTCTGCTAAGCCGCACGATTTTGATCTCCAAATGTTTCTTTGAGATTTTCCAGAATATCATAAGTAGACTCCATAGACTGATGCTGATGTTGCAGAACATTTGACATGGATTCCAGAATGTAACACAACGCCATCTCATCTGCCTTAACCCATTTTTGGTAAGCCTTTTGTTCATCATCCGTAGCATCATCTTCAGGTTTTTCTGGACACACCTCATCGAGCACAAATTTGTACTCTTCAGCAATTAGGACAATATCCAAGTTTCGTTTTCAATCAATATAATTCGGACCCTCGAGTTTGTTTTAAGTAAGAATAGCAGTAAGGGACTAAAAGCAATCAATGTTAATCTAGGAGACAATTAAATAAGAAGAAATTACACTTTATATTACTTGGCCTACTATCCTAACAAAATATAGCCCATATTTTTCCTTCTTACCCGGTATGGCCCAGTTTTATCCAATTGATTTTTTTTCATTTATTGGCCCTAGCAGCCCCCATTCTTTTTCAGACTCTCCCTCCCCACTTTCTCTTTCATTTTCAATCTCTTTCTCTGTCTGTCTCTCTCTCTGGCAAAATAGTAGAATTCTTCTTCAGATTTTCTTGCTCCATTTATTATCTTCCTCTTCCACAAAATAATTTTGTTGAACAATCCACACAAGATCTATATTTTGTACTCCTCTTTTTTTTTGTAATTTTCTTCTTCTTCTTCTTCTTCTTCTTCTTCTTCTTCTTCTTCTTCTTCTTCTTCTTCTTCTTCTTCTTCTTCTTCTTCTTCTTCTTCTTCTTCTTCTTCTTCTTCATCATCATCATCATCTTCATATTTGAACTGGAGTTAGTAGCCAGTGGTTTGGGATGTTTTTCAGCTTCACTCGAGTCCAACCAACTAGAAGGATTGTGATTATAGACGGGCCAGTTGGAGATGGTGACAAGGGAAATAAAGACAACACCACCAACATATGTTAACAGTGACTTTCTTATTTGGGGAATTCTAGTGCTCAATAGACGTTGAGAAGTCATTTTCAGAACACTGACTATGAGCGAGGACCTTTCTTCTTCTTCTTCTCACTTTAAATGACTTCTGAAGGGAGGGACGAAGAATGATGTATATGTTGTATAACATATATATAGTTTGTATAATCATGTATAACCATGTATATTTATGGGTATTCCCATAGTTATACAGAATTATACATGATTATACACAAGTATACACGATTATACATAATTATACATGATTATATTTGTGTGTATAACAATGTATATAAGGTGTTTAATAATGTAAATTTTTATTTTTTCCAGTGAAATAAGAATTTCCCTTGCAAAACTTTAAATTTAAAAAAAAATATAAAAATAAAATTATAGACTCTAAGGATGAATATATTTTTACTTTTACTTCAACTTCCTGATATTGTTTACTATACAGAGGGAAGTAAACAATAAATAAGAACGAAAATGGAAAAAAAACAATGAAAGAAAAAAGCAAAATCTGATTTAGGCGTGATTTTGGGTGTAGTTGATGAAGTTGTCGGTTAGGCACTGAAATAATTTGTGGGCTACCGCATGAAAAATTCAATTGTTGGTTAGGCGGCTGAAAAGTGCTTCCCCCAAGTATAATTATGTGAAATTATCCCATTAAATAAATAGATCAAAATCAATCATATATTATTGAATATTTAAATTCAAAACACGCTACATATATATAATCCATGCACCTTGAACATCAAATTTCAATGGGAAAGAGATATTATTGCAATATACATATGTAATGACAGATTATTCACTCCACAAATCTAAACAGTTCAGACTCAAATGGAGAGTAAACTGTTAATTTAAGTCAAGTGAATATCAACATTCAATATACACTAGTCCTATCGAACCAAGATGCATACTCAAATGGAGAGTAAATACAAGTAATCAACAACTAGTATAACCTAGTGATTATCCATAATGAGTTTATCCGATATGGAAGAAGACCTATGCCCACATGTAAAAATATTATATTACCAGAATTTAATCTTGGAGTCCATAGAAAATGATCCCTACCACCACTGGATTAAAAACAACTCTGAAAAATCTCGAAAAAATTTAAAAAACGTCCAAAACACCATCTAAATGACCCGAAAGCCCAAAAACGGCTTACATCGGTTTTCGTCAACATGTTGGCCTCCGATTCTGGCCAATTCGGCTAAATAGTGACTTTTGCGTTTTCATGGATTAACGATATTTTCATATTATTCTAATCAAATATCATCAAATAATAAGCAGATATTACATTATGTTTTGAATAATCATAATATTCAGAATAAATATTCATGCTAAAAACAATGTAGTTTTACAGAAAAACAATCATTGCATGTAATTCAAAACTTTCAAATTAACATGATACGAATTTTCATTGTTCATCCTAATCATATAATTAGATATGAGTAGACTCTGATACTAATTGTTGGATTATATATCGTAGCGGAAACAATTATAGTATCATATTCATGTGTAAATTATACAATTAGCACGTACAGAGATTATTCGAGTTACCTCTTGAAGTGTGAACAAAGCAGATTAATCTAAGTCTATTGTTCCAGAATTGCAAGATCGCACTCTCAGCAGAACTTCCAGTCTTCTACCATGTTACCCAAATAATATCTAGAAAGGGAGAATTTTGGGTGGGCAAAAATCCAAGGAGGAAAACGTGTAAAAACCCGTGCAAAAAAGACCATCCCTATATGAGTATATATAGCCACGTTTTAGGTTAAAACCCTTTTTTCAAAACCTGTTAGGTTTTCTTTTTCCATTAAGGAAATGTTTCATTTATTTTCTATTATTTAGGTACAGCAGGGACAACATAATTAATTAATAAGTCTTCCTATTACGTAATTAATTTCAAAATTTTGACATTAATTTCTACCATAATAAATTGTTAATTATTCCACTAAAAATTCATAATTGCACTCCTTAGTTCAATTTCAAAAAATTTCCATAAACCTTATTTAACTCTCCATATTAAGATTTAGATACTAACCAATCAAATTAAATTACTGACAATTTAATTTATTGATTACTTTATTTAGACTTTCGCTTAACTTATTTCATGGGTCATATACAAAATTCATCGGTCGGGTTTACACATGAACACTTATAAGCTTTCATAAAGGAGTATCATCAATCTCAAAAACTGAGACATGAATTCTATCAACTAATTATTACTTCGCCAATGTATATCATTATCGTCCAATTTACCAGGCTTATTGATCTACAAAAAATTCTCGCCTTTTAATAAATCAAAATAATAAATGACACACACAATTAATAATAATTATATGAAGATTAAGCATATAAGTACATTGAATGAACTAGAGAAATTATTTTATTAGGTCAATATAAAATACTTATCTTTACTTGATTTGTTCAATACATACAAAGTACTAGAACAAGAAGTTGGAATTAAACCATTCCCAATCAAGATAAATTTATATTTAATATTGTGCTACAACCATTCCGAAGGTTTGTCTAATTCCATCAATTGATTGTGAACATAAACGTTATGACTTATATGAACCAATGATTAATCTTACATGTATAAGCTAAACTCTATACACTACATGATCTACTATATTATAAACAACATACGCACAAACAAATACATGATTTATTTAAAATAAAACTTTATTGAATTGAATATATAAATAAACAATTATTCCATAAATGACACAACCCTAAACCCAAGCCCGGTCGTGATGGCACCTCTCGTGAAGACAAGGCCAGCCGACACATTCACATTTCATTTTAATGCAATTAAGTAATAAAACTAGGTCTAAATCATAATCATAAATCCCAAAATAAGGTATATAATGTAGTACAATTTGCGAAAGTAAGACCAACACAGCCCGATGGGTGTCATTAGTCATGAGCATCTATCAATCCTAACACAAGTCAAAAAAGTCTACAAAACTATTAGAAGTTATCTAATAAAGGAAAAGGATTTGAGATAAGGGGGAGAAACACGAGGTTGCGGACGCCAAGCAGCTACCTCGTGAACTCCGAAGTCTACTGGGAGCTCTCAACTCGTGCTAGCAGGATGCCTGAATCTGCAAATGGGGTACATGGAGTAAAGTGAGTACTCCAACTCAGTGAGTAATAATTATAAATAAAGACTGAATGCAAGAAATCACGTAAGGCACAATATAGGCTATAATGAAGCAGAAAAAGTCGATAAAAATAGTGAATTAGTAAATATATGTAAAAATATTTTTAGTTCAGTTTAAACTTCATAAAAGGCCTATTTATAGATTAAGCAGGTAAATGACCGGTAGTAAGAAAAATAAACACATAAAGGTTCAACCCTCGGGCACAATATCAACAATTTCATCCCTCGGGCTATATCTCACATCACAATAAATTCCTGCACTCACTGGGGGTGTGCAGACTCCTGAAGGGGCTCCTTACGGCCCAAACACAATATTAAGTCATCTCGTAGCATCATCACTAGGCTCTCGACCTTATATCAACAAGACACCTCGTGGAGTACATATCTCAGGCTCTCGGCCCCATAATCATGATTAGTGTTTCCCCACAACATAGGCCATCGGTTTTACCTAGTAAAAATCCTCACAAGCCATTCGGAAATAGTAAAACATGATTCTCAGCTCAAAATATCATTTAAAAGATCATTTAACTGTTAAAGCCGAGTAAACATGGTTGAGTTATGAAAACAGTGGAATATAGCACGACTGGGTTCAAGTATAAAGTCAAAACAGTGAAGAAATATTAATAAAAATCCCCTAGGGGTTCAAATAGTTGGCACGAGGCTCAAATATGGCGTTCAACTCAAAACATGATGTTAACAAATAGATTTCAGCCAAATACGCGATAAAATAGTCATTCGGGACTAACTAAGTCACAATCCCCAACAATGCACGACCTCACGCTAGCGTACACGTCACCTCAATATAGCACAACAATGTGCAATCCGGAATTTCATATCCTCAAGACATCATTTACAATCATTACTTACCTCAATTCGGTCCAACCTCTAGCCCACGCCGCCTTTGCCCCTCGAATAGGCCTCCACTCGCGTCGAATCTATCCAAAATCAGAATCACGACGTCAAAATATGCAATGGGAACGAAGCCCAAGCGAAAATAATTAATTTATAACACAAATCTCGAAATTACCAAAATCTGGCCCCCAGTCCCATGTCTCAAATTCCGGTAAAAATCACATCAATAGATTCCTTATCACTTTATCACTCCTCGAATTCATTCATACCAAAAGCATCAAAATCCATCAACAAACGACCCCTCAAATCCCAATTTCTAGGTCTCCAATTTCAAGCCCTAGTTCATTAATTTTAGGCTTAATTTCCATAATTAGTTAGGTAGATTTCATATTAGGATCAAGTTTTTAGTCCATAAATCTTACCTCCAAGTGATTCCCTTTGAATTCCTCTTCAATCCTCACCAAAAATCTCCAAAAATGCTAAAAAATGGTAGAAATAAATCCCAAAATCGCGGACAAGACGACTATTTAAATATTCTGCCCAGGCCTCCTTTCCTTCTTCGCGAACACAGTTAATGCCTCGCATTCGCGAAGTACAGTACAACTTTGTCTAAAAATCCTTCTTCGCGATCGCGTCTTTCCACTCGCGAACGTGATGGTTCCTCGGACCACTCTTCGCGAATTCACCCCCTCTGTTGCGAACGCGATGAGCAACCCAACCTCAAACCCAGCTGACCAATTTCCTTTACACGAACGTGGAGCTTCTCTCGCAAACGCGATGCCCAATCACTCAGCCCTTCGCGAACGCGGATCCTTCCTTGCGAACGTGAAGGCTTAAATCCCATGCTTCACCAACTAAACATTCACGAACGCGAGGACCTACTCACGAACACGAAGGTCTAAATTCTCTACAACACATAACAGTTTTTCTGCAATTCCAAACAACATGAAATGGCCCGATTGACCACCCGAAAATCACCCGAGGCCCCGGGACCTCAACCAAACATACCAACATATCCCGTAAAATCATTCAAACTTGTTCAAACTTTCAGAATGCGCAAAACAACATCAAAACACCCAATTCACATCGGATACAAGCCTAAGGATTCCAAAATCTTCTAAATTATGCTTTTGATAAAAAAAACCCAACCAAAACACGTCCGAATGACCTGAAATTTCGCACATACATCCCAAATGACACAGCAAAATTACTGCAACTCTTGAAATTCCATTCCGACTCCTATATCAAAATCTCACCTGCCAACCGGAAATCACCAAAATACCAACTTCGCCTATTCAAGCATATTCTACCCCTAACATCCAAAACTCATTTTGATCACGCTCCTAAGTGCCAAATCATCTTCCAAAGCTATGCGAACTATCGGAACTCATATTCGAGCCCTCTAACACATAGGTCAATATTCGATTGACTTTTCCAATTTAAGCTTCCTCAAAAGAGACTAAGTATCTCAAACCTTACCAAATCTTTTTCGAATCCGAGCCAACCAACCTGATCACTCATAGAACCGATAAACAAAGCAATAAGAAGCAGAAATGAGGGTAAACAGAGCGACAACTCATGAGACGAGTGGCCGGATCATCACAATAAAAAATACTATAACAACACGCATGATTTATAGTTTATCCTAACGGGGCATAATTCTTTTATCTCGTTCAATATCGATGGGTTATTTATATCCTCCAGCCTTTGACAGAATTCTGTATAATTTCAAGAAATGTTTTCTTCATTTCAAATGTATAAAAAAATAATATGATTTCTTTACCACCAAGTTTTCGTGGGACCATGAAAACAATTAAGCGAGTAGCAACGAATAGAGTGAATGGTTGCCACATCAAAACCCACTTCTCCATATAACATGTAGTGTTAATTATGCCCAATCTTTCAGATATGAATTAAGTGCTTGACTTTATAAGTTTACCTAATATATGCATATTATAACATTATTGTTATAAACTAAAGTAAAGACAAGAACAATAATGCAAGAACAATAGCAATAGAGAGAAGAGTAGAGAGAGTTCTTCTTATTGAGTTGAGAGGGGTCTCAAGGGATGATTTACAATGGTAGGGGGCACCTCTATTTATAGGGGAGAGGAAGATTTAGCTACCACTAATAGAACTCTAAAATCTCTCTAATTAGATACATTAAAGACATTCACCTTAAATAGAAGTGTAAGAATCTTCTATTTCATAACACTCCCCCTTGAATGTCTATTCAATGATGTGCCTCATAAAACCTTAAAACCAAAACCCAATGGGAAAAATTAAAGTAAGGAAAAAGAGTACACATGTTTGAATATGCGCCTATTGGTTGCCTCGTTAAAAACCTTGCAAGGAAAACCCAGTGGGACAAAACCTTGTAAGGGAAAAAGAGTGCAACGCGCATTGACTCCCCCTAATGAGTACATCAATTTATATCCTTGAGCATTTGCATTCCAATCTTGTGCATCATCTTCAAATCATCATTCTTGATAGATATGAACATCTTCATATAATGTCGTGGAATAGCTCTTCAATATCTCCATAGATGCATTCTCAATGCCATCATGCTTATAGTTATAGCAAGATACATATGTACACAAATTGTACTTAGGATGTGGTACTTCAGGACCAAGAATTGCATATGCTTCAAGCAACTTAAATCTTTCAAGTTAAGTCATATAAGTCGCATAATAGACTTTAGCTGCATATCAAGTTTTCATGTCATGCTAAGCAAATAAGATATTGAAAATTGACTATACATACCTTTGCCTTTATACTTTCAAGTATTTGAACTACATGTCCAAATCTACATGTCTTTCACATGGAATCAAGTATTTGTCTATACGCTTCAAGCGTATCCAAGACTTTGTCCTTCAGGGACTTAATATGAGCATTTGTAGTGAGAATATAGTTACATTCTTTGGGTCAGCAAATGCGTATAGCATGCTTTGCAATATGTTGCAATTGAATTATCCCTTTTATGAACTTCAGGTTCATATCATGATATTCGGGGATATACATATACAAATGATAATTCATCCCATGTAACCTTTTCTCAAATGTTTATCATGTCTCCCCCTCATGTTAGTAAAGCTAACATGTTTCCTCAACTTTGGGAAATCATCTTTGTGCATTATGTCAATATACACAGCACCTTAGTAATAAGATTAAATTATTTGGTTCCTGACCTTGAACCACTTGTGAGGGGAGAATATACTCTCGTATACAACTTATATCAAACTGATATATACAACTTCGTTCTCATAAGGAACAGTTTAGCTATTAAGTGGAAGCACTCAATAATTATCTTGCTAAACCAACTTTGATATAAACCAACTTATCAAGATGAACTGTCTTGAGTAGAGAATCTGGAAACTATGCTCGAAGTTAGATTACTGAGCGATTTACCTCGCAAGCACTGCCAGGCTGCGGGTTAATAACAATGGCGCATGTAACCATATCATAGATGCATCATATGTGGTATACATGGCAGGTGAATGGGCCCATATTCACCTTTGATATTTCCAGAATCAAGGGGCTTCAACCCGAACTCTTTAGTTGGTCAGTTCATTACTGAGAACAAGAACTTCTAGTTCTTTGATATTCACCTATGTGAATTTGCACATCATACTTCAAATGAGATGGCTAACACGAATGTCAACTAACTAAATTATCAATATTGGTAAACTTCAAATTTACACCATGACATGTGCACTTATCAATAAACTTCGGGTTTATTATGACATGGGTTTTATACCAATAGATATCCACTTTATTGTGGCATTCTTTCGTTTGTGTAGTACAAACTGGAGAACAAAGCGGGTAGCTTTTCATATACAAATTACCCCGCTACAAGTTGTAGTAATAGGAGAATCAAAGCCTTCCTTTATTATAGTCTCAATATAATCAATCGCTTTCGCGTGTACTTTGGAAACTGAATAAGTTTCTTTGAGACTTACTACAGCACAATACTCAATTGTGTTTCTCCAACATAGTAATAATTGGCTCTTCGAGAGCTCTCAATTAATTTTGTACTACCACAGACTGAGGTTCGAGATCCTCACATTCTTGCATTCCGTATTTTCAAGAGTCTCAGGCTCAATAGATTCTTCGTGAATCTCGGAATTAATCAAATCATGAGCGTCCTCATGTGATTCTTTCATAGTGTCATTTAGATCGTTCTTTTTCCTCTTTCTAGGATTTCGATCTTTGGGACCTAATGGTCTGCCACGCTTCTGGCGTGCATTTGACTCATTGGATATGACACTAGATATTTGTCCAATAGGGACTTCAATACGGATCGGAACTTTTTCCCGCGTGAATGTGTGATTTCGTTATCCTCTTCAAGTCCGTAAATGCGTCAGGCATTTGATTTGCTATTCTTTGCAAATGGATAATCTTTTGTACCTCTTTCTTTCAAATATAGGTATGTGGATCAAGATGAGATAATGATGCATTTTTCCACAAAATTTCCCGTTTGGTTTCACCAACTTCTCCCCCTAATTTTGGGAAAAGTGTCTCATCCAATTGACAGTCTGCAAATAGTGCAGTGAACAAATCTCCTGTCAATGTTTCGAGGTAGCGAATAATGGAGGACGCGTCAAACTCAACATATATTCCTAACCTCCTTTCAAACCCATTTTGGTGCGGGATGGCGGTGCTACAGGCACATATACTGCGCATCCAAAGCTTCTTAAATGGGATATATTGGGTTCATGACCCAAAACCAATTGCAATGGGGAATATTTGTGTCAATTCGTCAGTCAGAGACGAACTAGCATTGCTGCATGCAACATGGCGTGACCCCAAACCGAAGTGGGCAGCCGACGAACTAGTATTGCTTCATGCAAAATGGCGTGACCCCAAACCGAAGTGGGCAGCCGACAAACTAGTATTGTTGCATGCAAAATGGCGTGAACCCAAACCGAAATGGGTAGCCTCGTTTTCATGAAGAATTCAAGATTATTCTCATCTATTGTCTCAATATGATATCCATTTTGAATGATATCCTTAAAACTCAACAAGTTCTTCTTAGACTTGGAGGAGAACATTTTGATTGATATCATTAAAACTCAACAAGTTCTTCTTTAGACTTGGAGGAGAACATTGCATTCTCTATGATTAACGTCATGCCTTTGGGCAGAGTTACAATTGCTCTTCCGGAGCTTTCAATCAATTTACTACTTCCATAGATTGTAGTAATGTTTGCCTTACACAATTACTCTTCTTTTCTTTGAGTATTGTATGTGTAGTACATGAATCAACTAGGCAAATACTTTTACAATTGGACGTTGGTCCAAGTTCGCTTTGTGAGATATCCATATTTGCTATCCCATAGTTTAACATACAAAAGAAATACACGAACATAAGAATAAACAAGTTCAATTCTTTTGTGTCACATAATATTTTCAAAATCTGCTACTATCAGTTGGCTAACAAAATCAGATATGTTATCCATAATCAATTACTTTGCAGTTTGAAAATTTCAGCGTTTTTCATGAGACAATCGATTATTAAACACACACAATCGATTGTTGGAACATAGACAATCGATTGTTAAACATAGACAATCGATTGTGGATGATTTTTGAAAAATTCCAGATTACACTGCCTAACGACAATCGATTGTTAGATATAGACAATCGATTGTGGGTGATTTTTGAAAAATTCCAGACCTCACTGTTTCAAGACAATCGATTGTTAGACAAAGACAATCGATTGTTGGCTATTTTTTGAAAAATTCCAGAACACACTGTTTCAAGACAATCGATTGTTAGACAAAGACAATCGATTGTTGGCTATTTTTGAAAAAATTCCAGAACACACTGTTTCAAGACAATCGATTGTTAGCCAAAGACAATCGATTGTTGATCAATTGTTTTTCAACTTTAATGTGAAAATAGTTGATAATCGACTAGTTTTTCAGGCTAGTCGATTACCCCCACTGGAAAATAAAAGTTTTATTGATATTTGAACATATTGAAGATATTCTAAAGAACTACTGCTAACATTGCTTTATGAACTAACTAATACGAGCTAATGCTAATGACTATTAGTTTATTCACTAACTAATACAAATAAGTAGAACAAAATCAAATAACTCCATCTTCTTTCATCACGGATCCATCGCCGATTAGGTGGTCTATTTTTCCATCGGGTTGCTCAAAGAAGTCTGCCACATCCAGGTGGGTGATATCCTCATTGTCGTCATAGACAAAATTTGTTTCAGGGCCTTTTCTCTTTCGAGATGCTTGATAAAGGTCAACCAAGTGTCTTGGTATACGGCAAGTCCGAGACCAGTGCCCATTTCCACCGCAACGATAACATATAGTTTCTGAACTATTTGCCTTAGGATCTTCTGGACCCCGTTTCTGCTTTCGGTGGTTATCTCTCTTTGGGGGGTGACGGACTTCTTTGGAATTTCTTCCTTGTCTACGTCCTTGGCTTTGACCCCGTTTATGACCGTGATCATGGTCCCTTTTATGTTTGGCATAATGCGAGTGCACCATATCTGCTTCAGGCAGTGGTGTAGACCCAGTTGGTCTATTTTCGTGATTTCTCATGAGCAGATCATTATTTCGCTCAGCCACTAGTAAGAGAGAAATCAGTTCAGAGTACTTCGTAAAGCCTTTCTCTCGGTACTGTTGCTGCAGTACCATATTGGAGGCATGAAACGTTGTAAACGTTTTCTCAAGCATATCGTAATCGGAGATGTTATCTCCACATAGCTTCAGTTTAGAAGTAATTCTGAACATAGCAGAATTATATTCAGAAACGGACTTAAAGTCCTGTAGCCTCAGATGGGCCCAATCATATCGTGCTTGTGGCAGAGTGACCAACTTCAGGTTGTCATATCTCTCCTTTAAGCTGTTCCACAAAACGAGTGGATCCTTGACGGTGAGATATTCAATCTTCAAACCTTCGTCAAGGTGGTGGCGCAAGAAAATCAAGGCCTTCGCACAATCTTGGGTGGATGCTTTTTCTTTATCTTTGAGGGTGTCTCCGAGACCCATAGCATCTAGGTGGATTTCAGCATCCAACACCCATGTCATATAGTTCTTGCCCGAAATTTCAAGGGCAACGAACTTTCTTTTCATAATGTCAGACATACTCGAAAATTAAATTAGGAAGAGGGAAAATACCTTGGATTTTCGAGAATGATACTTGAGACGGTAGAGTCTCGTGCTGATAACGTGTTATAAACTAAAGTAAAGACAAGAACAATAATGCAAGAACAATAGCAATAGAGAGAAGAGTAGAGAGAGTTCTTCTTATTGAGTTGAGAGGGGTCTCAAGGGATGATTTACAATGGTAGGGGGCACCTCTATTTATAGGGGAGAGGAAGATTTAGCTACCACTAATAGAACTCTAAAATCTCTCTAATTAGATACATTAAAGACATTCACCTTAAATAGAAGTGTAAGAATCTTCTATTTCATAACAATTATTAACTTTTTGGTTATCTAACTACAATTCTCTTGAAAAGGATTGATTTGTAGTTAATAATATTTTAACATTATTAACTCATTGCAAATGGGTGACGATATTAGCAAATACTGTCATCGTCATGCATGCACTTGATGAAAAAGATGGTAATTTCTTGGTAATAAGGGCTATTAAGCTTTAGTCCCAAAAAAACCCCACACCATACTACAAGATCATGTATTTATAGCTACGAAATCTTAGTCACGAATTTAAAAATTGCAATTATTATCTAACAATAGTCACAAAAATTAATAATTCTAGCTATTTATAAATTCGTAAAATTTGCTAGCTACGAAAATTAAATTAGTAAAACTAATTCATTATTTTTGCTATTGGACAGAAATTTAACTTGTTGGTTTGTTTCTTCCTAGGTAAGCTCATGTGTCTATATTGTAGGGTTTCTGAATCTCATTCACATTTACTTGGGTTTGATTTTTAACTTCAATTTATGAGTTATTTCAGCAATTTGATAGATATTATGCCTTATATTTTATAAGTTGTCACGACTCGGATTTTATTCACCATCGGGAGTCGTGATGACGCCTACTGTCGAAGCTAGGTAAGCCAATCCCTTTTTAATCATTTCACAATAACCTTAATCTAAAGCAAATTAAACATTGAGATAAATAATTAGAACGCGAAAGACTTTTTGCAAAGTTAGAAATGACAAAATGCGGAAATTAACAACATACTTCTACCCAGTATCTGGTGTCACTGCTCACGGACGACTAAAAGAGTACTAAAAACAACAGTCTGAAAGAAATACATAATATGTCTGTTTGATACAATTAAACAACTGAAAGAAATAGATAGAGGATATTCGGGGCCCGCGAACCCTAGCGAACTACCCTAGAGCCTCTGGACTAAAGGATTACTCTCGAACTATAGCTGCAGTCTGTAGGCTGTGTCCTGACCTGTGCACACAAGACACAGAAGCGTAGTATCAGCCAACCGACTCCATGTGCTGGTAAGTGCCCGGCCTAACCCCGTCGAGGTAGTGACAAGGCTAAACTGGACCTACCGCAATCAACCTGTACAGATGTATGTGCAATAACAGAAAATAACAAAATCTAAACAGTTAATGGGGAGGGGACATACTGGGGGTATAGCAGTTCAATTATCTAATCATCAACAACAAGGAAATGGAAACAGTAGAACAAACACCAATATGAGAAAGACCAGTAAAACAAATGTTGCACGGCACCACTCATCGTGCTTTTACTCTCGTCCTCACCAAGATAATACATCACACTGTACGACATCACCCATCGTACTTTATCACTCATCCTTACCCAATCAACAGTATGGAGTAGATCAATGATTACACGCATCTACAGTGGACCGCGTGCCACACGCTCCCGTATTCTCTGTGCACAATGTCATCGGCATCTCAGGCCAATAACAATAGGTAGACGGCGTGCCATACGATCCAATAATAAATGTCACCGGCATCTCAGGTCAATAACAATAGGTGGACGGCGTGCCAGACGATCCCATAATAAATGTCACCGGCATCTCCTCGTATGACAGATCCTTATCCAATTGGACAGTACTGAAATCTAACACGCGGGTGGGATCACCGTGATACTTCCGAATCATGGACACATGAAAAATCGGAAGCACGGCTGACAAGCTAGGAGGTAATGCAAGTCTATAAGCCGCATTCCCCACACGGTACAGAATCTCAAACGGGCCAATATACCTAGTGCTAAGCTTGCCCTTTTTCCCAAACCTCATCACGCCCTTTATAGGTGACACACGGAGCAACTCTCACCAACCATGAAAGCAACATCCCTGACCTTACAATCTACAACACTCTTCTGCCTAGACTAAGCTGACCGAAGTCTATCCTGAATGATCTTGACCTTATCCAAGGCCTCCTATACCAAATTCCGTACCCAATAACCGAGCCTCTCCCGGCTCAAACCATCCGACTGGGTACCGACACAGCCTACCATACACGTCTCTTACGAGGCCATCTAAATACTAGACTGGTAGCTGATATTGTAGGCAAACTCCGCTAACAGCAAGAACTGGTCCCACGAGGCTCCAAAAACAATAACGTAGGCTCGGAGCATATCCTCAAGAATCTGAATGGTCCTCTCGGACTGGCCGTCCTTCAGGGGTGAAATGCTGTACTCGACTGGACATGGGTTCCCAACTCATGCTACACCGCCCTCCAAAAATGCGAGGTAAACTGTGGACCCCAACCCGAAATAATAGATATGGGCACCCCATGAAGGCGAACGATCTCCCTGATATAAATATCAGCATACCTCTCGGATGAATAAGTGGTGGCAACTGGGATGAAATGCGCTGACTTAGTCAGCCTATCCACAATAACCCATATAGCATCAAACTTCTTCCGAGTCATTGGAAGGCCAACAACAAAACCCATGGTGATCCTCTACCACTTCCACTCGGGAAGCTCAATCCTCTGAAATAATCCACCAGGCATCTTATGCTCGTACTTAACCTACTGAAAATTTAAACAATGAGCTACATATGCAACAATGTCTTTCTTCATTCTACGCCACCAATAATGTTGTCTCAAATCCTGATACATCTTCGTGGCGCCCGAATGAATAGAATATCGAGAACTGTGGGCCTCCGCTAAGATCGACCCTCGAATACCATCAACATTGGGCACACAAACTCGCCACTGCAACCTCAATATGCCATCATCTCCCAAAGTCATCTCCTTGGCACCTCCCTCTACACCGTGTCTCTCAGGACACACAAAGGGGGGGGGGGGGTCATCAAACTGCCTCTCCCAGATATGCTCCATCAATGACGAGCGAGCAACCATGCAAGCTAGCACCCTGCTGAGCTCAGAAATATCCAACCTCGCAAATCTATTGGCCAAGGTCTGATCATCCAAGGCAAGCGGTCTCTGGCTGACCGGAATATATGCAAGACTACCAATGCTGGCGGACCTACTACTCAATGCATCGTCCACCACATTGGCCTTCCCTGGGTGGTATAAAATAGAAACATCATAATCTTTGAAATACTCTAACCACCTCCACTGTCTCAAATTCAACTCTTTCTGCTTGAACAAGTACTGAAGGCTCTTGTGATTCGTGTACACCTCACACGTCATACCATACAAATAATGCCTCCAGATCTTCAAGGCATGAACAATGGATGCCAACTCTAAGTCATGTTGGATAGTTATTCTCGTGGATCTTCAATTGCCTCGAAGATTATGCTATGACCCTGCTACTATGCATCAACACTGCGCCAATCCCAACTGAAAAACCAACACAATAAACCGTATAAGGTCCTGATTCCGTGGGCAAAAATCAATTTAGGTGCGGAAAACTATCTTATGGACACCTGATGGTAACCAGATCCCAAATATATCCTTGAAAAACTCCCTGGTGCTCTGAATCTGATCGAAACACATCCTCGTCGAACTTCCTTCTTCTTCGCAATAACGTTGGTACACCCCAAACAGAAACTCTAGGCCTAACAAAACCCTTATCAAGCAAATCCTAAAACTCTTCATTTAACTGTCTCTCAACTCTGGCGGGGCCAAGCGAAGAGAAGAAATGGAAATAGGCTGAGCGCCCGGCGCCAGATCAACACGAAGATCGATATCCTTGTCAAGAGGCATGCCCGGCAGGTCTGATGGAAAAACATCGGGGAATCTTCCGAACAATAGGAACAAAACAAACAGAAAGAACCTCTGCGCTATAGTCGCGATCATACGCCATTTGGGCTAAGCACTCCTATCTTAACCATGCGTCGAGCCTTCGCAAACAATATCGCACTGCGGGTCGGAGGATCTAAAATCCCCCTTCATTCTAAATGGGGGAATCCTGGTAAAACCAAGGTCACGGGGACAACCAATCCATCCTCAACACAACGTCAAAGTCCACCATCTCCAAGAGAAATAAGTTGACGCGGGTCTCAAGACCCTCACTCACCACCACACAAAAACGATACACTCAGTCGACCAATATGGAAACCACCAACTGGCATGGACACATATGCAGGAATACCCAAAGACTCTCTAGGCATGATCAAATAGGGTGCAAAATGGGACGATAGATACGAATACATTGATCCATGACCCAATAGTACAGAAACACCTCTAATACAAATCAGAATGGTACATGTGATCACAACATCTGCTGACTCGACCTCATACTCCATGAACTATATCTCTGGGATGATCTGCTGCGAGCTGACCTCTGCCGCTGGTGGTCTGAGCTCCACCTCTACGCTTCCTACCTCCACCTCTATGGCCTCTACCCCCGCCTCTAGCTTGCTGGGCGGCCTGTGGATCGTCTGCTGCTTGAATCATGGGATGAGGACCCTGCTGCTGCGAACTGCTGGAAGCTCGAGGGTCATACTTGGAAATGTGCCTCAGGTCACCGCAAGTGAAGGAAGCCTTCGGCTACTGAGAATATCGAAGTGGCTGCGACCGCCTGGAATACCATGAGAAGCCTGAAGGGCTGACTGGAAGGGCCTTGGAGGATGGCCTCTGTCATGTGAATCCCTACCTCCTAATGAGGTACCACTGAATCTACCAGAATATAGAGGCCTATTATCAGACCCCTGACCACCTCCCTGAGAAAGTGCCATCTCTATCCGACGGGCGCCATCTGCCGCCTCCTGAAAGGTAATCTTACCCCGTCGCTCATGGCCATCTGAACACGGATCGACTGAACCAACCCATTTAGAAACCTCCGCACCCTCTCCCTCTCGTTTGGGAGTATCACAATAGCATGATGTGAGAGATCAATAAATCGCGTCTCATACTGCGTAACTAATATAGAGCCCTGCTGGAGGCACTCAAACTGCCTGCGAAGTGCCTCTTGCCGAGTGACGGGAGAAACGTTTCCAAAAATAACCTCGCGAACTGATCCTATGTCAAAGCTGGAGACCCTACTGGTTTGGATAGACAATAATCCCTCCACCAAGTCTTGGCGGAATCCACCAGCCTGAAAATGCAAAACTCGACCCCATTGTTCTCCACTATCCCCATAGTCTTGAGGATCTCATGGCAACTGTACAGAAAGTCCTGGGGATCCTCTGATGAAGCACCGACGAAAGTAGTAGTGAAAATCTTGGAGAACCGATCAAGTTTCCACAAAGCATCCAAAGTCATGGCCATCCCATCGCCGGCCTGAGCTGTAACACCTGTTTGAGCTGCCACTGCAGGCTGAACCAACGGAACCTGAATCTGGGGAGATACTTGCTCCGGAGTATGTGTAGCAGGAGTCTGAAGCCCTCCTCCAGCCTGAGAAGTGGCTGGTGCTACTGGCAGCAATCCTGCTCTGGCCACACTGTCCATAAAGCTTGCTATACGGACAAGGGCATCCTGAAGATTCAAAGAAACATCACTCCTCCTGGGACCTGAGCTGGGCCCAGTGGAGCTGGTGGAGCTGGAACCTCCCCATCAAAATCAATATGAGGCTCCACCTCTAGAATTGCTGCCTGAGGCTGAGCTCTGCCCCTGCAACGGCCTCTGGAACGGCCTCGGCCCTTGCCCCTCGTGGGAGCTGCTGCTGGGGGCTCGGGGTGCTGCGCGGAAGAAGAAGACGCACGTGTTCTCTCCATCCCGCGAAGGAACGGAGTAGAACGACAATCAATATTTGAGAAACAGAATCACACAACAAGAATGAACAAAGTGAAACTTTTCCTAATTCTGTAGCCTCTTGAGGATAAATACAGACGTCTCTGTACCGATCCCTTAGACTCTACCGAGCTTGTCCGTGAGTTGTGAGACCCCAAGTAACCTAGTGCTCTGATACCAACTTGTCATGATCCAGATTTTACCCACCGCCGGGAGTCATGATGGCGCCTACTGTCGAAGCTAGGCAAGCCAATCCCTTTTTAATCATTTCATAATAACCTTAATCGAAATCAAATTAAACATTGAGATAAATAATTAAAACGCAGAAGACTTTTTGCAAAGTTAGAAATGACAAAATGCTAAAATTAACAACATACTTCTACTCAGTATCTGGTGTCACTGCTCACGGACGATTAAAAGAGTACTAAAAACAACGGTCTGAAAGAAATACATAATATGTCTGTTTGATACAATTAAACAACTGAAAGAAATAGATAGAGGAGACTCAAGGCCCGCGAACGCCAGCGAACTACCCTAGAGCCTCTGGACTGAAGGATCACTCCTGAACTATAGCTGCGGTCCGTAGGCTGTGTCCTGACCTGTGCACAAAAGGCAGAGAAGCGTAGTATCAGCACAACCGACCCCATGTGTTGGTAAATGCCTGGCCTAACCCCGGTGAGGTAGTGACGAGGCTAAACTGGACCTACCACAATCAACCTGTACTGATGTATGTGCAATAACAGAAAATAACAAAATCTAAACAGTTAATGGGGAGGGGACATGCTGGGGGTATAGCAGTTCAATTATCTAATCATCAACAACAAGGAAATAGAAACAGTATAACAAACACCAATATGAGAAAGACCAGTAAAACAAACGTTGCATGGCACCAACCATCGTGATTTTACTCTCGTCCTCATCAAGATAATACATCATAGTGGGCGCCATCACGACTCCCAATGGTAGATAAAATCCGGACCGTGACATATATAATGAGTGCGATTTTGAAGATTTGGTAGGTTTTGTGTCTTACATAACTTGGGTTTCTACTTCAATTGTTTGTTTTTATGTACAGGGTACTCAAGAAAAATGTGCCTTTGAGAAATTTCAATCCCTTCTAATGCCAAACTGTAAGTTTTTACTTCTTTTTTTCCATCTCCTTAAATTTATGATGTTTATTTAAATGCTTTCACATTTGTCTTCTGTGTTGGAAAAAACTTTAGCTCTTATTTCACCTGATTCATGGCTAAGTTTTTTTTTCTTGATTCATTGAATATTTTTAATTATTAATAGTAAATGCATCTTTATGTTTTGGTAATTCAAATATAAATTTCTCACAAGATCTTGTTATTTTATTATTTCAGTCTAGTAAGAGTGCTTCATATATTCTTGGATATATGAAGATCAAAGGGGTGCGGTGAAGGTGGCAACATGAATCATCAAGCAAATACTTATGTTCATTGCAAAATTTTGTACATTATTTCTCATCTATGTTATAATCAAGCCTCACATTGGGTAGTTTTTTCTACAATTTTTATCATTGTACAAGATTTATATGTTGCCGATGCTATTAATTGATTAGTACAAATGTGTATATTGAAATTTATTTTGTGAAATTTTTTAAATTTTAGTTAGTGCGGAATAATTTATTTCTCATGCTTAACATGTTATTAGTTTTAATATAATATGCAAAACCATAGAATAATTACAAAATTTTAGACAAAATCAAATAGCTAAGAAACAGGGGATTTGTGAGAGAAAAATTTGTCACCATAATAAATTTTTTGTCAAAAAATTAAAATGTAATAAAGATAATATAATAGCCATGGAACTTTTAATTCGTAGCTAAAAAAATGCTTTTGCCACGGACTAATATACAAGAGTAGTTACATATCTAAATTTTCGTAAAAAATAAATTTAGATCTTTTGCCACCCAACAACACTTTGTGGCTATCTTCACCATATGAAGATAGCCACAAATTTATTTATCGTGGCAAGAGTATAAAATCTTTTGCTATAAATATTGGTCATGACAAAAGTATAAAATCATTTTGCTATAAATATAGCTACAACATAAAAATTTAATAGCATTAAGTATTAATCCTTAGTCACTGACCATGTAAGTATCAAACTTTTAGCTATGCAACATTTTACTATGAATGCTATGAAAAAAATATTGTGACTAAAGTGTTTAGCCACGAACATTTTCATAATTAGCCACATTTTGTTTTGCGGCTATAAATACATTATGTTGTAGTGTCACTTTCTTGCCCACGTACATTGACAACAAAACTCAGTGATATTTTAATTTAAAATTCATTAAGATTAATGTTATATAACAGATTGACTAATTTTTACATCGCCAGTAGGAAATACTAACATTATGATTGAAAAATAAAAATGTAAAAGAAACTGTTTGATTCATTAACATGTCTTAATTTTTTTTTCTAGACATCAGACTATAACTTTTCATAGGTATGGGAAACTCATTAAATTGTTCTTTCTAATTAAAGAATAAAAAACAGTGACTTCATATTTTGAGCGGAAACTTCTCATATTGACGCATAAACTTTCTACACTTACACGATTATGGCATCCGCTTAATATTCACTTTTACTTTGATAAAATGCAGCACTGTATAACAGGCAGTGACTTGTAATATTTCTAACTTTAATATCATTCCATAGATCTAAAGAACAAATTTGAATTGCCATAAGTCACCTACGGACATAGTAAAAGTCCACACAATATATAGTTCAGCTACTCCTCTATCAGAAGTACTCCATAATAACACAAGATGATGAAAATATGAAAATGGTGCTAATTAATTAGTTACATCTTTTCTAAACACAGTACTCCTATATATACATATACATACATACATATATATATATATATATATATATATATATATATATATATATATATATATATATATATATATATATATATATATATATATATATATATATATATATATATATATATATATATATATATATATATATGCATTAAAATAAGTGAGACATGCATGCATGCATATATTTATGTATAATCTTAGCATTCGGCACAGCCTCTCCCAAATTGTGGCCTTGGCGTGTGGCGATTATTAGCCCCAGAACCTGGATAGTCATTGACCTCTGGCTCAGCCTCTAGAACTCTTCTTATTGTTTCATCTACTTCCAACCTCTCCTCCATATTTGCCTATCAATTTTAAAATAAAAAATTATTCCAGAAAATATAAGAGCTTTACTATAGGCAAAAGATAGAGAATTAAGTACCATGTGTGTATTCTCCAACACCTTATGTTCTTGAGATATGTCCACCACTAGACTTTTGCTCCCTGTAAATAAAAATCATGGTTCATAAATATTAATTAATAATCACTGATCAATAAAATAAAGAAGTTACGCTGATTAAGGGAGATTGTTGAAATATTAACTTGTGATTGGGATGGCATGAGAAAAGCAAAGAAAAGCCACAAATAAATGAAAGAAAGGGCCAGCCATGGCTACAAGAACTGATCTTAATCTTACTACGTTTCTCAGTTCTAATAGTAATTCCTAGGTTTTGCTGCAACAGGGCAGGCTATTGCCCCATTTTATACATGCTCATTACGGACATATGGGCACAAACACAATATGGCAAAAAAGGCAGTCTGTAATTAAGTTTCTTTTTTGTTGCGGCATTAATCAATTTCACACAAAGTCAAAAAGGTATCAAGAAACTGAATTTCATGGAAGACATGCAAGACTATTTAATTAGTAAGTAGTACATATAACGCGGTTTACATAATATCTTTTCCAAATCTTTCCTCCCAATTTCATTTTTGCATGTGGACCGTTGATATGAAAACCTAAAAAGCCAAAAAAGAGGGCATTTGCCTTTTGGGGTTTAAGTGGAAACTATGATGAGGAAATTTATTAAGTCAATGGGGAACAATATATGAGCACACTCTGTTAGTGGAAGGTGATAAAACAATGATGTGTCTCAATAACACTACTTATGAATGGTTTCTGTTGGGCGTATATACAGTGACAAGGCCAGAATTTTCATCAAAAGATATCAAAATATAAATAAATAAATACATCAAAAAATCAAGCGTAATCAACATATAGTAAATATACATAAATAAAAAAGATTATCTAGTAATATAGTATAATTTTTCGATAAAAGAGTATCAATTGGCACCCCTTGATTCAATGTGGCTTCGCCACTGTGTACGAACAAAGCCACACATAAAAAATAGAAAGAAAAAAGGAGCTACTTATAAGGAGTGTGCTAGTGTGAGGTATTTTAGAAAAATCTTGCGGGATTGACCCAAATTACATAATATCACAATCATGTTAAAAGTAATTTTGAATCGTTTTAGCCCATCAGGATATATTGAATAAGGTTTTTCTATATATGCAGAATCAAAAGTAAAGATTCTCACTATCAGCAAAATATTAAACAAGTCAGTGTTTATGAATCCCATGCATCACGCAAGAACATTATCTAAAAAACAGTTCGAACTTTTCAGGCCTTAATTTTTCTATTCAGTCTTTGTTAAAAGTATCTAGACAAGAGGGGTTGATACGATGGTAAGCAACCCCCATTTTCAATGAGTTCGAGTCTCCCCAAGAGCAAGGTGGGAAGTTCTTGGAGGGAAGGATGCCGGGGATCTATTTGGAAACAGCCTCTTTACTCTAGAGTGGGAGTAAGGTCTGCGTATACACTATCCTTCCCAAACCTCACTAAGTAGAATTATATGGGGTTGTTGTTGCTGCTGCTTTTTAAAAGTATTTGTTACTAGCTAGATGTTAGGCTTATAAATTTATCCAAATATGTAATTTGATGGGTTGTCACTTTCACATCAAGTAGATGACTATTTATGTTCAGGTAAGAATCCACTATTCCTGTTAATGCATTATCACCAAAACTTTCATTTCAATCTCAATCAGTTGCCATCATTTTTCTTTAAGAGACATTACTCCCGCATGGTTTACAAGCATATTCGAGCCAGTTTACTTTTAACGCACAAACACTGAGCTTTTAGGAAACAAAATCATAACCTAGTTAATTAACCCTTTACGTCTTTTCATATGTTTGAGGGGCCAAAATCCTTTCTATCAAGGTGGGGTTTGTATGAAATTCTGAAGTTTTTGAGTTTGCAAATTCAAAATTTAAACAGTTTTTTACCTTATACTATATTTGTCACTATCCCAAATATTCTGATTGTGATGACGCCTATCACAGTACTAAACAAGCCAATCCTGCAATTACCACATCTGATTCGTGAAAATCATTTTCTAAAACCAATTTTAAGTCCCAAATTATCCATATGTAATAAATATATAAGTCAATAGAAATATGTAGAAACCAGTACAAAATATACCAATACAGCCCGAATGCGATATCACTAGCCATGAGCCTCTAAATACAACCAAGATACTGTCTGGATAATACAATATGAGTTTGAAATACAAAATACTAAGATAGGAAGGAGGAAAGCAGGGGTGCGAATGTCGTGCAGTTACCTTGCAATCTCCGGTGAAACTCTGAGAGTGTTGGAAGCTCTCACTCTGATGCTAGGGTACCTGGATCTGCACACAAGGTGCAGGGAGTAACGTAAGTATGCCAACTCAGTAAGTAACTAAAGTAAATAAGGCCCGAGTGTAGTGACGAGCATTTAAAATTATATAAGAAGTCACAACAGAAATATCAAGTCAAGATCTCCTGTTCGATAGCCAATTATCTCGCAGAAACTTCAGTTTCGATTAAACGTCATTTGGAAACATTTACTCAATATTTTTCAATAGAGACTCAGTATAAAAAGGAGAGTGAAAGCAGAAAAAGTCATAAACAAGCCCCTCGGTCAAAGTATCACTCATAAGTGTAGCCTCTCGGGCAAGCCTCTCAGTCACTCGTGACTCAGTTCTTGTCACACAGTACTCACACTCAGCACCTAGACTCAATAATAACTCATAATAGTAATAATAACCGTTGTCGCATGTAGCTTGATCTATAATTCATAGTCAACTACGCTCACTGGGGATTTTCAGATTCTGGAGGGGCTCCTACAACCCAAGTATCATATTGTTGCGGCGCGCAGCCCGATCAAATACTTATTGCTGTAGCGCACAGCTCGACACAATATATATTACTACAGTATGCAGCCCGATCCATATATATATCGCTGCAGCGTGCAGCCCGATCCATATATATAATATCGCTGCAACGTATAACCCGATCCATAATAGATATGAAATCCTCACCATTAGGTCCTAAACCTCTCTTAGTCATTAAGCTTATGGCCATTCGGTCATATCAGTGAAAATTAAGGAACTCAGCCCAAATAGTTTTTCATATATTAAGAAGAAGAGTGAAGAAACCAGATTTAAACAAATAACATGTAAACATAACTAATGATATGCTTTCAAATCAAACAGAGTGAGAAAGTAGTAAAAATACCCCTAAGGGTCTAAACAGGTCGGCACAAGGCCTCAAATACAGTGCGCTTGATCAGCGCACGTTAGCAAGGTGCTTCCGCCATTGATATGGCTCGTCGCCGGCGACAACCACTCCCTCCTCCACCCCAGATCGTTACTCCGGCTCCAGGCATCACAAAGGAACTCGAACCATTGACATTTGGAAGTTTTCTGCCAGAAAAATTCCAATCGAAATCACCCTTGCATGCAGTGGAAACTGTGTGTACTGAGACTCAATTGAAGGGGATTGATGTAGAACGATATAGTCAAGCTGTGAGGAAGCTTCAATTTTCTGATATTGCTGTTGAAGAACAACCTCCTCCGACTATGGCTGAAATTGTTAGAGGTAAGCATAATGTAGGGAAGGCTTTATCCTTTGTTCCTCCTACTGATAAGGATGGGAAGAAGATTGTCAAAATCAATATGGAGGAATTGAAACCACAATCTGAATACTGGAGTACTTCACTCATTGGCTATATCATTGGAGATAATCCAAATGAGAAGGCAATGGAGAATTTTGTATTGCATGTGTGGAATTTCGTAACTAAACCGCAAATCTTAATGCACAGAGATGGCTATTGTGTTTTTAGGTTTAAATCTGTTGAGGATATGAATCAAGTACTTCAACTTGGTCCTTATTCTTTCAGAAATAAACCGATGATACTTAAACCTTGGGATGTTGATTTTTCAATGCAAAATGGCATACTTAGTACAATTCCTATATGGGTGAGATTTCCTGGGCTTCCCCTGGGGTATTGGTCCCCTGAGATTCTCAGTAAACTAGCTAGCACTATTGGTAGACCTTTGTTTACTGATAAAGTAACAGCTCAATTTGAGAAGATATCATTTGCAAGAGTTCTGGTGGAAGTTGATGCAGCATTTCCTCTTCCAGAGGAAATTGAAATAGAGACTCCATTTGGATTGAAGATACAGGATGTTGAATATGATTGGAAGCCAGAATTTTGCAATCATTGTTTGAAGTTTGGGCATAATGCTATGGACTGTTGGTACAATAGTCATGCAGATGGAAATCATGAGCAGGAAGCAAAGGTAAACCTGGACAGGGACAAGGTGAGGACTAAAAAGCCAAGGCAGAATGGATCCCTAAAGGAAACAATGAAGCAACCACTTATTTGGATAATGTTGATGGCAATGTAACAGTAAATCCTAATCTACCAATGTATCCAATTCCATTGGCTGAGGAAGGAAATATTGTTATCTCTACTACTGCTATAGCTGATCACAATATGGACATAAGAATTCCTATTGGTACTGATATGGCTGCTAGTATTGAAGCTATGGATGATCAAGGAAGATCTGAGAATGTGGCTACTGATGGCATAATGCAGGAGGGTGTTGGTGAGAGGGAATCCAGTGGAACTGTAGATGAAGGGAGAAGAGACCAATTGCAGGATCCTGGTCCTTCCTTAGGGAAGACTAGTACCTTATGATTGTGGTCACTTGGAATATTAGAGGGCTTAATAAAGCCCACAAGCAGAAGGAATTAAAAAACTTTCTGCTGAAGAATAAGGTGGATATCCTAGGGTGTATTGAAACTAGGGTGAAGGAGCCAAAAGCTCATACTATAATCAATAAGATTGCTAAAGGATGGAAGTATCATCTCAACTATCCTATGGCAACTAATGGTAGGATTTGGTTACTTTGGAGAGCACATATACAGCTTCATATTCTAGGAACCACAGATCAATTTATTCACTGTAGTGTTGAAGACTCAGCCTCAGCAGTCAAATTCCAACTAAGTGTTATATATGCCTACAATACAATAGCACTAAGGAAACAGCTGTGGAATGACCTCAGGGGACTTCCTATTCTGGGGCAAGATGTATGGCTATTAAGTGGAGATTTCAATGCAGTTCTATCAACTGAAGACAGGATTGGATCCCCTGTAACAGATGCAGAGGTGAAGGATTTCAAAGAGCTGATTTATGACCTTCAACTTACACCTATTAGATCAAAAGGATGGAGATACTCTTGGACTAATAAGCAGGTATATAGCAAGATAGATTGGGCAATTGGCAACTTTCAGTGGCTTCAGCAATACAGCCATGTGGAAGCTGATTTCTTAAACCATTCTATCTCTGATCATACTCCTATTTTTATAAAGTTTGGAAGGCAAAGGCTTCTTCATCCTAAACCTTTCAGGCTTTATGACTCTGTGATGGAGGATCCTCAATTCAAAAATATCCTACAGCAGGTATGGAGTCAAGGAGGACATGGAACACCAATGCAACAGATATGGCATAAACTTAAAGAAATGAAGCAGCAGCTGAAGGACCTCAATAGGTACATGGCTTCTTACCAACAAAAATTGATCCAAGCAAGGGAGAAGCTGGACATTATCCAAAGCCAGTTAAGGAGTAATCCTGGATCTATTCAATTATTCAATGAAGAGAAGGAGGCTATTCTTAACATAGAGAAATGGAGCAATGTAGAGGAGCAGGTGTTGAGGCAGAAATCAAAAGCTACTTGGATTGATTGTGATGATTCTAATACAAAATATTTTCATGCACAGTGGAAGATGAGGTCCAGTCAAAGCAATATTTCATCTATATATACAGACACAGGCACTAAACTCACTGATCCTTTAGCTATTGAACAAGAATTTATTGCAGTGTTCAAATCCTTGATGGGGGATAGGCCTAAGGAGGTTCCCTGTCTGAATTCTGCTATTGTCAAAGAAGGAGGATGCCTTTCTCTTGAGCAACAAAGGACTCTTATTAAAGAGGTGACTATGGAAGAGATTACAGCTGCTGTGAAAGAGATGCCAAATGACAAAGCCCCAGGTGTTGATGGTTTTACTGTGGAGTTTTTTACCAAAAATTGGGAGACTGTCAAAATGGATGTATTTGCTGCTACTAAGGAGTTCTTCATTACTGGTCACATGCCTTATATGCTAAACACTACTGCTATTGCTCTTGTTCCTAAGACCAATACTCCTAAAACAGTCAAGGATTTCAGGCCTATAGCTTGCTGCACCACCCTCTATAAGATTATCTCTAAAGTCATTACAAGAAGATTGAAAACTGTAATTGATTGCATTATAGGGAAAGGGCAGTCAGCATTCATTGAAGGGAGAAGCATACTAGATAATGTCCTGCTTAGTCATGAATTGTTTAAAGGCTATGGAAGAAAAGGCATATCACCTAGATGTGTCCTAAAGGTTGATCTGAAGAAGGCTTATGACACTATTGAATGGAGATTTCTTAAACAGATGCTGGTTGATCTTGGCTTTCCTGTAAAATTTGTGGAATGGATTATGGCTTGTGTCTCAACTGTTACTTACTCCTTAGTGATTAATGGAGGACTCACAAAGCCATTCTCAGCCAGAAGGGGTATTAGGCAAGGAGATCCTATGTCTCCTTACCTATTTGTTATTGCAATGGAGTATCTCAACAGGAACCTTAATCAACTACACAAGAATGGCAATTTTAATTTCCATCCAAGATGCAGGAAGCTCAACTGCTCTCACATTTGCTTTGCTGATGACTTGTTGCTATTCTGTAGAGCTGATATTACATCTATCCAACTGTTACAGGCTGCATTCTTATCCTTCTCTTCTGCTTCTGGACTTTCAGCAAACAATTCCAAGAGTGCTGTATATTTTGCAGGCATTTCTCAATCTGAGAAAGCAGCTATCTTAGAGGACTTGGGATTCAATGAAGGACATCTTCCTTTCAAATACTTGGGTATTCCATTACATTCAAAGAAGCTGAGCATACATCATTATTTACCTTTGATATAGAAAATCACTGATAGAATCACCTGTTGGACTGCAAAATTTTTATCCTATGCTGGCAGATGTCAACTTATAAAGTCAGTATTATTTGGAGTTCAAACATATTGGTCTCAGATTTTTATATTGCCAAAGAAGGTGGTGAAAGTGATTGATGCAATTTGCAGATCTTTCTTATGGACAGGCAATGGAACAGTCTCCAAAAGATCACTGATAGCTTGGGACAGAATCTGTAAACCTATTGCTGCTGGAGGTTTAAACATCATTGACATCCAGATTTGGAACAAGGCTGCTGTATCAAAACTGCTATGGGATTTAGCAAGGAAGAAAGACTGCCTTTGGATCAAATGGATCCATCTTTACTACATAAAGAAGGAAGATATTGAAACAATGGCTAGTCCAAAAAATGCCTCTTGGATAACTAGGAAGATTATTGACTGTAGAATGCAAATCATGAATGCTAGCAAATTGCAAGGTGATCTACTGTCCAGACTTTCTAGTGTTTGTAAGTCTGGAAAATTTCAAATTCATTCTGTATATCTTTCTCTTCTCCCAATTTGGCCTAGAGTGGATTGGAAAAACTTGATGGCTACCATAAATGTCTTGCCAAGACATAAGTTTACTGTGTGGATGGCTGCTCATGGAAGACTACCAACAGTTGATAGATTGCTAAAGTTTGGTATCAAAGTTGAAGAAACATGTGTGTTCTGTAAGCAAGGCTTTGAAGGCTTTGAACACCTATATTTTGAATGTCCAATTACCAGCAGGATTTGGACTAGAATCTGCTGTTGGATTGGCTGGAGTAGACGACCAGATTGCTGGAAGAATGAGCTAACTTGGATATGCTGCAATGCTAGGAGTAGACAGTTCAAAAAGGCAGTAACAGCTACTGCATTTGTTACTACTATTTCTTTGATTTGGAGATGCAGGAATGATATTAGATTTGAGAGGAAACATTTTGATGAAGATCATTTATGCCGTGAGATTGCCCTCCTTATTCATGCTCGTGGTAGAAGTTGCAAGAAATGGATGAAAGGACTTAGAATTCTCAACAATTATCCTTAGTTCACTACTTGTTAGAATAGATTTAGCTAGTTACACTAGTTGATTGTATTAGCAATGGTAGTTAGTCGATACTACCATTAAGAACACTCATATGTATATTTGTTATATCAATAGAAGCCAATTTCAATTAAAAAAATAACACCACAAAGATTACCTCAAAAAAAAAAAAAAGGCCTCAAATACAGCGTACAGTCCAACATATAGTATCAATCGCTAAAATACAGGATATCATAAGGTTTTAAATCAAGTACGCAGCTTAATAGTTGCTACGGGACGTACCAAGTCACAATCCATATCGATGCACGCTCATACGCTTGTTACCTAGAATGTATGTCACCTCATTTATCAAAATAATATGAAATACCAGAAATTCACACCCTCATGTCCAGATTTACAATGGTTACTAACCTCAAAACGGATGAAACATTACTCCATGACGCATTTGCCTCTCAACTCAGCCTCAACTTGCATCAAATCTATCCAAAAACAGAGCCATAACATAAATTTATGCTAAGGGAACGAAGCCCATACGAAATTAATCAAATTACATCAAGAATCCCGATATTGGCTGTCACGACCCAAACTCCATACCCGGTCGTGATGGCGCCCTTCGTGAAAACAAGGCCAGCCAACTAACCCAATTTGTTTGTTTAACACTTACTAAACATAAGTAGATGGAAAAATACAACTTAAAGAACATTAATTATCAACATTACAGCCTAACTCAGCCCAACTGGGGTGTCACAAGTCACGAGCATATAGAAGGATCTTGATTACAATTTCAAAGTCTATAATATATAGAGTAAAATCTAGAAAGTCAAGAAGAAGAAGAAACTCGGTGCCGCGAATGCCAGCAGTCACCTTGCTTAGCTACTCTCGCAACCTTCAATGCGCTTTTAACCCACTACCGGGTGAACAGTACCTGCAACTGTACGCGAGGTGCAGGAAGTAAAGTAAGTACTTCCAACTCAATGGTAATAAGAGAGAATAATATCTGAGTGATAAGAAAACACGTATGAGCACTCCAAAATGCTATAACAGACAGTAAAACTCCTTTTTAAAAAATAAATAGTAAAAACCGTAACATCGAGAAAAATCCATTAGAAAATCTCAAGCTCAGTTAAAAATTTTCTTTTGCAAATATGCCTTTTCAACAGTTGCGAAAATAATTTCAACAAGTAGGGAATAATCAGAAATCTGCCCCTCGGGCTCATTATCAACCTCTCAATACAGTATCAGCCTCGCAGGCTCACTCCTAACTCACAAAGTACAACATCAGCCTCTCGGGCTCAACACTCCTTAACATGTAATACCAGAGTATCTGGGCACCAAGGCAAGTAATAGCATGTATTCCAATGATATGTGAGTGTTAAAAATCATGCCACGTAGTACAAATAGGAATGAATGCATGAATGCAATGCACATGACCGATGCGGCGCGCATTCCGATCCTTTTGGGTACCCTGCGCTCACTGGGGGTGTGTACAGACTCCGGGTGGGCTCCTACAGCCCAAGTGCTATAATAGTGCGGCGTGCAGTCCGATCCATGCATGTATATGTATATACTACTGCGGCGTACAGCCCGACCCATATCCCAGTCCCGAAATGTAGACATAACACTGCTGCGGTGCGCAGCCCAATCCATGCTCAGTCCAGCAATGCACATAAGCCCCTTGGACAATAGTAAAATAGCAGTTCTCAGCTCAAAACGTCAGTAAAATATCATTTAAGTTTTCAAATCTTCGAAAAATGGCTGAGTTTTTCAAAACAGTATTTAGAACCTTGGACTGAGATCAAATAATATGCAACGTAATACAAAACAGTGATATCAGTCCCTGAAGGATTCAAATAATTGCCACGAAGCCTAAAACATGGCGATCATCCCAAATCATGATAGCATCAAGTAGTTGTCAGTCAATCACGCAGTAAAATCAAAAACCGGGACGGACCAAGTCACAATCCTCAACGGTGCTCTAACCCACGCTCATACCCGGCGTGCAAGTCACCACAATACAACACTATGATGTGCAAATCCGGGGTTTCAAACCCTCAGGATATCATTCACAAGTATTACTCACCTCGATCCAGCAAAATCTCAAGTCTACGATGACTTTGCCCCTCAAATAGGCCTCCACACGCGTCGAGTCTAGCCGAAAATAGATCGAATACATCACAATATGCAAATGTGACTATACCCAATCAAAAAGTATCGAATTATAGCAAGAACCTCGAAACTAGCAAAACCCGAGCCCCGGGCCTGCTTCTCGAAAATTACAAAACTTACATTACCGGATTCCTCGTCTTTCCACGAGTCCGTGCTTACCAAGAACTCCCAAATCCTAGCTCAAATGACCCATCAAATCCCAATTTGAAATATCAAAAACTCAAGCCCCAGTTCTTCAATATTAGGCTTAATCTCTTGAATTTCTAGGTATATTTCACAATAAATACGAGGTTTAAGTTTAAAAATCTTACCTCCAATCGATTCTCCTTGAATCCCTCTTCAATTCGCTCTCCCAAGCTCCAAAATTGCTCAACAATGGATAAAATGACATAGGCTCGCGGATAAATATTATTAAAACCCGTTCTGCCCAGGTGCTTTATTCTATGTGATTGCATACAGTCAACTGCGATCGCATAGAACCAAAAATCAATATCCCAGAATTACCTTATGCGAACGCAACAAATCCTACGTGAATGCAGTGACATCCCAAAATACTTTACGCGATCGCATAGGACAATTTCTACCAAAATTTCCGGCCAACATTTACACTGTGAGATCGCATGAAACACATTGCGATCACATATGACAACCAATCACCCCTCATAATTCCTTCTATGCAATCGCATGACCCTCACTGCGATCGCATAGAGCAAGTCTGGTCTGAAATTTTTCTGCTACATTTATGAAATTCCAAACCTCCTGATGGCCATCCGAAATCACCTCGAGGCCCCCGGGACCTCAACCAAAAGCACAAATATTTTCTATTACCTTATTCAAACTTGCTCGAATCATAAAAACACCATCATTAACATCAAAATCCTCAAATATCATCAAATCAAGGCCTAAGTTTTCTTTAAACTTCCGAAACTCACATTCGATAAAAAACCCAACCAAACGACGTTCGAATGACCTGAAAATTTGTAGACATATCCAAAATTACCTAGAGAAGCTATTGAAACTCTCGGAATTGCATTCTGACCCTTGGATCAAAATCTCGCATATCAACCGGGATTCGTCAAAATTCAAACTTCGCCAATTCAAACCAAATTCTACAATGAGCCTCCAAAAACAATTCCGATCACACTCTTAAGTCACAAATCATCCCCCGAAGCTAACCAAACCACAGGAATTCACATCCGAGCCCTCTAACCTCATAGTCAATTTCCAGTTGACTATTCCAAAACAAGCTCCCTTCTAAGAGACTATGTGCCTCATTTCCAACTAAAACCAAATCAATTCTATCCGATCAACTCAAATACTGATATTGAAACATAGAAAAACATAATATTGGGGGAAACAGGTGGTAAATCATGTGACAACAGGCCGGGTCGTCACATCCTTCTCAACTTAAATAAACGCTCGTCCTCGAGCGTATCCAGAGTTGTCCTAGAAGTCCACCAATAGTTGAATGACCTCAAGCATACACCCGAGGTGATCCCACGTCACCCTATCTCGTATAGGCCCGACAACACAATATAGCTGAAATTTCCCCAATCTAGTTTAGCCTATAATTCACAGAACTATCAATACTTCTGAAACTATCAATACGATCAAACCTCGCACCTATACTTTGAATAGTCCCGAACCAGCTGTAATAACCCACACTTGCATCCTCAAATGAAACCACATGATATACCACATAATCCAGCACCCGAAACGATAACTTCTATTCACAGCTGCTGTCCACAAAAACCATATACCGATAGAAACCTTTCAATAGCTAAAGCCCCATTCCAACACTTCGTATCCTATCAATGATAATGAAACCCACAGCAAACCGTAACCATTTCTCAGATCCAACCACTCATGAAGCCACTCCCTTTTTGACTAATACCATAACAGATTTCCGAGATCATACTCAAAATCAGAACCTCACGTTAATATTCAGAATAAACTCGAACCTTGATATTATCCTTCCAACAAGCTGAAATCAAATCCAATCGTGTCCATTAATGACTCCAACGATCACCCCCAATTCAATGCACCACTCTGGTGATATGACACCTCATCACAGGCCTAAGACACAACTTGCATAATCCACGCACCAAATTATGGGTGGTCCAAACATACTCAAATCATGAAAACGACTCAATGAAAGAGCTGTACCTCACGCTCAATAGTACCATTACAACACAAAGCTGAGACCCCGTCTCACTTCATAAAAATAGAGTACCTGAATCCTCCTCGAAAGGTCAATTGCTTCACGTGGCCTTGCCACAACGCGCAATCCTATCCAACACCGTTACACATGAAGCACCTCAAGTCACCATGCTCAAAACAAACAACCACACACATATTGATGTATGAAACCAAGCAATCCATCACGCCCACGGTGAAGCAAGTGGTATACACTATTAAATATTGAAAAGACACAACCGATGCGCTATTCTCCGAGCAACACCCACTACGAAATTTCCTCAGAAACCAAGAAGCAAGGCATACAAAGTAACATATAGAAAACTATTCTTAACATCACACTATTGCGGCGTGCAACCCGATCCAGATGACATACCCGTGGCGACGTGCCACCCGATCCACACATATATCTCACAAAAGGAGATGTACATCAAGACAAATTTGCTCTTTACAATAAACACATATAGTCTCATGCCCGGCCACAAGAAACGCATCCGGGAAAAAGAAGTCCCTCAATACCGGAACTGAATCATTGGCAGAAACCTCTGTACTGACATTCGCCACGAAGGCCCAATTAATAAAGCAAACTTGCCAGCCGTCCGCTGGTCCTTGGAATACAACTACCCTACTAGAACATAATTCGATGCACTTCTCCACGCAACCTGTGGCATTTTCCGGCATAGCTCACAGCACCAAAATCTAAAATAATCCAACACTGAGACAACTAGTCTACAATCCAATATCATAACCAAAAATCTAACATCCAAGCAAGGAAAAATCCCTCTCGGACCTCCAATTCCCATTAACCGCTAAACGGTGCCGATACACACAATCTACAACCACTACATAGTCGGATCACGAGAACTCCTAGTCTCCAACTCCAATATAATACATGAATCACTATACCTGATTTCACACTCCTCCGTACGAATATATATCAAATATCAAGTATCCATTCATCCCACGAGAGATATTCTAAAATTTCTCTGAGCCATCAACAACTCGATTATCAACAGTCGATCCAATAAGAGAATATCGCAATACCATCAAAGTATTATCAGTTTACATTACCTTGCCCCTTTTTCTGAACATATACTCCCGTCAAATTACCAGGATAGCAGTACTATTTTCCTTAATCTTAAGAAGATCGATTCTTAAATAACCTGCATCTGCCCCATGTTGCTTAAGAATTTAATGACTTTCCATTGTGAGCTGAACCGAAACCTTGAACCCGCAAATTCTCAATTCTCCACAACATACCACGTATACCATAGCACACTAGGATAACATGAGGACTCCATCTCCGTTTATTTCTTTTAACTACAACATCTCTGTATTCCTCTAGTCAAGAACTCTTCATCAATCCCATCCAGAGAAGAAATGTCTACACTTTCCATGCTTCGCATCCCCATAGACAATAATATATACATCTCCAAATCACGGTAGAGACTCAACAAGAATTCTCTCCCAGTTCTGTTGCACAAGCTAAACTATCAGGACTGAATCCTGCTACCCAAACCAAGCTACGCAAACTGCTAGCACTCAAGAGCTTTGCTGCACAATACCTATAAGGCTCATTACCTCGAATACATACAAGAATTAATCATATGCTTACCATACCAATTCGGTTTATTATCAAGCTATTCCATTTATCCAATTTCCTCCCGATTCATATTTAATTTGATATTCTCCCTTGCTACAGCACCACAATACCTCAACCCAGGTTTACTACACGAGACTCGCACATAAGACCATACTGCCTAAAACCCATAGGCCAATGAATACCCTCGCAAACGTTTCCCAGAAATACCACATTCCAGAATGCTTTACTTTGAAGAACTTCTTGAGAATCTGAATTCGTTACCATTACCTTCCAAATACGGATACATAGAATCCCAAATTAACATAAAATACCACAGTCTTGATCTTTGCTAGTGAAAACACAGTCTCTGGCCACATACACAACCTTAAGATACCTGATTATTACATGCAAAATCTCGAACCCAATAAAGCCATTCTAGAGAGTCATTCACTCTTATACAGCTGATCAACAGAAACCTCCCCAATTTGGCTCGAAGACATATATCAAGGCACTCTTAGCAACTCGTAACTCTAATGGACCCACAATGATTCAGTGAGATCAGACTCAAATCATTTACAAGTTTTGCGAATACACATATCATCTAGTACTAACATTCTCTGCAAACCTCGGATTCATTCCCCATATCAGTTGAGTCCACTTTCTTATGCATCCCAATTTTCAAATTTCAACACATACCCTTCAATTAAGCATGAGATCTTCTAACATACACCTTAGGATCATACCACTCAAAAACACTCAGCAGGAGATAACCCACTTTCTTTGCCTCATTTCAATATTTCAACATACCTCCTACCATCATATACGATACACAGTCAATTAGTCTTTCTGAGTCTGAACTCATGCCACCACATGTAATGTACTTTACTTTCCAACTAAGAGACATGAAAATATTCTTCTCGCGCCCATAACTCAGATTACACATTTAAGCACAATAGGAAACGAATCACTTAACAGCTCATCTATAATTTGGCAGACTCCTTCATCACTACCAAGATCACATAGATATATCTCACAGTACTAACAAACTCATCACATGGATATCCAACCACCATTTCGGCTAATAGGGACAATATCGAACATATAAGTTCACAACACTTGCTCACACAATCAGCACTTCGGTGCTCAAGCCATAGGCAAAGATCCAGCCTCAAGTCCTCTAGACTGGACCATCATCAAACTCACGTGGATCATATCTCACCCCTTGATCGGGGAATCACAAGCCCTCAAGGAACATACAATACTGAGCGCTCACATACACATACAGACGTGTGGAAGGAATTTCAAGAGTTATCCAAAACTGGACCAAGTACGCGCGATAACAATTCCAAGAAAGTGAGGTTTTCCTAAAGGTTCTGCAGCCTCTCAAGGATAAATACAGACGTATCCATACCGATCCGCGAGACTCTACTATGCCTGCTCATGACTCGTGAGACCTAGTAACCTAGGCTCTGATACCAACTTGTTATGACCCAACCTCCATACCTGGTCGTGATGGCGCCTTTCGTGAAGACAAGGCCAGCCAACTAACCCAATTCGTTTCTTTAACAGTTGCTAAACATAAATAGATGGAAAAATGCAACTTAAAGAACATTAATTATCAACATAACAGCCTAACCCAGCCTGACAGGGGTGTCACAAGCCCCGAGCATCTAGGAGGATCTTGATTACAATTTCAAAGTCAATAATACATAGAGTAAAATCTGAAAAGTCAAGAAGAAGAAGAAAATCGGTGCCGCGAACTCCAGCAGTCACCTTGCTTTGCTACGCTAGCAATACCTTCAATCCGCTATTAACCCGCTACCGGGTGAACAGTACCTGCAATTGCACGCGAGGTGCAGGAAGTAAAGTGAGTACTTCCAACTCAGTGGTAATAAGAGCGAATAAATTTGAGCGATAAGAAAACACGTGTGAGCACTCCGAAATGCTATAACAGATAATACAACTCCTTTTTAAAAAAATAGTAAAAAGCGTAAGACCGAGAAAAATCCTTAAGAAAATCTCAAGCTCAGTTAAAAATTATCTTTTGCAAATATGCCTTTTCAGCAGTTGTGAAAATAATTTCAACAAGTAGGGAATAATCAGAAATCTGCTTCTCGGGCTCATTATCAACCTCTCAGTACAGTATCAGTCTCGCGGGCTCACTCCAAACTCACAAAGTATAACATCAGCCTCTCGGGCTCAGCACTCCTTATTATGTAACACTAGGGTATCTGGGCACCAAGCCAAGTAATAACATGTATGAAAATGGTATGTCAGTTCTAAAAATCATGTCACGTAGTACAAACAGAAATAAATGCATAAATGCAATGCAATGCACATGACCGCTGCGGCACGCAGCCTGGTCCATTTGGGTACCCTGCGCTCACTAGGGGTGTGGACAGACTCCTGAGGGGCTCCTATATCCCAAGCGCTATAATATTGTGACATGCAGTCTGATCCATATAATATACTACTGTGGCGTGCAATCCGATCCATGCATGTATATGTATATACTGCGGCGGCGTACAGCCCGACCCATATCTCAGTCCCGAAATGCGCACATAACACTACTGCGGTGCGCAGCCCAATCCATGCTAAGTCCAGCAATGCACATAGGCCCCTTGGACAATAGTAAAATAGCAGTTCTCAACTCAAAACATCAGTAAAATATCATTTAAGTTTTCAAATCTTAGAAAAATGGCTGAGCTTGAAAAACAATATTTAGAACCTTGGACTGAGATCAAATAATATGCAACGTAATACAAAACAATGATATCAGTCCCTGAAGGATTCAAATAATTGACACGAAGCCCAAACATGGCGATCAACCCAAATCATGATAGTATCAAGTAGTTGTCAGTCAATCACGCAGTAAAATCAACAATCGGGACGGACCAAGTCACAATCCCCAACGGTGCTCTACCCCACGCTCATACCTGACGTGAAAGTCACCACAATACAACACTATGATATACAAATTCGGGGTTTCAAATCCTCAGGATATTATTCACAAGTATTACTCACCTCGATCTGGCAAAATATCAAGCCTGCGATGCCTTTTCCCCTCAAACTGGCCTCCACGTGCGCCGAGTATAGCCAAAAATAGAGCGAATACATCACAATATACAAATGGTACAATACCCAATCGAAAACTATCGAATTATAAAAAGAACCTCGAAAGCAAAACACGAGCTCCGAGCTTGCTTCTCGAAAAATTACAGAACTTACATTACTGAATTCCTCGTATTTCCACAATTCCGTGCACACAAAGAACTCCCAAATCCGAGCTCAAATGACGTATCAAATCCCAATTTTAAATATCAAAAAGTCAAGCCCTAGTTCTTCAATTTTAGGCTTAATCTCTTGAATTTCTAGGTAGATTTCACAATAAATACGAGGTTTAAATTCAAAAATCTTTCCTCCAATCGATTCTCCTTGAATCCCTCTCCGCTCTCTCAAGCTCCAAAATCTCTCAACAAAGGAGGAAAATGACATAGGCTCGCGGAAGAAATATTATTAAAAACCTCCCGATAACCTTTCGAAATCACCCCGAGGCCCCCGGGACCTCAACCAAAAGCACAAATATGTTCTATTACCTTTTTCAAACTTGCTCGAATCATAAAAACACCATAATCAATATCAAAATCCTCAAATATCATCAAATCAAGGCCTAAGTTTTCTTTAAACTTCCGAAACTCACATTTGATAAAAAAATCCAACCAAATGACGTCCGAATGACTTGAAAATTTGCAGAAATATCAAAATCACTTAGCAAAGAACTGAAACTCTCGGAATTTCATTCCGGCCCTCAGATCAAAATTTGTCCTATCAACTGGAATTCGCTAAAATTCAAACTTTGCCAAGTCAAACCAAATTCTACACCGAGCCTCCAAAAATAATTCTAATCACACTCCTAAGTCACAAATTATCTCCCGAAGCTAACCAAACCACCGGAATTTACATCCAAGCCCTCTAACCTTATAGTCAACTTCCAGTTGACTTTTACAAAAACATGCTCACTTCTAAGAGACTATGTGCCTCATTTCCAATTAAACCCAAAAAAATTCTATCCGATCAACTCAAATATTGATATTGAAACATGGAACATCATAATATGGGGGGAAACGGGTGGTAACTCACGTGACAATAGGCTGGATCGTCACATTTGCCAAACCCCCCGGGCCCATGTCTTTATTTCGGATAAAAATCACACCAATAGAATCTTTATTCTCCCACGAGTCTATTCATATCAAAGCATCAAAATCAGACCACAAATGGCCCCTCAAATACCCACTCAAAGCTCTCCAAAATCGAGCCCTAATCCCTTAATTTTCTTCATTAATTTCCACCAATACCATGATTAGATAATGGAAAATGGTCATAAATACAAGTGATGAAGCTTAGGTAGCTTACCCAACTGATAATCTTCGATTTTCCCTTGAAAATTACTGCGTAGCTCACTTCCCGTCATCAAAAATGGAGGATTTTTGGCCTCTAGGTGCGGCTTCCCTAACGCTTTTATGATCACGCACCTGTGGTCCCCAATCTGCAGGTGCGTTTATGACAGGGGTAACAACTTCAATTACTCATTTCCAAAGCCAAACTTTTTGAAAATCTTCCGAATCCATCCCGAGGCCCCCCGGACCTCACCCAAAAGTACGAACAAGTCTTGTAACACTATTCAAACTTATACCAATCTTTGGAACATTCAAAACAACATCGAATCATAAAAAAACTCTCGAATTTAAGCTTAAGGTTTCGAAAACTTCCAAATTCTGCTTCCGATCAAAAAGTCTACCAGCCATGTCCGAGTGACCTAAATTTTTGCACACACGTTATAAATGACACAACGAACCTACTTCAATTATTGGAATTCCATTCCAACCCCAATATTAAAATTTCCACTATCAACCGGAAAACACCAAAAATTCAATTTCGCCGATTCAAGCCTAAATCTATCCCGGACCTCCAAAATACATTCTGATCATACTCCTAATTTCCAAATCACCTTTCGAAGCTATCCGAATAATAAAAATCAAATTCCAGGATCGTTTACTCAGAATTCAACTTTCGGTTGACTTTTCCAACAAAAGACCAACTTAAGAGACTAAGTGTCTCATTTTCTACCAAACTACTCCGAGCCCGAAGTAACCAAAACGATATCATATAATACAGCTGAAAAGGACATAAAGAAGAAAAAATGGAGCGGTAACTCGTGAAACGACCAGCCAAGTCGTTACAATATTAGAAATTTATTTACCTATATTCTCTATGTTTTGCAGTTTTTAGTAAGTATCTAGATTTTTCTTTCAACTTGTATACATTGCTTCGTAAAAGGATCGCACCCCATTATTGGTGCCTTCAATTAAAGGATTCAATTTCATCATTTTCTTTTTTTTCCTTTCTCCTCTTCTCTCTCCTTTTTAAAAAAAATTAAAATTCCTTAATCTACGTCCAGAATCTCCATCTTCTCTCTTTATCATTGCCTACAACTTTACGTTATTAAAAAATATTCAAAAATTGTATGATAATTATATCATAATTATAGTTGAATTGTATAATATCCATCAATGCCTAAAACATAAATTTATCGTACTTGTATCACAATTGTATCTAACTTGCATCTGGTATATTAATACCCGATACAATACTAATAGATTAATATAAAATTATCATATTTGTGATACAAATTTTGAAATTTGTCACAAAGTTACAACTTCTAATAACAATATATAATGAATATACATTTTTAATACAATTCATGCAACAATTATGTAACATATACAGTAATAGTACAATTTCGTTACAATTATGATATTTATTTTCCTTAAGTTTCAATTAAAAATCTACACTAAAAATTTAATATAATAGTATTATAATTGTATTACTATTATATCCACAATTTACCCACAACTTGATTGTAGAGCAAAATTTTAAATTTCTTCTGTATTGAGATTTTGGATGATTGAAAGAGAGAAATCGGATATCAAAAGCTTTGGAAGAAGAAAGAATCTGCAATTTTGGGGAGATAACAGTGGATGATTGGAAGAGAGAAATCGAATATCAAAAGCTTTGGAAGAGAGGTGAGTAAGCAAGATTTTTGGTTTAGAAAGATTTTGGGCATCAATGGGTAAGGGAGAATTCTTACACAGGGTAAGTACAAAATTGGAAGATGTTTTTGTAATTCTTTTTGAAGAGAAAAAGAATCTTAAATGTAGGGGATTATGTATAACTGATGCGATATATTTATAGTATGTTGCATTTCCTGTTTTTTATGGTTTTGTATAAAACTTGTAAATATAGGTATACAAAGTAATTAACAATGAACCTAAACAAAGGTAGTAAATAAGTTTCTATTATAGTATAGCTAGGTAAAATTCCCAATTTAAACTCACCTGGACTAACAACACTTTAATTTGGGCCGTGGAATTCTATACCTGTTAAGGTTGAACTCGGCCGAGCCAGCCCATTTTAAAAGCTCTAAATTATAGACAGTTCGGCAAGCTTTTTCTAGTTACTTTTTATCAAAAGTGATTTCTTTATTCAAAGTTAAGGTGGTTGCCAAGATTTTAGAAGAAAATTAGGAGCTTTTGAGTAGAAACACTTTTTGAGAAGCTGAAAAAAGTAGCTTTTTCGAAAATACTTTTTGGAGCACTTTTGAAATAAATATACAAATTAGTACTTATTGAGATGAGATTGTATTTATCCTTCCTTGTATACTCTTTGTATGTTAGTTTGGAGATAGTTGGTTAGTTAATCAGTTAATACAGGCGTCAATAGTTAGTGGTTAAGATGCACAACTATCAATCACGTTCACATATTGTGTTGTACACATCTTCTTTTTCAGTTAAGCTTTATTCTTAAATGAAAGAGTTCGTTCTTTGCTCTCGTATCTCTCCTCTTTCAGAAGCTTCCAGATTCTGCCATTAGAGATGAAGTTGAGCTTCATTGAGATCATCTCAATCGCAGTCTTATCATGGTATTGAGCGTGGTTAAACTTCCTCACACTATCTCTTTCATTTATAGATTCTCTCTTCCCTTTCTCTTTTCTGATTTTGGCTTGGTATGGTCGATTTGCCCTAAGTTTGATCAATCTTTTTTGATTTTGATTGCTACCGCATAGAAATCTAGAAGTTTTGGTTCCAATTGTTTTTTCCCTTTAAAATGCATCTAATTCAGCACTTTAAATGCGGTTACTGATCAACACAATGTGAATTCTTCTATAACAAGTACCACGATACCTCCAAGCACGTGAATTGACCCAAGGGATCCTCTATATGTGCACCATTCTGATAATCCTGGTGCAATGCTTGTCTCTGTCCCATTTGATGGGATATGATATAGATCCTGGAGCCGTAGTGTTCTTCGTGGATTGTTCATAAAGAACAAATTAGGTTTTGTTAGTGGGTAATGCAAGCGACCAAATCTGCAATGCCCAAATTATAGGCAGTGGGAACGATGTTATAACATTGTAACATCGTAAATCTTAAACTCTCTTTCGAAAGAGATTATGGATATTGTGGAATATGCGGGGGACGTTGTTTAATTATGGAAGGAGATGGAGGATCTCTATGAACAAACCAATGGAGCTAAGTTATATCAAATTCAGAAAGAAATCAATAATCTCTCTCAAGGAGTCCTTGACATCACCGGCTATTACACTAAGCTGAAAAAGCTATGGGAAGAATTGAATACTCTAAACAAAAGGACTCAGCGTAGTTGTGTTTGTAGTTGTGGGGCAAAGGAAGGCATGTACAATGCTGAACAAGATAGAAGATTGATTCAGTTTCTCATGGACTCAGTGAAGCGTACACTGTAGTTCGATGAAGTATCCTTATGATGAATCAGCTAGCCACAATAGACCAATCCTTGTCTTTACTTGTCTAGGATGAAAATAAAAGGGAGATCAAACCAAATAATCAACTACCAATTTAGTCCACTTCTTTGAATGTGAACAAAGCAGGACCAAGTCCCTTTAGAACCAATTTCTCACCATACAATTACTCTGGAAACAACAGAGGTCGTCCTATGTGTTATTTTTTCAAGAGACCAGGAAACACTAGAGATAAGTGTTGCAAATTTCACGGTTATCCACAAAATGGGCAGAACTATACACGATATCCTCAGATTACTCAGAACTCTAATCAAAATTTTAGACCCAATAGAGGAAAGAGGATGGTAGCAAATGTGCAAGGAATGCCAGCTGGTGCAATGACAAGCAATCTTGATGAGTGTGATGCCCAAGATGAGAATCTAAATGTGAATTTGACTAAGGAACAATATGGACAACTTGTTAACCTGCTTCAGCATTTCCAACTTGGCAATGATGTAGAGAACTCTAACAACTCAAATCCTACCAATGCTGTGAACTTTGCAGGTATTGTTGTTTGCACATCCTCTATTGATTTTGATAAACTATCTTGTGGATGTTTTGAATCAAAGATTGACACATGGATACCAGATTCACGAGCCTCAAACCACATCACCTTTAACAAATCCATATTGTTTGACATTGTAATCTTGCTTTATCCTCTTTTAATTGTTTTAGCAAATGGCAATAAAGTGAAGGTGACAGAAAATTAGAAATGTAAAACTTGCACATGAGATTACTTTGTATAAAATTCTCCACATTCCTGTTGATATCCAATTTTCCCCTGCGTATTTTTTTATATATCCAAAATACTTTCAATACCTCTTTGTGCATATATGAGCATCACAAAAGATTTTGACATTTTAAAGGATTTTTTAAAACTAATTTATGGCCTATTTTACACTATAAAACCCAATGATTATTCCCAAAATTTTTCATTTTGGAAAATAATTTATTTTAATCTCATATTTATACAAAAATATATTTATCATAATTTGCATAATTTAAAAACTCATTTGGTGTTTTTAAAATTAAATTGAATGCAATTGCAATTTTAGTCCACTTTCAGATTTAATAGCATTTTTAATCACAAAATCAATTCCAATATTTTTTTTATTAAGATTTAAATATTATTTATTGACTCTGTGCTTTAGTTGATTTTCAAAATATTTTTACTATTTTTATAAAATCAAAAGGGAAAAACTAGCTATTTTAAATATGGCCTTAATTTCTTTCAATTGTAGCCTATTTTGACCTCCCAATTGACCCCAAATCAGTCCCCAAACCGACGACCCAATTCAATTTTTACCCATTTTGTCCAACCCCCCCCCCCCCCCCCCCCCCCCGTTGGTATCATTTAATCCTGACCGTTGATCATTTTGATCAATGACCCTCATCCCTCATTTCCTTTTTAATTTCGAACCACCCTAACCCCACTCTCATTTTCATTTTGACCGCCGCCCTCAAACCCCTTCTTCTCTCAAACTTTCTCTAAGACTCAAAGCCCTATCCACCTCTGTCGTCTTCTCCGACCAGTTCTCATCGGAGTCCATGGCTTTTTAGGCCATGGACGGCCTGTGCTCACTTTCCTACACCCCAAATCATGGCTATTTGAGGCTTTCGATGTTCAACCTTAATGAGGCCTATTAAGATCCTCCACCGATTTGTGTTCCTATGGCTTCTCCGGCTCCGTCCCGACGTGTTCGAGCCTCAAGAGCCTACATATGGGTCAGATCTACTCCATGCTAGATCCTTTCCAAGCCTTCTCATTTATAGGGTTTTTGAGAAACCCTAAAAGCTGTTCGAGGTTCTTTCTTTCTTTATTTTTCTTAGATCTGTGATAGATCTGCGTTATACTCGAAGTTTCAAAGCTTTTCCCCAAATTTCTCTTTTCAAAATTAGTCCGTTTCAATTTAGGGTTTTCAAAAACCTTTAAAACGATTTCTATTTCTTCTTCTTCTTGTTTTTTTTATGTGAATCTGCTTGTACATGCTTTGTTCTTATGTGTTTTCGCTTGTGCATATCTTCTCTTATGTTCTTTTGGTTTGCCGTTATTATGCATGTTCTTTTACTTGTGCTCTGTTATCTCTTCTACTGGTTCATACAGCATGCTTTTGCATGTCTAGCTTATGTGTTCATTTACCATTTTCTTACTGAGCTTTTGTTTGCCTTTAGTGGACCTCTGTTTGAGTTCTAAACTTATTTCATCTACTGTTTCTTAAGTTCTATGTCATCTCTTTCTCTCCTGAACTTTTAAGTTATGAGCTTTTCTTAAACATGCTTTATGGTTTTTCACTCTGTTGCTTCGAACTTTCCATTATATCTATGTGCTTTCTCATGAGACTCTCTGAGTCTGTTTCGATGGCTTCTCCTCTCCTTTCTGTACCTTACTCGAACTGAAACCCTAGGGTTTGGGGTTTCTGCGAGTTTGGGACTTTGTGTCTGGACTAGGGTTCTACATTAGACCCTGGACTGAACTGGAATCTTTTGCTTATGATTTTGAAACTGTCTATGCCAATCTTTTCTTTCTTGTCTGACGCTTGTGTGCTTATATATGAGATTTTCTCTTTCAAAAGGGTTCTGCCAACTTGTAATTGATTCCAATTTCCTTTTAAGGCTCGATTGATTTGCAAGTGATTTCCTAATTGAACTCTTCCTCACCCCTTTTCTGATTAAGTTCATTCGAACAAAGCTCTTTACTGGCTGTTTGATTGATTTACTTTCCTTATTTCTCATAAATCATGTACCATTGGATTCTTTCCTTTAAGAATCCCTATGTATTTACCTGTGTTATGTTATTTTGGAAAGGTTTTTAATTATTCTTCTTGCCTTTTGCTTACTTTTTTTTTGCACTATAAAAACAAGACACTAGACACAACTTTCTACACGACAGACCTCACAAACACTTCACACTTCAATTGAACAATATACAATTGCAATACTTTCTCTACTACTACTTTCTCTATTTCTAACACTGAGCACTCTGCTCCTCTCATCTTTTACTGTCTGAAACATTCTTGAGTTCTTCTTGAACTCTCAAGTATTTGCTGAAGAACTTGAGTTTGCTCCTGCTGACTTCCGGCTGTTTACTTGCTCTTATTGTCCTGTTAATTAAATAATGCCCCTCCACTATGTGTTTATTTTATGTCTTAGTTTGTTAGTCCTCTTTCCTTATGTTTCTCCAGCTCTGTACATGCCTGTCTTATGTGAATCCTTGTCCCTTTACCCCCTTGTATGAGAGTATAGTTCCAATCATAGCAGCATCATATTATTGCTGCCCATGACTTTGAACTAGGTTCTTGTGAACCATTACTCAAACCAATTTCCACTCCCTTTTCCCCTTTATGTTCTGAGCCTTGACTCAAGTCTAGTGATGTCCAAATCACCATCCAGACTCAGTTCTGACCTTTAAGGTATGCTCTTAACTTTTTTGGACCAAGTAACTGGTCAGGGGTTTGCCAGTCTACATCCATATATGGTCATGACCACCATTTGCTATGGTTCCCTAATCCCTCTCTCACTTTTCACTTATTGCTAGTTCTAAGTTCTGCCGCCCCCCCCCCCCCCCCGGTAAGCCATTCTATGGGAACCTGGAGCTCCCTCTGGACTTGGATGCCTCAGGGCTGGCAATTCCACACTGCACTATTCTGTTCTAATTATTATCCAGAGTGTAAGCACTGCCTTGAGCCTTGAGGCTCCTTGGAACTCTGAAATACTTTGGATGAGAGAAGGCTTTGGAAATCTGTAATCTGGAATTGGTTAATCACATATTATTAGGCATTTAGCCTGATTTAGGTACCTTGGATGCAAATGTTGGATTTGATGTATTTTACATTTTCCTTCATCTAATGTGGTTCTGTGATAATTTTCTGTATAAAACAACTTGAGGAGATATAGTAAAAGGGTGTAAGAGGGGTTTACTTTCTTGCATAGATACAGGATAGATACCATGTCTATAGGTTTAATGTGTTTACATTAGCCACCTAGATACCATGTCTATAGGTTTAATGTTTTTATAAATCATTTAGATACTATGTCTATAGAATCAAAAGCCATCTAGAAAATCTGCCTATATGGTTTAATACTTTATCATCTTGCAAATAGAAACACTGACAATAGGATTTAATATTCATGTAATCAGTTGCATATAGAAACCATGTCTATAAGAAATGCATACGCATTAGGCAAGCCATAGGATAATCAAATGATCCTTCTTTCATCAGTTTAATAACAGGTCTTAAGAAAATCACGGATAGATATCATGCCTACAAGAGTTCGTCTCAAACCCACCTGATTTGTTTAAGTAATAACAATCTGTTAACTGGCCTTAACGTCTAATATAACATTTTTAATAAAAACTCTTTTGAGCCTATAATACTTTTAAATTCTGCAAGTCTACACCCTTTCATCTGAAACTGTTCTTTTAAATCTTCTGTTTAAATGTTTTACTAAGTCCCAGAAACTATCGTTCAAAAATAGTACATCAACTTGTTCTTTCTTCTGAAGGTGTTATCTCCTTCGAAAACTCTTTCACAACTCTACTATATATTTACTCAAACAAGTCTGTTGATTTCAAAATTTATTTCTGAATTTCTGCAATCTCATGCCTTCTGTTTTAACTCTTTCTGCATTAGGCCATTCCTTTATGTGAAATCAATCTTTCTGTATAACTCATTTAAAATGCCTCAATTTCTAATAATTGGATCCAAGTTTCGTAATGCGGATATTTTATCTAATTCTATGTGTTAAACTAGTCCGCCACTTAAGTTTTAGCTTAAAGACCAAACCAGTAAATGAGACTAATCGCATTTAAATACCTTAACAGGGTGCGAAGGGTAGAATATGGATATGATGACCGATGCACTAATATCTCGTGCAACCCCTCTTTTGAGGAGTGATTTCTGGGTATTGCATTGATGTGATCTATATTTTGTATAAACCTAGGACCCCCTTTCCTTTTCTTTTATTTGTAATGTCTTCTTTAATTCTGTTCTTTAAATTAACTCTTTTTTCTAAAAACCGTCCCTTTCTATCTTCTTTACCTTTTCAAAAGCTTAAAACTTATTCATGGTTCTTATGTGCAAAGATTTATTTGTTTTCTCCCACTTCTTTTAAAGTCGCAATTAAAGCATGGCCGGGAACTACACTAGTGGATCTTGAGGGGTGCCTAACACCTTCCCTCGAGATAATCTCATGCCCTTACCCGAACTCTGGTTTTTTTTAAAAAAAATCATTCTTCTCTTTAATGTGTCCTATTGCACTATAATCATTAGGTGACGACTCTTCAAATTCCATAACCCGATTCTCGCAAGCGAATATGAGTTGTTTTTCCCATAATGTTGTAAACCCGATTTTGCTCTTTAGAAAAAGGGGGCGTCGACAGCATGGTGACTCTGCTGGGGACTTCTTTAGGCTTTTACCATTACATTCTTTGTGTGACTTTATTGCTTCCATAATTGTCTTTATTTCTTGCCTTTAATTATTTCATCATGGAAACTAACTTGACTCTTCATGTCTTTTCTTTCCTTTAACTGCTTTTCTTTACTGCTTTATTACTATTTCAATACCGTTGTAATTTTTGAGCATTTATTGTAATCTTTTGATTTATCAACGTGAATATACATGCAACTTGTTTCATTCTTGTAACTGCATTCTTCAATATCATATTCCACTCGTGCCAAAACAAATCATATAGCAACGCATATAATGAGTGGTTGCCCCCTTCCGATATTATCACCCCTTAAATTTGGCAAAGGCATATTTGCGGTAAAACTATTCGATCAACGGTGTAGTCGATGATTCCGCTCCTTTTCCTCTTGAGTTGTCCGCTAAAGGGTACCTTGTCTAGCACTTCACAAAAATAGAAACCTCACTCTGTTAAACTGTTCATGCATCATGGTCAAACTTAGCCGAGTCGGTTATTTGTCCGCATAGTGGCTCATTAAGATATCCTAGTACAAAGTCCATCGGGTTTCCCTTGAAACTCAAACGTACACCCCATGTTATGTGCACTTACTTGGAAAAATAAATGCCTTTATGCTAATTATTGATTTAAATAGTCGAGTCTGGGTCTAACCCTTTGTTTTGCAGAAAATGAGGCACAAAGTCCCCAAATTCGATGTGGTAACCAATATTCACCCAAGGATGCTAAGTTGGTGGGAGGACCTTCATGCCAGTGATCAGACCCTTGTCCGCAAATACTTAGGGAACTTGCCTCACTTATGGAAATCTAGCCTGACAACAAAATTATAGAGGCTACAACTCTGTTCTGGGATAGTGATTGGTCGGTGTTTTGCTTCGGGGATTTGGAAATGACTCCGTTACTAGAAGAAATAGGGGGTCTAGCTGGTATTTGTTGGGAGATTCTGGGTTTGCATATGCCGGAAAATCGCAAAGGTAGAGGCTTTTTTGAGATGATGGGACTCAAGAAAAATCCCGATCTAACTTGTCCGAAGAGCTCCTACATACTATTTGACTACTTGTACGAGAGATATGGCCATATCAAGTCCTACCGTACCTACACCGACGAGTTCGCCCTTACCTCCTTAGGTCATATTCACAGAAGGGTTTTTGTCTTCATGTTCTGTTTCCTGGGGATGATAATCTTTCCTATGAAGAAGGCTAGGATCCATACCAGACTAGCCATGGTAACCAAGACCTTAATGGAAGGGATCGACGGGCAACCTTTCAGCATAGTGCCTATGATCGTCGCTGAAATCTATCGAGCCTTAAGAAAATGTCAACAAGGGGCCCCACACTTCAAAGGCTGTAATGAATTACTACAACTCTGGTTTATAGAACACCTTCAAAAAGGTGACTACCGACAGGAGATTATACGTAGGGATTGGGATGATCATATCGCTTTCCACCCCCCTAAGCGAATGAACTTCATGCCCAACATGTTCGCTCAGCGTCCTCCTGGAGGATGGGTAGAGCTATTTGAGAATCTAAAGGAAGATCAAGTACAGTGGATGTTTGAGTGGTTCCCAACATGGGAATTCATTGTTCATTCTCGAGATGCACCATTCCTCATACTCATCGGCTTGAGGGGAACGCATCCTTATTTCCCTATCCGAACCATTAGGCAAGTTGGAAAGAAGCAGATCATACCAAGGGTAGAATAATGAGTCATTCAAGGCTGACGTTCAAGATGATGACATCCCCCACCGATGTCACGCTCAACACAAGTGGCATCGCAAACTCGTCTTGGGGAGAGAAACTATTAAGGTAGACAGGTATCATGCAGGATATGTACCACACTACTCGGGTTGGTTGGAGGATAATCACACTGGTTTGGGTCATCCAGGGTTCATCCGAGGTCACAGGCTTATCGATGAAAAGGCTGAAGCGCAAGTTAAGTACAACCAATTGCGCAAAAGAATTCGGGAATGCGATAGTGAAAACCGAAAAATACAAGAAGCTCACCAGAAATTGATCGACGAGTGGAAGGACATGTCTGTCAACGCCAACAAGAGGTTAGGGTATCTGGAACGAGGTCTAGTAGAGTTGGAAGGGAAGTTCTTGAAGAGGATTGATGACTACCAACATGCCGAGGGAAGTGTAGGTGGACATATGGCTCGAGCGTATCTGCTGCTAGGACTACGAGAGTTGATGCACCTATACGAGCAGCAAGGTCGAATGGTCGATTAAAGGGATGAGTTCCGCCAAAGTAGGGGAGTGGCGGGTGTTGCATATAGGCTTGGTTGTAGGATGACTACTCGCATTAAACAGGGTTTGGAATGATTGAATAATTTCAGAGATTAGTGATTGAGGCCTACGGAGCTAACTTGAAGCATGGGCCATCATGCGGCAGAAGATTTGAAATAGCGGAAATGAGCTTCTTGAAATGCGGGAGGATACAGCATAACCTTGAATTAGAAGGGTATTGCCGCACAATCAATTGAGATCCACGAAGGGTAAATAGAGTGGTGCAGTCAAATAGTGAGTTTGGACTCGAGATTGGGTTATTGATGTCATAGTGATTATGTCACGTGCAACAACATTTAAAGATATAAAGAAGCAATTTCCACAGGTGGGTCATTTCTTGTGAGCAGATTAGCGGTCGCGTGGTTGGCGAAGCTTTTGCAAAGAATTTTATTGGTTGTTCAACAAAGAGATCGGCCGTGAGAATGTGGGTGATGATTCAGAGTTCAAAAGGAGGGTTTTTACCGAAGGATTCCAAGAATTCTGGCGGTTGATTGTGCAAGGTTATGTCAACAAGAAATGAATCATTCTATTGAACTCCAAAATTGTGAAATAATGGCTTCAAGCTAAGTGGGAGAGTCCCATCGCTTATGATTGGGTTGCATGATTAACTACTGGGTGATTTCTGGTTAATAGCATATGTATCGGTTATCCCAGCTATGAGAAAAGACCATGAGTGGTAATTTGCTCTAATGAATTGTGGAATACATACTATGGTTGGCCTTATTGGCTCATGATTAGACTTGAAGAAGGATTCATGATTTATGCCTAGTATGTGTAGGCTTCAAGGGAAGTGATCCTGCCGGGTGCTTCGTCGAGAGGGTATCTGTATGTTATAAATTGGTGAAGTTAGATACATTTGGGACCAAGTCAGAGCGTGTGGCTCTCAGTAACGGTCCTAGTGGTTTAAATGGGTAAAGTGTGGTGCCTAATAATTTTGAATCTACAAGTACGGTTAAGAGCCAAGCTTTTGTAGAAGCTTATGAGGAGAGGCCCATAATGTTTTATGGTGTTTTCACTTGCGGTGTAGCATTGGAGAGACATAAAATGGTCATGGGATTTGAGACAGCATGGTCTCATGATTTAAGGTCACTTGGGGTTTGTGCGGTTGGAATAAGTTAGGTGTTGAAGGGAGATATTATTATTTCTAAGGAAATCAAGGATAAATTGGAAGGAAGTATATTGAATAGATTAGTTGAGTTGGTATATTGGTGCCAATGATCAGTTCATTCAGCGTGATCGAGTTATGCATGTGATTTGTGGCGGTGCGTGTGAGACTTGTCAGGCCGCAGTGATTGACGTTATTCTGAAGCATTCTTTCGTTATGGCCTTTTATGAGTAGGCGGATGTCGAAGAGGGTTATGGTGTCTTGGACCACTACTTAGATATTGGCATATTCCACAGTTATGAGAATTTGCCTGTATGTCGCTATAGTTCTCCTGAAGTGAGTTAAATGGAAGTTTTATATGATGAAGTGTTAGCCTATCGGCGGTTCCAGAGTTGTGATGGAAATTGTATCTATCTTATATCAGCACGTGAGGTGCAGCGAGTGGTATGGAAATTTGAAGTAAGGACCAAGGTTGAAGTTTGGTCAATGACTGTGATGTCACAAGCTCGGATGAGCAGGGAAGGAGTTTTAGTGTTTTGAGTAAGATGGGTATTGACATCCGTATCACCTAAGATCGGTATTCTTTGAGAAAGGCTTTGCATTCTGGTTAGGTATTCTTGATCGCTTTTCAACGTTAGTGCAGCCGGTGGTTTGAATGTGCAGACCCGTTAGTTATTTCAGAAGATGGTGGGAGCTTGTCCCACAGGAAAATTATATAAGTGTGACATGTAGTCACTTGATTAATTAAAATTTTAAACCAAGTATGAGGAATTTGGTAAGATCATCCATTTGAGAATTTATGTCTAGAGGGGACTCTGTTTATTGGGTTATGGACCTTTGAAGGATTATTGGCCTAGCTTGGCACGATCATAATTGACTTGAGTTCGGTGGATAGATTTAAATGCGGAAGTAAGCCTTATGTCAGGCTAGTAGTGTTTATTTCAGCAATGCATTCTTTATGGAAGGATAGTCACGGTCTTATTTCGTGGTCAGCTAATTCATGAAAAGATATATTGCACCGTATGAGTTGTGAGACAACATGGTAAATTCTTTATGTGTTGAGATTCTTCTCAACGGTGATGTTACATGAGCAGGATGGCTCTTGAGATTAAGATCATGTATCCCACCTTAGTTGTGCTTGAGTTTGTAGCCTATAGTGCTATATGTTTCCCTGGGGATGGTATTATGCGCCTTAGTGTGTTTATGACCGATATTCTGTATTTTGATGTGATGAGCTATTAAGCTCGACATATATCTCCTTATGTGAGTCCTATATTTGGATCGGGTGGCACACAGCCATATGTATGTTGTTTGGATAGGATTGCACGCCGCAACAGTGTGATATTTAGTTTAGTGTCCCATATTTGCTTTTATGTATTCTATTCCCTATTTTCTGAGGAAGTCCATGTTAGTGTGCGAGTTAGGTAGTTCCTTCTAGAGTTCGCCTTCCTTTTGAATCGCATTCGAATTGGTAGCCTACTGGCACTTTGTGGCATCGTGTGGGACTTTTGAGTATGTACGAGGTGGCTTATTGACTGAGCAGTTCGTACTGGGGTGAGATGAGGTTATTGGATTTGGGATCAGTGCAATATGATTATATGAAGTATATCAAAAAGAAAAGATCATTCATTGGTTCAGAATGAGGTAATGGTTCTTGTCAAAAGTATAGACTGAATGATTTGTTGACTCGGTAGCTTGTTATGAATTTCTAAACATCTCTTTCGTCATGTAGGTATTGTAATAGTTAGAGCAAGACCTATGTAGGTCATGAGGTGCAATGGGAGCATCGAATTCGTGAAATTTCAATTTTTTCGATCAGAGAATGTTATTGTGGTCCTATGAGTAATGTGATGCAAAGTGCGGACTCAGCAAGTTATGAGGTTATGTTTGGATACAGCGTGTAGTGATCGATATGGTGATCGTATATGGGAAACAAGCTTGACGGGAAATTACGGATGTTGGAATTAGGCTTTAAGGCTTATTTTCTTGAATAAAGGAGTGTATCTGCAGAAATATCGAGCTAATGCGCTCAACTGAGTTGTGGTAGCACAAGAAGGTGCATAAGTTGTTAAACAAGTGATTTCAAACAAGTTGTTAAAGATACTCCGAGCAGGGGTATTTTTTGATGACTATGGAAACAGACTGCATCCAGTATGTCCAAAAGTACCACCATTGTCCGATTCATCCAGATATGATAAAGGTGCCTCCAAAAAAGCTTAATGCAACAAGCTCACCATGGCGATTCACCGCCTGGGGAATGGATGTTATTGGACTGATCAATCCTGCCGCATCAAACAGACACAGGTTCATCTTAGTGGCAAATGATTGCATTACCAAATGGGGTGAAGCAGCATCATATAAAGTAGTGACCAAGAAAGTTGTGGCAGACTTTGTCCGCGACCGAATTGTTTGTCGATTCGGAATCACCAATGGTTCCAATCTCAACAGTGACTTGATGAAGACGATGTGTGAAACATTCAAAATCAGGCACAAAAACTCTACAGCCTATAGACCGTAGATAAACGGTGCCATGGAGGCAGCCAATAAAAATATCAAGAAGATACTAAGGAAGATGATCGAAAGGCATATGCAATGGCATGAGAAGTTGTCATTTGCCTTATTGCTACGTACATGGTTCACCGGGTTCTAACTGGAGGAGCCCTTATTCTTACAGAGATGGACGGAGAAATCTAGTTGAAGACAATCAACTCAGACCCAATGAAGTGATATTATATTTGATAACATGTTTCTTCATGATGTAATTTGAACCACGCCTGAATTGATTCCCGTTTAACAGGGGATACGTAGGCAGCCCTATGGGTTTGGTCACATTTTAATAAAAATTCCATTGTCCCCCACTATTTGAACTGGGGCAGAATTTTGAGGAGGACCCTCAAAATTCCGAAATCAGTTTTCAGTCCTTTAAGCAACGCCAACTCAGTAAACTGGGGCAGAATTTAGAGGAGGTCCCTCAAAGATCTAAAATCAATCTATTTCAGTCATTCAGCACAGCCGTCAGCGGCGCCAGCCTAGTAAACTGGGGCAGAATTTTGAGGAGGACCATCAAAATTCCAGAACAAACAAGGTTGCCACGCCTTGAACCACATGGCATTCGTTGGTTCATCCAAAATAAATCGTTTTCAAATATGCACTTACATTATATATATTGAATCATACATAAAAATCATTTGCATCGTCGTCGTTTAGCAACACTACCCCAATGATACATGGCGTCAAGAGCTAGGGGATACGAACTAACCTTCCCCCTCTACAGAGCTCACGATTTTTCTTTGGATGCAGATACCCAGGTCGTAAATCATTGAATACATTCACTCGTACTTTTCAAGGTTGAAAGTCTCAGAACGATTGATCATTCGCAAGTTTACTATCTACACCCAACATCCCCAGCAGTTACGATATCACAACCATCTCTCATCTAAGATAATTTACTACTGTTCGCCCTTTTACATTTTTGCATTTCATAAGGCTACTTATCTGCCTTCCGAGATTAAGATATGTCTCCATCTGCATTTTTGCATAAAGCTATTTATTTGCCTTTTGATACTAAGCCCCATCTCCATCTGCAATTTTTCATAAGGCTATTTATCTACCTTTCGAGACTAAGCTCTGTCGCCATCTGCAATTTGCATAAGCCTATCTTTCTGCCTTCCGAGGTTAAGCTCTACCTCCATCCTACATAAGGCTATGTATCTGCCTTTTGAGACTAAGCTTTGGCTCCATCTGCATTTTGCATAAGGCTATCTATCTGCCTTCCGAGGTTAAGTTCTACCTCCATCCTGTATAAGGCTATTTATCTGTCTTGCGAGACTAAGCTCTGTCTCCCTCTACATTTTGCATAAGGCTACTTTCCTGCCTTCCAAGGTTAAACTGTACCTCCATCCTGCATAAGGCTATTTATATGCTTTTCAAGACTATGCTCTGTCTCCATCTGCATTTTTGCATTAGGCTATTTATCTGCCTTACGAGGTTAAGCTCTACTTCCATTCTGCATATGGCTACTTATCTGCCTTCCGAGACTAAGCTTTGTCTCCATCTGCATTTTGCATAAGGCTACTTATCTGCTTTCCGAGACTAAGCATTGTCTCCATCCTGCATGGCTGAAATATCGCCACTTTAATTCTCGCCTCGGCTGAAATATCGCCATATGCATTTAAATTCTCGCTTCAACTGAAATATCACCACTTGCATTTAAATTCTCGCTTTGGCTGAAAGATCGCCACCCTTTGAATTCATTTGGCTGAAAGATTTCCACTTTCTCATGGGCTGAAAGATCGACAATTCGTTCAAAGGCGTCATAGTTTAGAGGCACCATTTGCATAGCTCGAGAATGCCATTTTCATGGCCTATAAATCATTACTTTTATGCTCTTCATGGCCCAGGATATCATAGTCTGAGGACGTCATCCTAACCGTCCGAAGACAACATTCTAGTTTGAGGGGAACTTGCATCATGTTTAAATTATGCACAATATACGCTACATTGCTTACTTTCAGGTATACTGGCTGTCCTACAGCCGTCTCAGCAGGAGCGATCCTGCTCCGGTTCTCCGCAACCTATTCGATTACAAACACCTTTTCACATATAACCATCGTGTTCGTCTTTCGAATCTCCATCGACACATTCTGTCAATGGCTCTTGAACTACATATGGCCCGATTACTACAAAACTAGGGATATGTAGGTAGCTTAGAAGCCAGGGCTCGGTCAGAAATCTTTTCAATCGCCGAGTCGGCCAAAATTGGCCATCTTGTCTTTACCCGACAACTCTTTAATCCTCCTCGGGTGAAGAGGGGCAACTGTTGATACCCAATTTTTCCCTTCGTATTTTTTATATACCTAAAATACTTTCAAGATAGCCTATATGTGCATATATGAGCATGACAAAAGGTTTTGACATTTTTAAGGATTTTTTAAAATTAATTTATAGCCTATTTTACACTATAAAACCCAATGATTATTCCCAAAATTTTCCATTTTGGAAAATAATTTATTTTACTCTCACATTTACACAAAAATATATTTTCCGTAATTTTTTCATAATTTTACAAACTCGTTTGGTGTTTTTAAAATTAAATTGCATGCAATTGCAATATTAGCCTATTTTCAGATATAATAGCATTTTTAATCACAAAATCAATCCCAATATTTTTAAATTAATATTTACATATTATTTATTGACTCAATGCTTTTAATTTGATTTTTATAATACTTTACTATTTTTATGAAACCAAAAGGGAAAAACTGGCTATTTTAATTATGGCTTCAATTTCTTTCAATTGTAGCCTATTTTGACCCCCCCCAATTGACCCCAAATCAGGCCCCAAATCGATGACCCAATTCAATTTTTACCCATTTTGTCCAAACCCGCCCGTTGGTATCATTTAATCCTGGCCGTTGATCATTTTGATCAACAGTCAACATCCCTCCTTTCCTTTTTAGTTTCGAACCACCCTAACCCTGCTCTCATTTCCATGTTGACCTCTGCCCTCAAACCCCCCTTCTCTCAAACTCTCTCTAACATGCGAAACCCTAGTCGCCTCTATCGCCTTCTCCGACCAGTTCTCGTTGGAGTCCATGGCTTCTCGGGCCATGGACGGCCTGTGTCCACTTTTCTTCACCCCAAATCATGGTTATTCGTGGCATTCGAGGTTCAACCTCAACGAGGCCTGTTTATATCCTCCGCCAATTTTTGTTCCTGTGGCTTCTCCGGCTCTCTTCCGACGTGTTCGAGCCTCAAGAGCCTAGATATGCTTCAGATCTACTCCAGACAGAATCCTTTCCATGCTTTCTCATTTCTAGGGTTTCTGAGAAACCCTAACAGCTGTTCGAGGTTCTTTCTTGTTTTATTTTTCTTTGATCTATGATAGATTTTTGTTATACTCGAAGTTTCAAAGCTTTTCCCCAAATTTCTCTTTTTAAAATTAATCTGTTTCAATTTAGGGTTTTCAAAAACCTTCTTTCTTTGTATGAATCTGCTTGTATATGCTTTGTTCTTATGTGTTTTCGCTTATGCATATCTTCTCTTATGTTCTTATGTTTTGCCGCTATTATGCATGTTCTTCTACTTGTGCTCTGTTATCTCTTCTACTGGTTCCTACATCATGTTTATTCATGTCTAGCTTATGTGTTCCTTTACCATTTTTCTTACTCAACTTTTGTTTGCCTTTACTAGACCTCTGTTTGAGTTTTAAACTTACTTAATCTACTATTTCTTAAGTTCTATGTCACCTCTTTCTCTCATGAACTTGCTTAATTTTGAGCTTTTCTTAAACAAGCTTTATGATTTTTCACTCTGTTGCTTAGAACTTGCCATTATATCTATATGCTTTCTCATGAGACTCTTTGAGTCTGTTTCGATGGCTTGCCTCTCCTTTCCTTACCTTACTCAAACTGCAACCCTAGGGTTTGGGGTTTCTGCGAGTTTGGGTCTTTGTGTCTGGACTAGGGTTCTATTTTAGACCCTAAACTGAACTGGAATATTTTGCTTATGATTTTGAAACTGTCTACGCCAATCTTTTCTTTCTTGTTTGACGCTTCTGTGCTTATATATGAGGTTTTCTCTTTCAAAAGGGTTCTGTCAACTTATAATTGATTCCAATTTCCTTTTAAGGCTGGATTGATTTGCTACTGATTTTTCAATCGAATTCATTCGAACAAAGCTTTTTACTGACTGTTTGATTGATCTACTTGCCTTATTTCTCTCAAATCATGTGCAATAGTATTCTTGCCTTAAATAGTCCCTATGTATTTACCTGTGCTATGTTACTTTGGAAAGGTTTTTACTTATTTTTATTTCCTTAATTGTCTCATGCCCGTTTGAAATCAAATCCCTTAACCTTAGGGAGACCTTCTGTGATTGCTTGTAAACTATTTTCTTGCCTTTTGCTTACTCTTTTTCTGCACTATAAAAACAAGACACTACATACAATTTTCTACACGACAGACCTCACAAACACTTCACACTTCAATTGAACAATATACAATTGCAATACTTTCTCTACTACTACTTTATTTACTTATAACACTAAGAACTCCGCTCCTCTTCTCTTTTACTGTCTGAAACATTCTTGAGTTCCTCTTGAACTCTCAAGTATTTGCTGAAGAACTTGAGTTTGCTCCTGTTGACTTCTAGTTGTTTACTTGCTCTTATTGTTCTGTTATTCTAGTATTTGCAGCTGGTATGTCACTCTTAATTATATAATTCCCCCTCCGCTATGTGTTTATTTTATGTCTTAGTCAATTATGCCTCTTTCCTTATGTTCCTGCCACTTTATACATGCCTGCCTTATGTGAATCCCTGTCTCTTTACCCCTTTGTATAAGAGTATAGTTCCAGTCATGGTAGCATCATATTATTGCTGCCCATGACTTTGAACTAGGTTCTTGTGAACCCTTACTCAAACCAATTCCCACTCCCTTTTTCCCTTTATGTGCTGAGCCTTGACTCAAGTCTGGTGGTGTCCTAATCACCATCCAAACTCAAGTGTGACCTCTAAGGTCTGCTCTTAATTTATTTTGACCAAGTAACTGGTCATGGGTATGCCAGTCTATATCTATGTCTGGGCATGACCACCATTTGCTATGTTTCCCTAATCCTTCTCTCACTTTGCACTTATTCCTAGTTCTAAGTCCCCCCCCCCCCCTTTGGTAAGTCATGCTTCGGGACCCTGGAGCTCCCTCTGAACTTGAATGCCTTAGGGCTGGCTATTCCACATTGCACTATTCTGTTTTAATTATTATCCAGAGCGTAAGCACTGCCTGGAGCCCTTGAGGCTCCTTGGAACTCTAAAACACTTTGGATGAGAGAAGGCTTTGAAAATATGGAATCTGGAATTGGTTAATCACATATTATTAGGAATTTAACCTGATTTAGGTACCTTGGATTCAACTATTGGATTTGGTGTATTTTATATTTTTCATTCATCTTTTTTGGTTCTGTAATATTTTTTTTTATAAAAGAACTTGGTGAGTTATAGTAAAAGGGTGTGGGAGGGATTTAATTTCTTTCATAGATAAAGGGTAGATACCATGTCTATTAGGTTTAATGTGTTTAAATCAACCACCTAGATATCATGTCTATAGGTTTAACATTTTTCTTTCAATCACTTAGATACTATGTCTATAGAATCAGGAGTCATCTAGAAAATCTGCCTATAGGGTTTAATACTTTATCATCTTGCAAATTGTTAGAAACCCTGCCTATAGGATTTAATATTCATGTAATCAGTTGCATATAGAAAACATGTCTATAGGAAATGCATACGCATTAGTCAAGCCATAGGATAACCAAATGATCCTTCTTTCATCAGTTCAATAACAAGTCTTAAGTAAATCAAGTATAGATATCATGCATATAGGAGTTCGTCTCAAACTCTCCTGATTTGTTTAAGTAATAACAATCTGTTAACTGGCCTTAACGTCTAATATAATGTTCTCAATAAAAACTCTTACAAGCCTATAATGCTTTTAAATTCTGCAAGTTTGCACCCTTTCATCTGAAACTGTTCTTTTAAATCTTTATTTAAATATTTTACTAAGTCCCTGAAACTATCCTTCCAAACTAGTAAGTCAACTTGTTCTTTCTTCTGAAAGTGTTCTCACCTTCAAAAACTCTTTCACAACTCTACTATATATTTACTCAAACAAGACTTTTGATTTCAAAATTCATTTTTGAACTTCTGCAATCTCAACCTTCTATTTTAACTCTTTCTGCTTTAGGCCATGCCTTTCCCTGAAATCAATCTTTTCTGAATAACTCGTTTAAAATGCCTCAACTTCTGATAATTGGATCGAAGTTGCCTAATATAGACTTTTTATCTAATTCTATGTGTTAAACTAGTCTGCCACTTAAGTTTTAACTTAAAGACCAAACCAGTATATGTAAGGCATACTAAACTATATGTTATTTGATTTACGGGGTTTTATGTGAGTCTTACATGTTTAATTGTTAATCCCCTCTACTTGCTTTTGCTTTGTTTGTCAAAACTAGTATTTTATCCTTTAAACCCCATATATGCCTCTACAACATTCCTTTCCCTTAGGAATAGAAGTCTTAATACCCCGGGACTTATAATTTGGGACGAGTAGTAGCATGCAATAAGTAAATGAGACTAATCGCGTTTAAATACCTTAACGGGGTTGGAAGGGTAGAATATGGATATGATGACCGGTGCGCTAATATCTTGTGCGACCCCTCGTTTGAGGAGTTATTGCTGGGTATTGCATTAATGTGATCCATATTTTGTATAAACCTAGGACCCTCTTTCCTTTTCTTTTATTTGCGATGTCTTCTTTAACTGTGTTCTTTAAAGTAACTCCTTTTTCTAAAAATTGTCCCTTTCTATCTTCTTATCCTTTTCAAAAGCTTAACACTTATTCCTGATTATAATGTGCAAAGTTTTATTTGTTTTCTCCTACTTCTTTTAAAGTCATAATTAAAGCATGGTCGAGAACCATCCTAGTGGATCTTGAAGGGTGCCAAACACGTTCCCCTCGAGATAATCTCAAGCCCTTACTCGGACTCTGGTTTTCTTTCAAAAAATTGCTTCTTCTCTTTAAAGTGTCCTGGTGTACTTTAATCATTAGGTGACGACTTTTCAAATTCCATAACCCGATTCTCACAAGGGAATAAGAGTTATTTTGCCCATAATGTCGTAAACCTGATTTCTCTCTATAGAAAAGGGGGCGTCGACAATTCCTTCATTCAAATTCAATATTATTAATGTATATTGGTTGAGTAAACACCTAAGAGGTATGATTTTTTTCACTGACAACACTTGTCTTCTGCAGGCCCCTTCACTGAAGAGGCCTCTGGAGAATGGTAAAGTCAAGGATGGATTGTACCTGTTGTATTCACAACGTCTGAGAAACAAGAGTCTGACTAGAAAAACTACTATTTGTTCTTCTACTCAGTCATGTGATATAAACAGTCATTTCTTGAAAAACCTACTTCCTCATGCATCAGTAAATAGGTCATCCTTGAGTCATCAATATCCAATTATAAATAGTCCATCTCTGAATATTAAGACTCACTATTCTGTCTCCAATAATGTTAATATTCTATGTCCTAATAGGCTAGGACATGTAACTTTTGTGAAAATGAGGGGAATATCCTCCATACCAGTTTCTTTCTCTTCTAGACAACCCTTTATTTGTTCAATCTGCCCTATGGCTAGACATGGTGGGTTTCCTTTTCATCAAAGGACAAGCACTTCAAACAGAATTTTTTAACTCTTACTTGTGGACTTATAGGGTCCTTACCATGAGTGTACACATGAAAATTACAAACACCTTATTACTATGATTGATGATTTTAGCAGGTCCACTTGGACTCACCTGCTAACATGTAAAAGCAATGCCCTCCAAACTATCAAAGTCGTTGTTTCATTAGTTGAAAACCAGTTATAGTGAACCATCTTCTTTTGAGGAAGCTGCCATCAATCATGCTTGGCAAGCAGCTATGGTTCAGGAATTTGAAGCCCTTTATGCCGACAACACATGGGACCTAGTACCTCTGCCTCCTGGGAGAAAGAATATTGGATGCAAGTGCAGATGGAATCATTGAAAGATTTAAAGCTAGGTCAGTAATGAAAGGCTACACACAACAGGTAGGAGTGGATTACACAGAGACTTTTTCTCCTGTAGTAAAGATGTCCACCGTCAGGACTCTTATTGCAGTTGGAGTAAAGAGTGGGTGGAACATCTTCCAATTGGTTGTAAATAATGCATTTCTTAAAGGTGATTAGCATGAAGAAGTTTACATGGATGTCCCTCCAGGACGTTTGGTGGATAGCCAAGGTTTGGTTTGTAAATTGAATAAATCTCTATGTGGGTTGTAAGCAAGCAATGGTATGAAAAACTAAATGAGGCACTGTGTTCAAGGGGATATGAACATTCTATGAATGAATATTCTCAATTTTACAAGAGGAAGGGGGACTCAATTGTGTATTTAGCAGTTTATGTAGATGATGTCCTGATGACAAGGACAGATCATTTAGAAATGGATCAATTGAAGACCATCCTTCATAACAAATCCAAAATCAAGAAAGCTACACTATTTCTTGGGCTTGGAAGTTCTATACAATGTTGATGGTATTATTATTTCACAAAGGAAATTTTTCCTTCACTTGCTAAGGGAGTATGACTGCTTGGAGTACAGTACTCTTGTTTCACCCGTTGATCCCAATGTGAAACTAAGTGCAATAGAGGGGGTGCCCTTGATAGATCTCAATTATTACAGAAAGTAGGTTGGAAAGTTAAATTTCCTCACAAACATACGGTAGGATATTGCTTTTTGTGTGCAACACCAAAGCCAGTTCATCCAGGACCCTAGGGAGCCCCATTTAAAAGTTGCGTTCCACTTGTCGAGATATCTCAAGGGTGATCCTACTATACGTGTGTTTATGTCCAATGATTGAGACTGGTCTGTCACGACCTGGATTTTCCCACCATCGGGAGTCGTGATGGCGTCTACTGTCAGAGCTAGGCAAGCCAACTTAAACATATATTTTCAACTTTTATTCAACAAGATAACCGTAAAAACAGTAAATTAAAGCGGAAGTCCCAATTTAATATTAACCGAAAGAAATGCGGAAAAGTTAACATCATCCTCTACCCAAGATTTATGTCACAATGCTCACGGACTATTATGAAATACTACAAACAGGAGTTTGAAAGAAAATACATAAAAAGTCAGTTTTGATACAATGAAAACAAACAGCAATAAAATAGAAGAGACTCAGGGCCGCGGACGTCAGCAAACTACCTAGAAGTCTCTGGACTAAAGGCACGCTCCTAATCTACTGCTGCTGTGGTCCGTAAGCTGCTCCCAATTCTGTGCACAAAAAGGGGACAGAAGTGTAGCATCTGCACGACAAACCCCATGAGCTGGTAAGTGCCTAGTCTAACCCCAGCGAGGTAGTGAAGAGGCTAGACCGTACCTACCAAAATTAACCTGTACAGATATATGTGCAATAACGAAAAGATATACAAAATATAAATAGATAATAAGGAGGGGACATGTTGTGAGGTGTAACAATTTAGATATAAGCTTAACGAACAAAGAGATGGAAACTGAATAAGTAAAATCAATAAAAGAGAGCAAGTAAATCAATAACTGCACGGCACCAACCTTTGTGATTTTCTCTCAATTCTCACCAAACCGTCAAATATAGTACACAGCATCACCCTTCGTGCTTTTCCTCACATAACTCTCATATCAAGGCACGGAATGACCCTTCGTTCATAATAATCAAAATATGGCACGAAAAATCCTTCGTGCATAATCGCTCTTCCTCACCCAATCAACGGTCACAACCAATCGGGGAAGGGAATATACAACAACATTAAACATCCCGGCAAGGGGGAACAAGTCAACAATAAGTCCTGGCAAGAGAAAAATACAACACTTCCTTCTTTAACTCATTTTCTTCTCAGCTATCACTTCATAATTAAATTAGCAAGTAATTAACTCAATTGTTTCACATCTTTCGAATTTAACAGCAACTACAACTCACGGTCATGCTAGACTCCGGTTCATAGACAACTGTCACCATGCCTATACACCGTACTCCATAATTAACACATAGCAAATAATATCCTAATCCTAATCCCTCAAGCCAAAGTTAGAACAAACACTTACCTCGGTCCGAAAATAGCAATCATGCCTCTAACACCGCTTTTCCTCTAGAATCCAACTCCGAACAACGGTATCTAGCCATAATTAGTTCAATATTATCAATAGAGGCTTAATACACAATTCCATAGCCTAGAAATGAATCTCCTATCATTCTTCCAAAAATACCAAAATCCGACACCGGACCCACAAGGTCCAAACTCGAGGCTCGGGCCAAAAACTAATCACCCATGACCCCACGAGTTCAAATATATAATTTATTTTAAGATTTGATCCCAAATTGAGGTTGAATTGCCCAAAATTTCCAAAAACCTAACTCTACCAAAAAGCCCTAATTTCTACTTTGGTTTCATGTTTTTAGGCTAGGATTTTAGTGATTAGATGAAGAAATAATAAGGAAATAATGTTAAGATTACTTACCCAAAGAGTTATGGAGAAAGGATAGCTTGAATTTCGTCAATGGAGGATGAAGGAGAAGAACCTGTGTGAAATTTTGTGAAAAATCCCGAAGTGGACTGTTCTGGAATTAAATAATAATTGGGCAAAAATTGGTCTATGCGATCGCAGAAAATGGATTGCAATCGCATAGATATGGGGCCACTGTTGGAAATCATGTATATCTATAATATGTGCGCTTTGGTTGTATGAGCATGATTTTCAGGTATAGGTTTTGATGAATGACAAACAATGAAGTCAAGTGTCAAACAACGATATAATATGACAATCAATCAAATGGCGAGAAGCATACTGATGACGGAATTGCATGAACGAGCCAAAGAGTTCAAGACCGAAGACCCAAGACGTAGGTCGTTTGGAAGAACCAATGTAAGGACAACGTTTAAGTTATCTTATCCTTTGGCTCAACATTAGGTCATCATAAACATGCATAAAATATTTTACTAAATCATATTTATCATAAACATGCATAAAATATTTTATTAAATCATATTTATCATAAACATGCATCTTTGTGTTAAAACAAAATGATGTTGAAGGTTTTAAACATGTCTTTTAATCTGGGCCTCAACAATCGATTATTTGAATCCTACAATCGATTGTATTAAGACAGTGTGATCTGAAGTTTTTCAAAATAGCAAACAATCGATTGTCTACTTTTAACAATCGATTATTTTGAGACAGTGTGCAACCGAAGTTTTTAAAACATCTAAACAATCGATTGTTTTTGTCATACAATCGATTATATTCATAAACAGTTGATTGTCATTTTCATACAATCGATTATATTTTGACCGTTCCCACAGAATCCTAAATTGAGTTTTGAACGTTGAATACAATCGATTATTTAGTCCATACAATCGATTGTTTATCCTAAAATCAGGAATCTGTCTTTTGAACGTTGGTCAAACAATCGATTATCTACTCCAAACAATCGATTGTTTGAGCACAGAATCAGGGATTTTATTTGTCAATTAAGCAACGGTCAGCACCTCTTTTTCACCTATAAAAAGAGGTCTTTTGAGCTGATTTTAAACACACAACTCCTCCATACATTGTTATACATATTGATCATTTTCAAGCATCATTTTAGAGCTTTTGTTGAGCCATTTGATATACAACTTTGTGTTGTTCATAGAGCTTATTGTGTATCTCTTTCTCCACTCTATTGAGAGAGTATTTGTTGTAAAAGAGAGTTGTTTGAGAAGAATACATCTTCTCATTTTTCGGGTTTGCTAAGTACCCAAAGTCTTAGTGGTTGAAGTCTTGGGTGAGGTATCCTCAAGCAAGTGAAGTCTTAAGGTGTGGTATCCTTGAGCAACTGTAACGGTTTGTTAAGCACCCGTAAGCTTGACAAAGTTAGTGGAAATCTCGAGAGAGTCTCTCGGGGACAGGACTAGCCACCAGTTGTGGTGAACCAGGATACATCGGTGCGTTCGTTCCTTATTATTTACTTATAGCACTTATTTCATTCCTGCAATTTTTAAATTCCGCAAGTTTACGCTATTTTTTATCATAACGCTATTCACCCCCCCTCTAGCGTTAAGTGTATTTTCTAACAATTGGTATCAGAGCCTAACTCTCTGAAAGCCTTAACCGGTTGAGAGAAATATATATTTTTCTGTTGAGAATATTGAACGCAGGAACGATGGATGAAGGACAGTCCACCGCTTGCCCTCCACTATTTGACGGAACAAACTATACATATTGGAAAGAACGGATGAGTATCTTCCTCAAAGCAAACAGTTTTCGTTTGTGGCAAATCATCAAAAACGGTGAACCAATGCCGACAAAGAAAGTTGGAGAAACCCTGGTTCCAAAGAAGGAAGATGAATATGATGCCGAGGACATCAAGAAAGTTGAAAATAATGCAAGGGCCATCCATGTATTACATTGTGTGGTGAATCCAGATGATTAACGAAAAATCTCTTGCTGCACAACCGCCAAGGAGATGTGGGATAAGCTCGAAATCATTTATGAAGGTACGCCTCAAGTCCGAGAAGCCAAAATTGATTTTCTAACACATAAATATGAAATATTTAAAATGGAGAAGGAACCAATTGGTGTTATGTTTGAACAATTTTTAAGAATCGTCAACGATCTCCATGCTCTCGGGAAAGTTTACACGAACAAAGATCTTGTTCGAAAAGTCCTACGGAGTCTCACTCCCGAATGGCGCTCCAAAGCCAATGCCATCCAAGAGTCGACGGAATTCACGGATATCACAATTGATGGACTAAGAGGTAATCTCGAAACTTATGATAGCACAATTCTTAATCCTTATCTTAGAAGCAATTCAAATTTTGCCTTCAAAGCCTCATCCTCTAAACGAGAAGAGGTAAGTGATTCGGAAAGGGATGATGATAATATTTCAAATGATATAATTGAAAAGTCTTGTAAGTCTATGAAGAAGGACAAGAAAAAGAAGAAACACCATAGGCGCGTATCACGGGATTCGAACAGCTCGGGCGATGAAACTGCCGCATTATGCTTCATGGCCGACAAAGAAGAAGAGGTAAGTACTTCTAACTCTCACTCGTTTGAAGAATTACAAAATGCCTATGATGAATTGTATGGTGAATTTGTTAATGCTTCCAAAATGATAAAAGATTTGAAGAAAACACTTTCTTTGTAGAAAACACTTTCTTTGCAGAAAACACTTTCTTTGCAGAAAACACTTTCTTTGCAAGAAACAGATTTTCAGAAAACACTTTCTTTACAAGAAAAAGAGTTTGAAAAATCCTCTTCTTTGAAATAAATAGATTTTGAAAAATTGACTAATGAAAATGATGTTCTTATAAATAAAATTGAAGTTCTAGAAAAAGAAAATAAATTTTGGAAAAATGACATTGTTGATTTTAAAAATAAAATCAAGGAATTGAATGAAGCCTCTTCTATTGATAAATGTTCCAATTGTTCTTCTTGTAGTTCTTTAATACTAGAGAACACAGAACTTAGGAAATCACTAGAAACACGTAGTGTTGATAGTCCTAAAATTGAAGTTATTAAAAAGGATGAAAGTAATGAGGTCGGACCATCTAGAAAGAATTCTAGGAACCTCACTAATGAGTCTAAGATTAATTGTTTTAGACCACCTAGAAAAAACTCTAGGAATTTTGTTATTAAGTCTAGAATGAATAATTTTAGACCACCTAGACACAATTCTAGGAATTTTATAAATGAGTCTAGAATGAATAATTTTAGACCACCTAGACATGACTCTAGGAAATTCAACGCTTCTAGGGGGAACAACTTTAGATCACCTAGAACGCATTTGGCTCAACCTAGACATATGCCAATCCTAATGTTATATGTCACTATTGTAATCGGGTAGGACACATTGCACCCGTTTGTTTTGCTAAACATAGAGATTTATGTGTTGATTATGACTATTGTTACCCTAACCCCCAAGGACACAAAAGAAGTTGGGTACCAAAAACCTATTTTTAGGTTCTTTTTGCAGGTGTGCTTGAAGACTACAATATTGTAGTAGATGTACCAAGCACGAAATCTTAATGCATTAAGGGGGAACGTCGGTTAGTTATCGTATTTTGAATAAAAACGCAATGAGTTGATATGTGCAAATAATCTATATCAGTTTTGGTTGATACATGCTTTAACAAGTTTTATTTTTGAATAACAATTAGTATCAATTGGTTTTATAATAAATGATTGATTCATGTTTTGATGAATATTTTTAGTTTAAATAACAATTGGCATAGTTGAGAAAAATGATCGTTATTATTAGTATGCCATTTACTAACTTTTTATATGATCTTGTCTATAACGGTTGGTATCGTCAATGGTTTAAATAACTTTTGGTATACTCTTTTTGCCAATGCCAAAAGGGGGAAGAATATGGGCGATATGCATGCTTTAATTGAGGGGAAATATTTTATTAAATCATATTTTATGCATGTTTATGATGACCTAATGTTGAGCCAAAGAATAAGATAACTTAAACGTTGTCCTTACATTGGTTCTACCAAACGACCTACGTCTTGGGTCTTCGGTCTTGAACTCATTGGCTCGTTCATGCAATTCCGTCATCAGTATGCTTCTCGCCATTTGATTGATTGTCATATTATATCGTTGTTTGACACTTGACTTCATTGTTTGTCATTCATCAAAACCTATACCTGAAAATCATGCTCATACAACCAAAGCGCACATATCATAGATATACATGATTTCCAACAATTTCCCCCTTTTTGATAATGACAAACAACGGAAGATATGCATATTGAATTCCCCCTAAATAGATGCTATATCTCAACATACAATTTATGCAACCAATTCAATTCAATATAATTCCCCCTTAATTGAATATTCCCCCTCAATTAAAGCATGCATATCGACAATATTCTTCCCCCTTTTGGCATTAGCAAAAAGAGTATACCAAAAGTTATTTAAAACATTGACGATACCAATCGTTATAGACAAGATCATATAAAAAGTTAGTAAATGGCATACTAATAATAACGATCATTTTTCTCAACTATGCCAATTGTTATTTAAACTAAAAATATTCATCAAAACATGAATCAATCATTTATTATAAAACCAATTGATTTTAAGGTATAGGTTTTGATGAATGACAAACAATGAAGTCAAGTGTCAAACAACGATATAACATGACAATCAATCAAATGGCGAGAAGCATACTGATGACGGAATTGCATGAACGAGCCAAAGAGTTCAAGACCGAAGACCCAAGACGTAGGTCGTTTGGTAGAACCAATGTAAGGACAACGTTTAAGTTATCTTATCCTTTGGCTCAACATTAGGTCATCATAAACATGCATAAAATATTTTATTAAATCATATTTATCATAAACATGCATAAAATATTTTATAAATCTGTTATGAAATAATATAAAGACAAGAACAATAATGCAAGAACAAGAGCAATAGAGAGAATAGAGAGAGAGAAGTATTCTTATTGATACTTAGAGATTGTTAGGGATGTATTACAATGGTAGAAGACCCCTTTATTTATAGGGAGTGGGATGATTTAGCTACCAATAATAGGACTCTAGAATCTCTCTAATTAAAGACATTCACCTTAAATAGAAGTGTAAAATCTCTCTATTTATAACACTCCCCCTTGAATGTCTATTCAATGATGTGATTCGTTAAAACCTTAAAACAAACCCCAATGGGAAAAATTAAAGTAAGGAAAAAGAGTACACATGTTTGAATATGCGCCTATTGGTTGCCTCGTTAAAAACCTCGCAAGGAAAACCCAGTGGGACAAAACCTTGTAAGGGAAAAAGAGTGCAACGCGCATTAACTCCCCCTGATAAGAACATCAATTTATGTCCTTAAGTCTTCGCATCCCGATCTTGTGAACTAGCTTCTTGAAGGTTGACTTTGGCAGAGATTTTGTGAACAAATCAGCCATATTGTCGCTTGAACTAATCTGTTGAACATTGATATCACCATTCTTTTGAAGATCATGTGTGAAGAATAACTTTGGTGAAATATGCTTCGTTCTATCTCCTTTTATGAATCATCCCTTCAATTGAGCTATACATGCTGCATTATCTTCATACAAAGTTGTGGGTAGTTTATCACACTTCAAACCACATTTGTCTTGGATATGATGTATTATAGACCTCAACCACACACACTCCCGACTTGCTTCATGAATAGCAATTATCTCGGCATGATTAGATGAAGTAGCCACAATTGATTGCTTAGTCGATCGCCAAGATATGGCGGTTTCTCCACAGGTAAACACATAACCCGTTTGAGATCGAGCCTTGTATGGGTCGGACAAATATCCAGCATCAGCATAACCAACAAGATCCGGGCTGCAATTCTTGCCATAAAATAAGCCCATATCGGTAGTTTCCTTTAGGTACCGCAATATCTGTTTGATCCCATTCCAATGTCTCCTCGTAGGAGCCGAGCTAAATCTTGCTAAGACATTAACTGAAAAGGATATGTCAGGCCTTGTAGCATTTGCAAGATACATTAGTGCGCCAATTGCGCTAAGATATGGTACTTCAGGACCAAGTAGCTCTTCATTCCTTTCTTGTGGTCAGAATGGATCTTTGTTCACATCAAGTGATCGAACAACCATCGGTGTACTTAAAGGATGTGCTTCATCCATGTAAAACCGTTTCAGTACCTTTTCTGTATAGGTAGATTGATGAACAAAAATTCCGTTTGGCAAATATTCAATTTGCAAACCAAGACATAGTTTAGTCTTTCCGAGATCTTTCATCTCGAATTCATCCTTTAGATAATCAATTGCCTTTTGGAGTTCTATAGGGGTTCCAATAAGGTTTATGTCATCGACATATACGGCAAGTACAACAAACTCCGATGTTGTTTTCTTTATAAAAACACACGGGCAAATGGCGTCATTTATATAGCCTTCTTTTAACAAGTACTCACTAAGACGATTATACCACATTCGTCCAGATTGCTTTAGACCATACAAGGATCTTTGCAATTTAATTGAGAATATTTCCGAGATTTTGAATTATGCGCGTTTGGCATCTTGAGTCCATCGGGAATTTTCATGTATATCTCATTATCAAGTGAGCCATAAAGATAGGCAGTAACCACATCCATTAAGTGCATGTCAAGCTTTTCATGGACAGCAAAACTTATGAGATAACGAAAGGTTATCGCATCCATTACAGGCGAATATGTCTCTTCATAATCGACACCAGGACTTTGAGAAAAACCTTGTGCAACAAGGCGTGCCTTATATCTTTGTACCTCGATTTTCTCATTTCTTTTGCATACAAAGACCCATTTATAGCCGACAGGTTTAACACCATTAGGTGTTTCAACTATAGGGCCAAAAACTTCACGTTTTGCCAGCGAATTCAATTCTGATTGAATTGCTTCTTGCCACTTTGGCCAATCCTGTCTTTTTCGACATTCTTCAACAGATTGAGGTTCGAGATCCTCACATTCTTGCATAATGCTAGATGCGACATTATAAGCAAAGGCATTATCCAACACACTATCCACTCGGTTAATATTTTCCTCAATATTAATTGGATTTAGGGATAGTTCCGTATTTTCCAGAGTCTCGGGCTCAATGGATTCTTCATGAATCTCAGAATTTGTTAAATCATGAATTTCCTCATGAGATTCTTTTGTGGTGTCATTATGATCATTCTTTTTCCTCTTTCTAGGATTTCGATCTTTGGAACCTAATGGTCTGCCACGCTTCAGGCGTGCATTTGACTCATTGGATATGACACTAGATGATTGTCCAACAGGGACATCAATACGGATTGGAACATTTTCCGCGGGAATGTGGGATTTCGTTATCCTCTTCAAGTCCGTAAATGCGTCAGGCATTTGATTTGCTATTCTTTGCAAATGGATAATCTTTTGTACCTCTCTTTCACAAATAGAGGTATGTGGATAAAGATGAGATAATGATGCATTTTTCCACAAAATTTCCCGTTTGGTTTCACCAACTTCTCCCCCTAATTTTGGGAAAAGTGTCTCATCGAATCGACAGTCTGCAAATCGTGCAGTAAATACGTCGCCTGTCAATGTTTCGAGGTAGCGAATGATGGAGGGCGATTCAAACCCAACATATATTCCTAACCTTCTTTGCGGACCCATTTTGGTGCGGGATGGCGGTGCTATAGGCACATATACTGCGCATCCAAAAATTCTTAAATGGGATATATTGGGTTCATGACCCAAAACCAATTGCAACGGGGAATACTTGTGGTAATTCGTCGGTCTGAGACGAATTAGCATTGCTGCATGTAAGATGGCTTGACCCCATACCGAAGTGGGCAGCCTCGTTCTCATAAGTAATGGCCTTGCAATCAACTGCAGGCGTTTAATTAACGATTCTGCAAGACCGTTTTGAGTGTGAACATGAGCTACAGAATGTTCAACTTTTATCCCGATTGATAAGCAATAATCATTAAATGCTTGGGATGTAAACTCAGCAGCATTATCCAGTCTAATGGACTTGATTGGATTATTTGGAAATTGTGCTCGTAGTCGAATTATTTGTGCCATTAATTTCGCAAACGCAAGGTTGCGTGATGACAACAGGCACACATGAGACCATCTACAGGATGCGTCTATCAAGACCATGAAATACCTAAACGACCCACTAGGTGGGTGAATAGGTCCACAAATGTCCCCTTGTATACGTTCCAGAAATGTGGGTGACTCAGTCCCAACCTTTGTTGGTGATGGCCTGATAATCAACTTGCCTTGATAACACGAAGTGCAAGGATATTCATTATTCGAAAGAATTTTGAAATTCTTTAACGGATGCCCATATGAGCTTTCTATAATCCGTCTCATCATGACCGATCCTGGGTGTCCCAATCGATCATGCCAAAGTACAAAGGTATTGGAATCAGTAACCCTTTGGTTTACTGTTGAATGTGCCTCAATTGCACTAATTCTTGTCCAATACAGGCCACAAGATAAAGACGGGAATTTCTCAATAACCCTCTTTTGGCCGGAGACATTCTTTGTGATGATGAGATATTCAAGATTATCTTCATCCATTGTCTCAATATGATAGCCATTCCGGCGTACATCTTTAAAACTCAACAAGTTTCTCTTAGACTTGGAGGAGAACATTGCATTCTCTATGATTAAAGTCGTGCCTTTGGGCAGAGTTACAATTGCTCTTCCGGAGCCTTCAATCAATTTACTACTTCCAGAGAACGTTTGCCTTACACATATTTAGTTGAGAGAAATATTTCTTTTCTTTGAGTATTGTATGTGTAGTACATGAATCAACTAGGCAAATACTTTTACAGTTGGATGTTGATCCAAGTTCGCTTTGTGAGATATCCATATTTGCTATCCCATAGTTTGACATACAAAAGAGATACACGAACATAAGAATAAACAAGTTCAATTCATTTGTGTCACATAATATTTTCAAAATCTGTTGCTAACAGTTGACTAACAAAATCAGATATGTTATCCATAATCGATTACTATGCAGCTTGAAAATTTTCAGTTTAAGCATTTTTCACACACAATCGATTGTTTAACATTGACAATCAATTGTTGATTAATTTTGAAAAATTTCGGATCTGTCTAACGACAATCGATTGTTAGACATAGACAATCGATTGTGGATGATTTTTGAAAAATTCCAGATTACACTGCCTAACGACAATCGATTGTTAGACATAGACAATCGATTGTGGATGATTTTTGAAAAATTCCAGATTACACTGTCTAACGACAATCGATTGTTAGACATAGACAATCGATTGTGGATGATTTTTGAAAAATTCCAGATTACTGTCTAACGACAATCGATTGTTAGACATAGACAATCGATTGTGGATGATTTTTGAAAAATTCCAGATTACACTGTCTAACGACAATCGATTGTTAGACATAGACAATCGATTGTGGATGATTTTTGAAAAATTCCAGATTACACTGTCTAACGACAATCGATTGTTAGACATAGACAATCGATTGTCGATCAATTGTTTTTCAGCTTTAATGCGAAAATATTATATAATCGACTAGTTTTTAAGGCTAGTCGATTACCCCTAATGGAAAATAAAAATATTATTGATATTTGAGCATATTGAAGACATTCTAAAGAACTACTGCTAACATTGCATCATGAACTAACTAATACGAGCTAATACTAATGACTATTAGTTTATTCACTAACTAATACAAATAAGTAGAACAAAATCAAATAACTCCATCTTCTTTCATCACGGAGCCATCACCGATTAGGTGGTCTATTTTCCCCTCGGGTTGCTCAAAGAAGTCTGCCACATCCAAGTGGGTGATGTCCAAGTTGTCGTCATAGACAAAACTTGTTTCAGGGCCTTTACTCTTTCGAGATGCTTGATAAAGGTCAACCAAGTGTCTTGGTATACGGCAAGTCTTTGACCAGTGCCCTTTCCCACCGCAACGATAACATATAGTTTCTGAACCATTTGCCTTAGGATCTTCATGATCCCGTTTCTGCTTTCGGAGGTTATCTCTCCTTGGGGGTTGACGGACTTCATTGAAATTTCTTCCTTGTCTACGTCCCTGGCTATGACCCCGTTTATGACCATTACCATGGCCCTTTTCATGTTTGGCATAATGAGAGTGCACCTTATCTGCTTCAGGTAGTGGTGTAGACCCAGTGGGTCGATTTTCGTGATTTCTCATGAGCAGGTCATTATTTCGCTCAGCCACTAGTAGAAGAGAAATCAGTTCAGAGTACTTTGCAAAGCCTTTCTCTCTGTACTGTTGTTGCAGTACCATATTGGAGGCATGAAACGTTGTAAACATTTTCTCAAGCATATCATAATCGGAGATTTTATCCCCGCATAGCTTCAATTTAGAAGTAATTCTGAACATTGCATAATTATATTCAGAAACGGACTTAAAGTCCTGGAGCCTCAGATGAGCCCAATCATATCGTGCTTGTGGCAGAGTGACCAACTTTAGGTTGTCATATCTCTCCTTTAAGCCGTTCCACAAGATGAGTGGACCCTTGACGGTGAGATATTCAATCTTCAAACCTTCATCAAGGTGATGGCGCAAGAAAATCAAGGCCTTCGCACAGTCTTGGGTGGATGCTTTTTCTCTATCTTTAATGGTGTCTCCGAGACCCATAGCATCTAAGTGGATTTCAGCATCCAACACCCATGTCATATAGTTCTTGCCCGAAATTTCAAGGGCAACGAACTTTCTTTTCGTAATGTCAGACATAATCGAAAATTAAATTAGGAAGAGGGAAATACCTTAGATTTTTCGAGAATGGTTCTTGAGACGGTAGAGTCTTGTGCTGATAACGTGTTATGAAATAATATAAAGACAAGAACAATAATGCAAGAACAAGAGCAATAGAGAGAATAGAGAGAGAGAAGTATTCTTATTGATAATTAGAGATTGTTAGGGATGTATTACAATGGTAGAAGACCCCTTTATTTATAGGGAGTGGGATGATTTAGCTACCAATAATAGGACTCTAGAATCTCTCTAATTAAAGACATTCACCTTAAATAGAAGTGTAAAATCTATCTATTTATAACAAAATCATATTTATCATAAACATGCATCTTTGTGTTAAAACAAAATGATGTTGAAGGTTTTAAACATGTCTTTTAAATCTGGGCCTCAACAATCGATTATTTGAATCTTACAATCGATTGTATTAAGACAGTGTGATCTGAAGCTTTTCAAAATAGCAAACAATCGATTGTCTACTTTTAACAATCGATTATTTTGAGACAGTGGGCAACCGAAGTTTTTAAACATCTAAACAATCGATTGTTTTTGTCATACAATCGATTATATTCATAAACAGTCGATTGTCATTTTCATACAATCGATTATATTTTGACCGTTCCCACAGAATCCTAAATTGATTTTTGAACGTTGAATACAATCGATTATTTAGTCCATACAATCGATTGTTTAGCCTAAAATCAGGAATCTGTCTTTTGAACGTTGGTCAAACAATCGATTATCTACTCCAAACAATCGATTGTTTGAGCACAGAATCAGGGATTTTATTTGTCAATTAAGCAACGGTCAGCACCTCTTTTTCACCTATAAAAAGAGGTCTTTTGAGCTGATTTTAAACACACAACTCCTCCATACATTGTTATACATATTGATCATTTTCAAGCATCATTTTAGAGCTTTTGTTGAGCCATTTGATAGACAACTTTGTGTTGTTCATAGAGCTTATTGTGTATCTCTTTATCCACTCTATTGAGAGAGTATTTGTTGTAAAAGAGAGTTGTTTGAGAAGAATACATCTTCTCATTTGTCGGGTTTGCTAAGTACCCAAAGTCTTAGTGGTTGAAGTCTTGGGGTGAGGTATCCTCAAGCAAGTGAAGTCTTAAGGTGTGGTATCCTTGAGCAACTGTAATGGTTTGTTAAGCACCCGTAAGCTTGACGAAGTTAGTGGAAATCTCGAGAGAGTCTCTCGGGGACTGGACTAGCCACGGGTTGTGGTGAACCAGGATACATGTGTGCGTTCGTCCTTATTATTTACTTATCGCACTTATGTCATTCCTGCAATTTTTAAATTCCGCAAGTTTACGCTATTTTTTATCATAACGCTATTCACCCCCCCCCCCCTCTAGCGTTAAGTGTATTTTCTAACAGCCACTGGTCATTGCGATCGCAGGAGGAGAGCTGTGTTCGCGTAGAGGAAAGATAGGTCCAGGTCGGATTGGGTCTCTACACTGTGTGATCGCGAGAGGGAGAGTGCGTTCACACTGACGGAACTGACCAAGGTATGCGATCGCGTATGAAGTCATGTGATCGCATTGAACAAAGTGGGACGGCTTTTAAGAGACTCCATGTGATCGCAGACTCTTCAATGCGATCGCATAGAGGAAAGGGTTTGAGTAAAAATTGTAGAATTTTCTGACAATATTCTAAGTATAAAACACCCATGAACCACCCACGAAATCACTCTAGAGTCCTCGGTGCAACCTAATAAACACACACATTAACTCAATATCATCCTACGAACTTGCTTGAGCGATCAAATCGCTAGAATAACATCAAAATCAAAGAATCGACCCCCAAAACTCATAATTTCATTTCAAAGTTCATCAACCTTTAACTTTAGATATCTTTGTCCGAAATGCGTCTAACGACGTCTGATTTCGACCAAAATTTTATTGAAAGCACTTAACGCTCTTTTAATACCTATACCAGGCGTCGGAACTAAAATACAAGTCTGATACCTATATTTTCTAACTGATTTTCATTTCAATTTTTCATATCATTTTCAGACAAACAATTTCTTTCAAAAATTCCGTACTCGGGCCTAGGACCTCGGATTTCGATTTCGGGAATACGCCCGAGTCCCATGTTTTCCTACGGACCCTCCGGGACCATCACATTACTGGTCCGAGTCCGTTTACCCAAAATGTTGACCAAAGTCAAAAAAATCAATATTATTATTAAAACTCATAGTTTTTAACACAAAATTCATATATTTTCACATAAACATTTTCCGGTTTCGCGCTCGGACTATGCACGCAAATTGAGGCTTCCAAATATGGGGTTTTCAAGGCCTCAGAAGCACAGACAAAGGGAGAATTACGGTGAATCACATCCTCCACCTCTAAAACAATCGTTTGTCCTCGAACGGACAAAAGTAAGAAGTACCTGAGTCAGCGAATAGATGGGGAAAAAGGCTCCGCATATCAGACTCAGACTCCCAGGTCAATTCCTCCGGAGGCTGATCTCTCCACTGAACATGCACTGAAGGAAAACTCCTCGACCTCAACTTTCGAACTTGCCGGTCTAAAATAGCCACCGGCTCCTCCTCATATGACAGATCCTTGTCCAATTGGACAGTGGTGAAATCTAACAAGTGGGCAGGATTGCCGTGATACCTCTGAAACATGGATACATAAAAAACCGGATGCACGGATGACAGTCTAGGCGGCAAGGCAAGTCTATAAGACACCTTCCCCACGTGATCGATAATCTCAAATGGGCCAATAAACCTAGGGCAAAGCGTCCCCTTCTTCCCGAATCTCATCATGCCCTTAATAGGCGATACACGGAGCAATACTCACTCACCAACCATGAAAGCAACATCCTTGACCTTGCGATCTGCATAACGCTTATGCCTAGACTGAGCTGACCGAAGTCTGTCCTAAACGATCTTGACCTTATCTAAGGCTTCCTGTACCAGATCTGTACCCAATAACCGTGCCTCTCCCGGCTCAAACCATCCGACTGGGGACCGACACCACCTACCATACAACGCCTGATACGGAGCCATCTGAATGCTGGACTCGTAGCTGTTGTTGTAGGCAAACTCAACTAAAGGCAAGAACTGGTACCACAATCCTCCAAAATCAATAATGAAGGCTCGGAGCATATCCTCAAGAATCTGAATAGTCCTCTCAGACTGACCGTCCGTCTGGGGGTGAAATGTTGTACTCAACTGAGCCTGGGTGCCCAACTCATGCTGCACCGTTCTCCAAAAATGCGAGGTAATCTGCGGACCCCGGTCCGAAATAATAGATATGAGCACCCCATGAAGGCGAACGATCTCTCTGATATAAATCTCAGCATATCTCTCGGAAGAATATGTGGTGGCACTTAGAATAAAATGCGCTGACTTATTCAGCCTATCAACAATAACCCACATAGCATCAAACTTCTTCTGAGTCATCGGAAGGCCAGTATCAAAATCCATGGTGATTCTCTACCACTTCCACTCGGGAAGATCAATCCTCTGAAATAACCCACCGGGCCTCTGATGCTCGTACTTAACCTGCTGACAATTCAGACAACTAGCCACATATGCAACAATGTCTTTCTTCATTCTGTGCCACCAATAATGCTGCCCCAAATCCTGATACATCTTCGCATCGCCCGGGTGAATAGAATACCGAGAACTGTGGGCCTCCGCTAAGATCGACTCCCGGATACCATAAATATTGGGCACACAATCTGCCCCTGCAATCTCAATACACCATTATCCCCCAAGGTCATTTTCTTGGCACCTCCCCGATGTACCGTGTCCCTCAGGAGACACAAATAGGGGTCATCAAACTGCCGCTCTCGAATGCGCTCCATAAACGACGAACGAGCAACCGAGCAAGCTAACACCCTACTGGACTCAGAAATATCCAATCTCACAAATTGATTGGCCAAGTCCTGAACATCCAAGGCAAGTAGTCTCTGGCTGACCGAAATATAGGCAAGACTACCCATGATCAATGCATCGGCCACCATATTGTCCTTCCCGAGGTGGTATAAGATAGTAACATCACAGTTCACCCCATATAAATAATGTCTCCAGATCTTCAAGGCATGAACAACGGCTGCCAACTCTAGGTCATGAACTGGATAATTCTTCTCGTGGATCTTCAACTGCCTCGAAGCATATGCTATGACCCTGCCATTCTGCATCAATACTGCGCCAAGCCCGATACTGGAGGCATCACAATAAATAGTAAAAGGCCCTGATCCCGTGGGCAAAACCAACACCAGTGCCGTAGTCAGAGCTGTCTTGAGCTTCTAGAAGCTCGCCTCGCACTCATCTGACCACCTGAATTGGGCACCCTTCTAGGTCAATCTAGTCATCAGGGCTGCAATGGATGAAAACCCCTCAACGAAACATCGGTAGTAACCAGATAACCCCAAGAAGCTGCGAATCTCTGTAGCTGAAGCTGGCCGAGGCCAGTTTTTGACTGCCTCTATCTTCTTCTGGTCTACTTGAATGCCCTCTGCTAATACGACAAGACCCGGAAATACAATTGAACTCAAAAAGAACTCGCACTTCGAGAACTTGGCGCACAACTGACTATCCTTCAGAGTCTAAAGAACCACTCTGAAGTGCTGCTCATGCTCCTTCTGACTGCGGGAATATATCAAAATGTCGTTAATGAATACAATCACAAACAAATTCGGATAGGGCCTAAACACTCGGTTCATCAACTCCATATATGTTTCTAGGGAATTGATCAATCCAAATGACATGACCAAAAACTCATAATGCCCATATCGAGTGGGAAATGCTGTCTTAGAGACATCAGACGCCATAATCCTCAGCTGATGATAACCGGACCTCAAATCTATCATTGAGAACACATTAGCACCCTGAAGCTGGTCGAATAAATCGTCAATCCTGGGCAGTGGATACTTGTTCTCTATCGTCACCTTGAAAAATTGCCGATAATCAATGCACATCCTCATCGACCCATCCTTTTTCTTCACGAATAACACTGGTGCACCCCAAGGCGATACACTAGGTCTAATGAAACCCTTATCAAGCAAGTCCTGAAGTTTTTCCTTCAACTCTTTCAACTCTGGAGGGGCCATGCGATACGGCAGAATGGAAATAGGCTGAGTGTCCGGAGCCAGATCAATACAGAAATTGATATCCCTGTCGGGCGGCATACCCGACAAGTCTGAAGGGAAAACCTCGAAGAACTCCCAAACAATAGGAACAAAGTCAATGGATGGATTCTCTATGCTGGAGTCTCAAACATATGCCAGATATGCTAGACACCCCTTCTCAACCATACGTCGAGCCTTGACATACGAGAAAACACTGCGGGTGGCATGACCTGGGTCCTTCTCCACTCAATTCGGGGAGAATCTGGCAAGGCCAAGGTCATGGTCTTGGCGCAACAATCCAAAATAGCATGATACGGGGACAACCAATCCATCCCTAATATAACGTCGAAGTCCACCATATTTAGAGAAATATGTTAACACGGGTCTCAAGACCCTCGAATACCACCACACATGAACGACGCACTCGGTCGACCACTATAGAGTCACCTACCGATGTAGACACATATACAAAAATACCCAAAGCCTCACTAGGCATAACACAGAAGCACCCCAATCACAGACAAGAATAGTACCGGTAATTACAGCATCTGATGACTCGGTCTCTGGCCTAGCCGGCAAAGCATAACAACGGGGCTGGCCCTTACCTTCCTGAACTGTGTCTCTGAGATGATCGACTACTAGCTGACCCCTGTCTCTAATATGACAATCAATATTTGAGAAACAAAATCGCATGACAAGAATGCATAAATTGAAATTTTCCTAACTCTGTAGCCTCTGAGGGATAAATACAGACGTCTTTGTACCGATCCCTTAGACTCTAGCGAGCTTGTCCTTGAATTGTGAGACCCAAGTAACCTAGTGCTCTGATACCAACTTGTCACGACCCAAATTTTCCTACCATCAGGAGTCGTGATGGCGCCTATTGTCGGAGCTACACAAGCCAACTTAAATATACATTTCCAACTTTTATTCAACAAGATAACCATAAAAATAGTAAATTAAAGCGAAAGTCCCAATTTAATATTAACTGAAACAAATGCAGAAAAGTTAATATCATCCTCTACCCAAGATTTAGTGTCAGAATGCTCACAGACTACTATGAAATACTACAAACAGTAGTCTAAAAAATACATAAGAAGTATGTTTCGATACAGCGAAAACAAACAGAAATGAAATAGAAGAGACTCAGGGTCGCGGACGTCAGCGAACTACTTAGAAGTCTAAGGACTGAAGGCACGTTCCAAATATACTGCCGCTGTGGTCCGTAAGCTGCACCCAAATCTATGCACAAAAAGGGCAAAAAAGTGTATCATCAGCACAACCGACCCCATGTGCTGGTAAGTGCCAGCCCTAACCCCGGCGAGGTAGGGACGAGGCTAGACCTGACCTACCACAATTAACTTTTACAGATATATGTGCAATAATGGAAAGATATACAAAATTTAAATAGATAATAGGGAGGGGACATGGTGTGGGGTGTAACAATTTATATATGAGACCAACGAACAAAGAGATGGAAACTGAATAATTAACATCAATAAAAGAGAGAAAGTAAATCAACAACTGCACGGCACCAACCTTCGTGCTTTTACTCTCAATTCCCACCAAAACCGTCAAATACAGTGCACGGCATCACCCTTCGTGCTATTCCTCACATAACTCTCATATCAAGGCACGGAATGACCCTCCATGCATAATTATCAAAACATGGCACGGAAAAACCCTTCGTGCATAATCACTACCTCACCCAATCAACGGTCAGAACCAATCGGGGAAGGGAATATACAACAAGATTAAACATCCCGGCAAGGGGGAATAAGTCAACAATAAGTCCCGGCAAGGGAAAAATACCACACTTCCTTTTTTAACTCATTTTCTTCTCAGCTATCACTTCATAATTAAATTAGCAAGTACTTTACTCAATTGTTTCACATCTTTCGAATTTAAAAGCAACTACAACTCACGGTCATACTAGACTCTGGTGCATAGAAAACCGTCACCATGCCTATACACCGTACTCCACAGTTAACACGTAGCAAATAATATCCTAATCCTAATCCCTCAAGCTAAAGTTAGAACAAACACTTACCTCGGTCTAAAAATAGCAATCACGCCTTTAACACCGCTTTTCCTCTAGAATCCTACTCTGAAACAACGGTATCTAGCCATAATTAGTTCAATATTATCAATAACGGCTTAAAAACACAATTCCATAGCCTAGAAATGAATTTCCTATAATTCTTCCAAAAATACCAAAATTCAATATCGAGCCTACATGGTCCAAACTCAAGGCTCGGATCAAAACCCAATCACCCATAACCCCACGAGTTCAAGTACATAATTTGTTATAAGATTCGACCCCAACTTGAGGTTGAATCGCCGAAAATTCCCAATGACCTAACTCTACCCAAAAGCCCTAATTTCTAGTTTGATTTCATGTTCTTAGGCTAGGATTTTAGTGATTAGATGAAAAAATAATGAGCAAATAATGTTAAGATTACTTACCCAAAGAGTTATGGAGAAAGGAGAGCTTGAATTTCGTCAATGAAGGGTGAAGGAGAAGAGCCCGTGTGAAATTTAATGAAAAATCCGAATTGTACTATTCTAGAATTAAATAATAACTGGGCGAAAATTGGTCTATGCAATCGCAGGAAATGGATTGTGATAGCATAGAGATCGGGCCACTGGTCATTGCGATCGCAGGAGGAGAGCTGCGTTCGTGTAGAGGAAAGATAGGTCCTGGACCGGATTAGGTCTCTACATTATGCGATCACGAGAGGGAGAGTGTGTTCGCACTAAAGGAACTGGCCAAGGTAAGCGATCGCGTATGAATTCATGCGATCGCATTGAACAAAGTGGGACGGATTTCAAGAAACTCTAGTGTGATCGCAGATAGTTCTATGCGATCGCATAGAGAAAAGGGTCTGAGTAAAAATCGCAGAATATTCTAATTACATTCTAAGTTTTAAAAACACCCCGAACACCCCCGAAATCACTCCCGAGCCCCCGGGGCTACCAACTAAACACACACACACTAACTCAATATCATTCTACGAACTTGCTCGAGCGATCAAATAACTAGAATAACATCAAAATCAAAGAATCGACCCCCAAAACTCATAATTTCATTTCAAAGTTCATCAACCTTTAACTTTAGATATCTAGGTCTGAAATGCGTCAAACGACGTCCGATTTCGACCAAATTTTATAGAACATGCATAACTATCATTTAAGACCTGTACCGGGCATCAGAACTAAAATGCGAGCCCGATACCTATATTTTCTAACTTATTTTCATTTTAATTTTTCATATCATTTTGGATAAACAATTTCTTTCAAAAATTCCGTACTCATGCCTGGGACCTCGAATTTCTATTCCGGGAATACGCCCGAGTCTCATATTTTTCTACGGACGCTCCGGGACCGTCACATCATGGATCTGGGTTCGTTTACCCAAAATATTGACCAAAGTTAACTATATCAATATTATTATCAAAACTCATAGTTTTTAACACAAAATTCATATATTTCCATATAAAATTTTTATGGCGTCGCACCTAGACTGCGCACGCAAATTGAGGCAACCAATCATGGGGTTTCTAAGGCCTTGGAAGCATGAAAAAAGAAAGAATTACGATGATGATCATTTGGGTCGTCACATGGTCAATAAAAGCCTATTGTGACTCTGATTGGGAAGCTTACCCAGACTCAAGGAAGTGTGTTAGTGGCTATATTATTCTGTTAGGTAGCAGTCCTATCAGCTGAAATTCTAAAAGGCAAGAGACTGTTTCACTATCCTCGATATAAAAACTCAATAAATATCTTTGAGAAAAGTGGTTGGGGAGTTAGTCTAGTTGAAAAAGGTTACTTACTCAATTAACAGTTTCTTCTTCTAGTCCTATTAATGTATTTTGTGATAGTGAGCCAGCCTTACATATAGCAAGGAACCCAGTATTGCACAAACGCACCAAACTTATTGAGGTAGACTGCCACTTTGTTCGAAACAACTACAAGAAGGTCTGGTTTCCTTGCATCACATTGCCACCAATGACCAGCTTACAGACATTCTTTCCAAGGATCTCACATGCATCAAGCATTCTACTATTCTGAACAAGTTAGCTTTGCTTTTCCCACCTCCAACTTGGGGAGGGGGGATATTGAGATGAGATTGTATTTATCCTTCCTTGTATACACTTTGTATGTTAGTTAGGAGATAGTTGGTTAGTTAATTAGTTAATACATCTGGCAATAGTTAGTGGTTAGGATGCACAGTTGTCAATCACGTGTACATATAGTGTGGTACAGTTCTTCTTTTTTAGTTAAGCTTCATTCTTCAATGAAAGAGTTCTTTCTCTTCTCTCGTATCTCTCCTCTTTCAAAAGCTTCGAGATTCTGCCATTGGAGCTGAAGTTGAGCTTCATTGAGCTCATCTCAACCGCAGTCTTATTCGTACTACTTTTTAAAAAGTTTGTCCAAACGTTAATTGTTGCTCAATAGTATTTTTCAAATTGATTAGCTAAACATAAATTACTTCTTGTAAGGCACTTTTTAAAAAAATATTTTCAAGAAAAATACTTTTTAAGATAAGCTGATTTTAGAAGGCCAACAAAATACGCTATTAGGCTACTATCGAAAACCCAAAACCAATTGAGTTGGTCTTGAAACAAAATATTAGTATACCAGTCTTAGGGTACGTGTGTTGCGCGTGAACCCAGTATCTGCTAAAATTTAAATAATCACATAAATATAATTTAAAATATGTTAGAGTTCTAAAGTCAAAATTAAAAAAGAGTTTAAGTTGTTTAAATTGATGGAAATTGATTCGATTCGGCTAATTAAATAATTAAAGGAAGTAAGTCTGCCCAAGTCTGTGGATGCCTTGTTTTAATTTCGTCATATGTGGCGAATCTAGAAGTAAAATTTTTTTATTTAACAAACCAAGTATAATCTTTACAATTCTCATTTATCAAGATCTTGGACATCATGCCCCAAATCCTATCCTTTCCCTTTTCTCCTAATTACATCCAAAAATAAAAGAAAACTCTGTAAATAGTCTGGTACTATCTCAAATTTTAGGATACTCCTTCATTCTTGTAACTTGCTATCTAACTTCTTGAATTTACTACCACAACTATAAATTTTCTGTGCTATTATCCGTATGATGGCCTTATTTTGCCGAGCTTTTCCTTGAAAGATTCTCAAGTTCCTGTCATTCCATATGTGATATACACATGCTGCCAAACAGATTCTATACACATTTGAATTTGTAGATTTCCCCTTTGCATGCACCTCTGCCATTGAGCTTCTTCATTCCACCCTTTTGCTTTCCTTTGTGCTCTTTGCCATTCCAATAAGCTATCCCAGATTTGCAATGTTACTCCACACTTAAAGAATAAATGTTATGCACTTTCTGGTTGTCTTGCACACGATGGACATAATAGATCATCAATTTGACTCCATTTTTCCACTCTATCCCTTGTTTGCAGCCTCCCATATAAGTTTAAATATGGTATGAATAACCATTTAGGAGCTCCATAGTTGTTGCAGATTAATCTTCTCCATGAGCACTTTGGATACTCTCCGTGGAACTTTTTGCATAAGCATTGTATTTCTATTATGAAATCCTTTAAATATTTATAAATATCTAATTGTGAACCCAATTACAATTGTATATTAAATTGAAATTATGGTAGGAACCCATAAAACTTAAATCCTAGATTTTCCTATAAAGATAAATGACTATCTATCTATCTATCAAATTACTAAAATTAAAAAAAATAGTTAAATGACTATTTCTAAATGATTGTTTGATTCCCTAATCAATCAGTCAAATTTCACCGTGTATTATATTTTAAAAGGGTAAAAAAGTGTGATGATTTGGTCCGTCGTCACGTGTGTTACCGCCCCGTTTTTCCCGTTTTATGCTTCTTTATGTTTCATCATAAGTATTGTATAGTTTGAAGTGATTCAGTCAGAGTTTAATTGGAATTGAGATAATTAGTCTCTTTAAGAAAAGGCTAGTTTGGAAAAGTTAACCGAATATTAACTTATGATTTATAGAGTTCGGAATGAATTTCCGATAATTTAACTAGTTTCGGATGGTAATTTAAGGGATTTATTGGAAGCCGGCCTCTCCCAATCTAAAGGCCCAAACTCAACTCAAACGTAAAAGAATCTGCGGGAAGTAGTCCATTGAGTAGGCAATCGAGAAAGGTCCAGCTCATATATATTTGAAAATGAACACATTAATCCATTTTGGAATTCTAGAGAAATCTGCCAAGAGTTCCTCCTGTCAAAATGTGCTTACATATATTTTTGCAAACTTACGGGGATTTTTTTTTGAAATTAAGTCTCCTACTGATGCCATTGATAAATGGAGAATTAGTGTTAATCATAGAAAAATAGGAGCGTCATACAGAATAAAATATCTGTACACGGAACTAGCATGACTACACGATAAAAGTTGTTAAAATAGTACGGTCTAGCCAGTTTTCAGATTGATTATTAAAAAATAGTCAGTGTTTGTTAAGTCATTGAAAAATAGCCACTATTTTGCTGTAACAGAGACCGATCCAACATAATATACTGGAATTCGGTGCACATGTATATGAACTTCCAGCAAAATTATGCTGGAGCAGTATACTTTGTTGGCTCTAGTATAACATACTGGAGACTGGAGCACCGGTGCTCCAAACTCCAATATATTATGCTGGACAGGTATATTATGCTGGAACTCCAGTATATTATGCTGGAGTATTTTCCGGATTTTGAGCAGTATTTTCGTGCAGATTTATCTTTACATGAAAAGTGGTTAAATTTCGATTACTTTTGAAACTGTGACTACTTTTAAATGACCACTTATAAGTCTGACTATTTTTGAATGGGATTTTTACATGTATATACATTATACTACTTTTACTAAATTATTACATTTATTGTTTAACTTTTGGTTTAATTACAATTAATAAACTTAATTACTAACTATATACCATAATTCAAATTAACGACACTATTAATGACTTAATTGGACACAATTATAATCTAACTCACCCCACACAAATAAAATACTAATATATTTTATCTTTTTGTGCTAAATACCCATCCCACGTACTACCCTCTCTTTTCCTCCCTCATTTCTTTCTCACCCTCTCTCTCATTCTTTCTCGCTTTACGTATTATTATTTCTCACTCTCTCTCTCTCTCCTTCTTTCTCTATGTTGCTTCTGAAGATGAGGCATTTATGGCTTTCAACCGAGAAATCGACGCTTATTCACTGCAAAATGAAAGGAGATCTGCTTCATTGTTGTCTGATACACCGGACTGAAAATGCACGGAAGCCATGCCTCTAGCTGGAAAGAATATGAGCGAGTGGATGGCGGAGTTGGATTCCATTGCAAGGGAAGATGAGGCGGAGCTAGTTCCAAGAGATATAGGAAGTTTAGGCAGAGCTAGTTCCAACTATTAGCCTTGATCAATCGAGGTGGAGAACTCAAAACGAGCAGCAAATCTACTCTTCTAAACTTCTCCAGGCCCTCCATCAAGTTCGTTGCAGTGATGATAGTCCGTAATCGGCTATTTTTTTACAGTTTTACAGATGTATTTATTTTGTAGTCATTCTGTAGTTCTTACTGTTTCTTTTAAAAAATTATGTAGGTATTGTGTAGATTAATGCTTATTGTGTAGATTAATGCATATATAGACTAGCTGTGTTAATTTGGTGTATAAATTATAGTTGCAATTATTTACAGCTTATAAATATAGTTATTTTGTAGTCATGTAGATTAGTTGTCTTTATTTTTGTAGATTAATTGTAGTTGCTATTTTCTACATTTTTACAAATGTTGTTATTTTGTAGTCATTCTGCAGTTATTACTAGGTTTCTTTTTGTGAAAAATTACATATGTATTATGTACATTAAGGCTGTAAATATCTATGTTTTAATTTGGTTGTTAAATTATAGTTTAATAGTTTTAATTTTGTAGATTAATTATAGTTGATATTATCTAGAGTTTATATTTGTAGTTATTTTGTAGTCATGTAGATTAGCTGTATTAATTATGTGTATAAATTGTAGTTGATATTATCTACAGCTTATAAATGTAGTTATTTTGTAGTCATGTCGATTAGTTGTCTTAATTTTATATATTAATTGTAGTTACAATGTTCTATATTTTTACAAATGTTATTATTTTGTAGTCATATTGTAGTTCTTACTCTTTTTTTTTTTTGAAGAATTATGTAGGTATCATGTAGATTAATGCTTATTTTTTATGCTAATGTAAAATAATTTTTGTTTTGTGCAGAATGGACATTATTTTCATAAAATTATATTATCCATAAGTTATCTACATACCATCTATAATTTATTATCAAACTATAATAATTAACAATAATTAAACTACAATAGACAGTATATCGAGATAATTATAATCAATGTAGCTAACGGAAATTATTCTTCCGTTTCAAAAATTGATGTTGGGCAGTAGAATAATTCACTCCCAATATTTCTTTCTTGATTTGTAGCATACCCAATTTTACTTTTGCCTTTTCATTTTAATATTCATAATTGTAGTATTCAAGATCTTTGTTATAACCGTATTAAAATGGTCAGCTGCATTCGGATTAAACAACAAACATAATAAATAGATACTACAGCCATTTAAATAAAAAAATTATAAACATGTTATCTACTTACCATGTACAGCTTATTACCAAACTATAATTTATCTACAAATAAAATATTTTTTACCTACAATCTTCAAACTCATTAGATTACCATTATATTTTTTTTTATTGTGAACAGATATGTAGAAAATAATGGAGGGTTCCATTTCAAAGAATGGTGTTGGGCAGTAGAAGATATTCACTCCCAATTTTTTCTTTATTGAATTGTAGAAGACACATTTTTCCTTTTTAATATCCATAATTAAAGCCTACTCCAACTACCACATATTTCCACTTTAACCAACACAAAAGCTAGATATATTTCTTTCTTTTTGGGGTGATTGGTGGGTGGGCTGATTTGGAACATAGAATGAAAAAATATGGACTAGGGGTGTAATATAGGTATTATGAACATTTTTGGTAATATAGTATAAACTTGAGAATTTTTCATAAAGCACCATCTTTTAGGTCTAATTAGCCATTTATAGATAACTTTGCTATATTATGTGTATAGACACCTTTTATATTTTATACAATGTATTTAATATATTTAAGTTATTGTATTCATGAATACGATAGCAAAAATAGGTGTGAATCAGGAAAGTCCAACTAATCAGTTGTTGTATTCGAGTGTATTCGACTGTATTCATGGAGTAAAACATGGGATTACAGCTGGACAAATTATTGTATTCGACTGTATTCGCGGTGTAAAATAAGGGATTACACTATTTTTAAAACGGAAAGTAAATCAATTAACAATAGACTCCTAATATAACTCAGCAAACTCAATTATAACACACAAAATTTATATTTTCAGTTATAAAAAAGATTATCAACCGAAAAATATCCCAAAAACATAGCAATCTTCAGAGAAATTATATAATACATCTGAATACATAAATTACATTAATTAAAAAAATATGAATACATTCATGGCATATAGCAAGACAGTGAATACAATAAAATACAGCGGGATACATTAAAATACAATGAGAAAAAAAACAATGAATAAAATGAAATACTGGAATACAACGAGATACACTGAATTACAATGAAAAAAAGACAATGAATACAATGAAATACATGAAAATACATTGAAATATATTAACAGAAAATCAACTTGCCCATCCCCAAACTCCATCGTTTTTGTTCAAGAACAAACCCTAATTTCTGACGAATTCGCCGTCGAGCAAAAACCCTGAATCTCTGAAAATGCTACTGCGAAAGTGACCTATTCCGAAAGTAAATTGTTTACAATTGGAAGCGAAGTGAATCTCTGAATAAGAGTAAGATGCAGTAGCATACTTGATCACAATTAGTTGGAAGCAATTGAAGATGACGGAATATAGTGTTCTTTAGCTTCTTTTTTTTTGAAATAGAGGTGATAATGGCGGAGAAGGATTTATGAATATTTATGAAATGTTTGTTTGTGGGAGATGGGGAAAAAGTGTATGGAAGAAGAGAGAGAAAGGCCAGTCAAAAGAGATATACGCTAATTAGGTGAGAGAATATAAAAAATGAGAGAGAAAAATATTTTGTAGCATATATTGTGCCTTAATTGTAGGATAGAACCATATTTAAATTTTTTGGTATAAACTATAAAAGGTATTTATAGAATATAATATTTTTAAATGGTATTTATTTAATATAAATAGGATACTAACCTATTCTATAAGTGGTAAAATTTTCTATAAAATTTGGTATAGGAATGAAAATTTTTCTTTTTTAATTTCTCCCGATAAAGTAACAAAAGTAGATTTGAATTTGAATTTGAATTTGGGTCAATTTTGATTGTTGTTCGTCGAACTGCTAGTGGGAACTTGGGCATGGGCTAAGGTATTTCCTTCTAGGTGGCCCCAAATTATATTTTGATTCACAAAAGAATCTTTTAAAATATATCTACATATATATCGTTACATAGAAATATAACTGTCATGATAAGTTAAATCTAAATGTCCAAATTGAGATCAGATTCTAGATATGACATACATCAAATTTGGGTTTTCAGAACAATTATATTATCATGTTACCAGCAACTATATGGTAAAACAATAAGCTTGACACTAATATATCTCACATATTAAAGTATTTTGTATGTGACCAAATATAACTTGATCAAAAACAGCAATTATTATGCAAGATGAAGAATTTAAAATTATGGTGAGTAAGAATATATTATTTCCACTTTTAAATACTAGAAATTGGGCCTGTACCAGTTTTGACTTTATTATAGTAGATGATAAGGCTGTTATTCATTTGTCATTTCCCCTAAACTTAGAACAAAAAATCTCTCCGTGTAAATCTGCATGAAATAAGAATAATGGCAGATAATCAAAATCAAGATACTCCATATGTTTGTGTCCACTGTGAGGATAAATATTTTTCTCGTCTCAGTAGAATCACAACTCACAAAAAGTATTCATCACCAGTATAGATGTGATTAAATTCCCTGTGAGAACGTGTTTTGATAGCATGTCGACATGGCCAGGCATAAGGAAGAAAAATATGGTCACTATGTTTAAAGTTTCTTTACCCTATCTAAAAGTTCAATTCCAGTTTATGTTTTCTCACTTTATTTTTCTTAAGCTTGTAATAAACTAAATCAGACGTGGACAAAATTTGGTGTATCTAAAAATATTGTCTCATCTCATATATTCACTGTATAATTGTTCGTAATCAAGCAATGATGGTTTCAGAATAAAATTGAAGTTAAAATAAATTAATTCGACAATGAATAATTAATTTAGTTTTGTTATAAATACACTTCTATTTAAGGTGAATGTCTTTAATTAGAGAGATTCTAGAGTTCTATTCTTGGTAGCTAAATCATCCTCCTCCCTATAAATAGAGGTGCCCTCTACCATTGTAAATCACTCCTAACATTCTCTAAGTATCAATAAGAAGAACTCTCTCTACTCTTCTCTCTATTTGCTCGTGTTCTTGAGTTATTGTTCTTGTTCTTATATTATTTCATAACACGTTATCAGCACGAGACTCTACCGTCTCAAGAAGCTCTTTAAGAAGATTAAGCCGCCGTCAATTTCTCCGCATCGGAGCCGCCGCCGTCTGCATCAGTGGAGAAAAGGAAGAAAACATTGAAAATATAATTGGTATACCTTAAAGATAAGTAATTTACTTTTCCCTTTCAAATTCTTGAAATTCTACGATTTGATTTAATATACAAACAAAGTTTGATTATAACTCTAATGGAGTTTGTAAGAAATTATAACCACATGAAGTGGTAAAATCTATGTCCTGCCATGATTAAATTCATGTATGATTGTGGGCAAATAATTGAAAATCCGTCTCATTGAATTTGCTCCATTCCCTTTAGAGAATGTGGAAGCAGTATATGATAAGTCTGAAAGAAGACTAAAATATTACCATGAAGGTATCAATGAATGTGGACGTGGCAAAGAATTCCGTCCAATTGAATTTGCTCCATTCCCTTTAGAGAATGTGGTAGCAGTATGTGATAAGTCTGAAAGAAGACTAATTACCGTAAAGGTATCAATGGATGTGGACATGGCAATAGACGAAGTTATAATCGTCATTATTGTGGTAATGAGAACAATAAGGATTCTCAAAATAATCTTTCACTTTATGAAAGTAATATTTGACATGAGATTGTGTAAAGCACATGATTTTGATCCATTCCCTGAAGTGAATGTGATAATTGTAATAGAGCCCGTAAGTATGAACACGCTCTTGATGTAATTTTGGTTTATGTCTGACATTATGAAAAGAAAGTTCGTTGCCCTTGAAATTTCGGGCAAGAACTATATGATATGGGTGTTGGATACTTAAATCCATTTTGGATGCTATGGGTCTTGGAGATGCCATTAAAGACAGAAATAATGCATCCACCCAAAACTATGCTAAGGCCTTGATTTTCTTGCGCCATCACCTTGATGAAGGTTTGAAACTATGCTAAGGCCTTGATTTTCTTGCGCCATCACCTTGATGAAGGTTTGAAGATTGAATATCTCACCGTCAAAGATCCACCTATCTTGTGGAATGGCTTAAAGAAGAGATATGACAACCTGAAGTTGGTCACTCTGCCACAAGCACGATATGATAAGAACCCAAAAGCAAATAGTTTATAAACTATATATTATCGTTGCGGTGAAAACGGGCACTGGTCAAAGGCTTGCCGTATACCATGACTTTTGGTTGACCTTTATCAAGCATCTCGAAAGAGTAAACGCCCTGAAACGAATTTTGTCTCTGACGATAACTTTGACATCACCCACTTGGATGTGGCAGACTTCTTTGAGCAACCCGAGGGGAAAATAGACCACCTAATCGGCGATGGGTCCCTGATGAAAAAAGATGGAGTTATTTGATTTTATTCTACTTATTTGTATTAGTTAGTGAATAAACTAATAGTCATTAGTATTAGCTCGTATTAGTTAGTTCATGATGCAATGTTAGCAGTAGTTCTTTAGAATATCTTCAATATGCTCAAATATCAATAAAATTTTTATTTTCCAGTAGGGGTAATCGACTAGCCTGAAAAACTAGTCGATTATCTACCATTTTCGCATTAAAGCTGAAAAATAATTGATCAACAATCGATTGTCTTTGTCTAACAATCGATTGTCGTTGAGACAGTGTAATCTGGAATTTTTCAAAAATCATCCACAATCGATTGTCTTTGTCTAACAATCGATTGTCGTTGAGACAGTGTAATCTGGAATTTTTCAAAAATCATCCACAATCGATTGTCTATGCATAACAATCGATTGTCTTAAAACAGTGTGCTCTGGAATTTTTCAAAATAGCCAACAATCGATTGTCTATACTTAACAATCGATTGTCTTAAAACAGTGTGCTCTGGAATTTTCAAAATAGCCAACAATCGATTGTCTATGCATAACAATCGATTGTCTTAAAACAGTGTGATCTGAAGTTTTTCAAAATAGCAAATAATCGATTGTGTGTGTTTAACAATCGATTGTCAATGTTCAACAATCGATTGTTTGTGTTTAACAATTGATTATTTGAAGAAAACGTTTAAACTGAAATTTTCAAACTGCAAAGTAATGGATAACATATCTGATTTTGTTAGTCAACTGTTAGCAGCAGATTTTGAAAATATTATGTGACACAAATGAATTGAACTTGTTTATTCTTATGTTCGTGTATCTCTTTTGTATGTTAAACTATGGGATAGCAAATATGGATATCTCACAAAGCGAACTTGGATCAACGTCCAACTGTAAAAGTATTTGCCTAGTTGATTCATGTACTACACATACAATACTCAAAGAAATGAAGTATTTCTCTCAGCTAAATATGTGTAAGGCAAACGTTACTACAATATCTGGAAGTAGTAAATTGATTGAAGGCTCCGGAAGAGCAATTGTAACTCTGCCCAACGGCACGATGTTAATCATAGAGAATGCAATGTTCTCCTCCAAGTTTAAAAGGAACTTGTTGAGTTTTAAAGATATCATTCAAAATGGATATCATATTGAGACAATAGATGAGAATAATCTTGAATTCTTCATGAAAACGAGGCTGCCCATTTCGGTTTGGGTTCACGCCATTTTGCATGCAGCAATACTAATTCATCGGCTGCCCACTTCGGTTTGGGGTCACGCCATTTTGCATGCAGCAATGCTAGTTCGTCTCTGACTGACGAATTGACACAAATATTCCCCGTTGCAATTGGTTTTGGGTCATGGACCCAATATATCCCATTCAAGAATCTTTGGAAGCGCAGTATATGTGCCTGTAGCACCGCCATCCCGCACCAAAATGGGTCTGCAAAGAATGTTAGGAATATATGTTGAGGTTGAATCGCCCTCCATTATTCGCTACCTCAAAACATTGACAGGAGATTTGTTCACTGCACGATTTGCAGACTGTCAATTTGATGAGACACTTTTCCCAAAATTAGGGGGAGAAGTTGGTGAAACCAAACGGAAAATTTTGTGGAAAATTGCATCATTATCTCATCTTGATCCACATACCTCTATTTGTGAAAGAGAGGTACAAAAGATTATCCATTTGCAAAGAATAGCAAATCAAATGCCTGACGCATTTACGGACTTGAAAAGGATAACGAAATCCCACATTCCCGCGGAAAATGTTCCAATCCGTATTATGTCCCTGTTGGACAATCATCTAGTGTCATAACCAATGAGTCGAATGCACGCCTGAAGCGTGGCAGACCATTAGGTTCCAAAGATCAAAATCCTAGAAAGAGGAAAAAGAACGATCAAAATGACACCACGAAAGAATCTCATGATTTAACAAATTCTGAGACTCATGAAGAATCCATTGAGCCCGAGACTCTGGAAAATACGGAACTATCCCTAAATCCAATTAATATTGAGGCAAATATTAATCGAGTGGATATTGTGGTGGATAATGCCTTTGCTTATAATGTAGTATCTGGCATTATGCAAGAATGTGAGGATCTCGAACATCAATCTGTTGAAGAATGTCGAAAAAGACATGATTGGACAAAGTGGCAGGAAGCAATTCAATCAGAATTGAATTCGCTGGCAAAACGTGAAGTTTTTGGCCCTATAGTTGAAACACCTAATGGTGTTAAGCCTGTCGGCTATAAATGGGTCTTTGTACGCAAAAGAAATGAGAAAAACGAGGTACAAAGATATAAGGCACGCCTTGTTGCACAAGGTTTTTCTCAAAGGCCTGGTGTCGATTATGAAGAGACATATTCGCCTGTAATGGATGCGATAACCTTTCGTTATCTCATAAGTTTTGTTGTCCATGAAAAGCTCGACATGCACTTAATGGATGTGGTTACTGCCTATCTTTATGGCTCACTTGATAATGAGATATACATGAAAATTCCCGATGGACTCAAGATGCCAAACGCGCATAATTCAAAATCTCAGGAAATGTTCTCAATTAAATTGCAAAGATCCTTGTATGGTCTAAAGCAATCTGGACGAATGTGGTATAATCGTCTTAGTGAGTACTTGTTAAAAGAAGGCTATATAAATGACGCCATTTACCCGTGTATTTTTATAAAGAAAACAACATCGGAATTTGTTGTACTTGCCGTATATGTCGATGACATAAACCTTATTGGAACCCCTATAGAACTCCAAAAGGCAATTGATTATCTAAAGGATGAATTCGAGATGAAAGATCTCGGAAAGACTAAACTATGTCTTGGTTTGCAAATTGAATATTTGGCAAACGGAATTTTTGTTCATCAATCTACCTATACAGAAAAGGTACTGAAACGGTTTTACATGGATGAAGCACATCCTTTAAGTACACCGATGGTTGTTCGATCACTTGATGTGAACAAAGATCCATTCCGACCACAAGAAAGGAATGAAGAGCTACTTGGTCCTGAAGTACCATATCTTAGCGCAATTGGCGCACTAATGTATCTTGCAAATACTACAAGGCCTGACATATCCTTTTCAGTTAATGTCTTAGCAGGATTTAGCTCGGCTCCTACGATGAGACATTGGAATGGGATCAAACACATATTGCGGTACCTAAAGGGAACTACCGATATGGGCTTATTTTATGGCAAGAATTGCAGCCCGGATCTTGTTGGTTATGCTGATGCTGGATATTTGTCCGACCCACACAAGGCTCGATCTCAAACGGGTTATGTGTTTACCTGTGGAGAAACCGCCATATCTTGGCGATCGACTAAGCAATCAATTGTGGCTACTTCATCTAATCATGCCGAGATAATTGCTATTCATGAAGCAAGTCCGGAGTGTGTGTGGTTAAGGTCGATAATACATCATATCCAAGACAAATGTGGTTTGAAGTGTGATAAACTACCCACAACTTTGTATGAAGACAATGCAGCATGTATAGCTCAATTGAAGGGAGGATTCATAAAAGGAGATAGAACGAAGCATATTTCACCAAAGTTATTCTTCACACATGATCTTCAAAAGAATGGTGATATCAATGTTCAACAGATTCGTTCAAGCGACAATATGGCTGATTTGTTCACAAAATCTCTACCAAAGTCAACCTTCAAGAAGCTAGTTCACAAGATCGGGATGCGAAGACTTAAGGACATAAATTGATGTTCTTATTAGGGGGAGTTTAAGGCGCGTTGCACTCTTTTTCCCTTATAAGGTTTTGTCCCACCGGCTTTTCCTTGCGAGGTTTTTAACGAGGCAACCAATAGGCGCATATTCAAACATGTGTACTCTTTTTCCTTACTTTAATTTTTCCCATTGGGTTTTGTTTTAAGGTTTTAACGAGGCACATCATTGAATAGACATTCAAGGGGGAGTGTTATAAATACACTTCTATTTAAGGTGAATGTCTTTAATTAGAGAGATTCTAGAGTTCTATTCTTGGTAGCTAAATCATCCTCCTCCCTATAAATAGAGGTGCCCTCTACCATTGTAAATCACTTCTAACATTCTCTAAGTATCAATAAGAAGAACTCTCTCTACTCTTCTCTCTATTTGCTCTTGTTCTTGAGTTATTGTTCTTGTTCTTATATTATTTCATAACAAGTTTATCGATAAATCGATTTGAAGACACGAATTAATAACTTATTCTTATAGTCCGATGAATCATCAACCATTTGTTGGATTAGCGGGGTCCCAAAAGACGGAAGACAGTAGTGCTATATATTTATTTATTAGAGATAAATTTCAAGAGAGAGAGAGTGTGTAAAAATGAATACTTCCTAATTGGTCCCAACATGTCTAAATCAAAATTTGTCTTGTAACTAATACTAACCAATTTATTAACCCCCACATGGCCGTCCTGTCTATTTTTAAAGGGAAAGGGAATACTTTAAAATAAAAGGTCCCTTTTTTAGAAGATTTATTATATTATAATAAATTATCATAGCAAACTCCTCCCTCCTCCAAAATCCCTTTTGGGGTCTAAGCAAAACTTAAATATAAAGATCTGTTTTATTTTAAAGAAAAATCAGCAAGGCTTTACACCGAAAGAGAAAAAGATATGGAAACCACTCTTTTATCTTTACGCGTGGAAGTTGCCTTTTCTTCTTTTTTGGAATTTTAAAAGAGAAACAAACAGGACAGATGTTGTTCTCTCGAATGTTCTATTGCATATGGCTAAATATATCGGATTAGTAAAATCAGGTTTAGTTTAGATGATCATTAACACGTGTCATCCACTTAGATGCGTGTCTTTTGCTTAATAACATGGATTAAGACACTAATGTTAATGACTGCACTTAATAGAACCGTTCAGGAATAATAACATTTACGTATAAAGTTTTAATTTTCATTGGCAGATTTGAGATCATCTTACTTAAAATATATTAAACTTCATCGGTTAATGCGTAAATATAAAACTTAATATTCGACGGGATAGAATTACTTTTGAAAAATGTTCTAATTTTTTAACTTATCAGCTAGTATAAACTTTTCTTTTTTTATCTACCCTATAAAAAGTGCTAGTTTTTTTGCTTTTTACATTTAATGTTTTATAAAACTAATTGTTCGTGGTATCCTATTTAATATGACGATATTTGATTACTTACTAAATTTAAGTTATTTATTTAACTTAATGATTATGTTAACTATAAGGGCAGATCGAGCAGAATAATTGTAAACAACTGTTAAAATGCAGTGTTAAAAAGTGTGTTACTAATAAGTTTAAATTCGAACATAGTAAAAATGAATTGGAAATCTTCATATTTTAAGATGTTGGAGACTTGTAATTGTATAAAATATTGTTACGTTTAAACATTTAAAAAGTTCATGTAATATGATAATGTCTAGGATTTTATCATCTTCTTTTTTTCCCCATTTTTCTTTGTCACGCTGCATCAAATTTAACTTCTACATGCCAAGTGTGCATATAGAATAAAATACTCTGGGTTCTGGCCATATTAATCTTATACATACTTAAATACTTCATATCGTCTTTCTTATTCACTCAACACGTGAACAAATAGTTACTCCGGATATAATCAGACTTTAATATGGTTACCAAATATCGAATGGAAAATTAAAAAAATAGCTACTCCTCTTTGTTGTCAAAATAGACTAAAAACTTGTAGTTTGTCCATTATAATCCCACTCCAAAGAACTGTGACCCACACATGTAAAAAACAAAAAAGAAGTCTTACATAACTCGTGTAAGCTATGTGAGACACCAAATAAAAATCTTCCCTAAGTTTTGCGGAGCTTCACCTTTTCGCAATAAATAAAGATATATAATTGTCACATCCTGATTGGTCAATTTATGAGATATCTAGATATGAGTCTTGTTGGGATATATATTATTAACCATGAGTTTGGTTAAGATGTAGTATTTATTATAAAAAAAAATATTTAATCAGTTTTAATAAAATTTAAATAGATCATATAATAGTCTGTGTCCTTTGCTTATATAGTAGATGATTTAGTGTATAGAGTTTAGCTTATACACGGAAGATTAAATCATCGGTTCTTATAAGTGTAAGTTTGAGTTCACAATCTAATGATGGAATTGGACAAACGATCAGGAATGATTATAGCACAAGATTAAATATAATTTATCTTAATTATGGGAATGGTTTAATTCCAACTTCTTGTGCTAGTACATTTGTATGTATTGAACAGACCAGGTAGAGATAAATATTTTATACTGACTTAATAAAATAAATTCTCTAGCCATTAAATGTACTTATACTCTTAATCTTGATATAATTATTATTAGCTGTGTATATTATTATTATTTGATTTATTAAAAGGCGAGATTCTTTCGTGGGTTAATATGCCTGGTAAATTGGATAATAATAATGCACATTGGCGAAGTAATAGTTAGTTGATGGAATCCATATCTCAGTTAAGAGATTGATGATACACCTTTATGAAAGCTTATAAGTTTTCATGTGTAAACCCGACCGGTAGATTTTGTATCCGACACATGAAATAAGTTAAGCGAAAGTCTAAAGAAAATAATCAATAAATCAAATCGTCAGTAATTTAATTTATTTGATTAGTATCTGAGTCTTAACATGGGGAGTTAGATAAGATTTAATGGATGAATTTCGAAATTGAATAAGGAGTGCAATTACGAATTTTTAGTGGAATAATTCGTAATTAATTATGGCGGATATTAATTTCGAAAATTATAAATTAATTTCATAATTGGAAGCCTTGTTAATTAAATTATGTGGTCCCTTTTTTGGTAATTAAAGTTTTATTAATCACCAACGTATATGCATTACAAAACCATAGTCTAGCTTATACTCAGCTTGACTATCTCTAATTCGTCAACTGACTACATAGAATCAAAACTATCTCCTAATGATACTAAAGGTTAAATTGCTGCAACTTTTTTCTAATTCTAGGGGTACCTCTAATATTACAAATGTATGCTATCTCCCTCAGTAAAACTGCACAGTTACGAAAAGTATTGTTAAAAATTCTCGAGTTCCTTTCCATCAAGACAACATATCCAACTTCAGCAATTACCATTTTGAAGATATTGGCTTGACAAGATTTCCCTTTTGCTTTACTTATGAACCATTGGAGTTTTTGATCCCAAGTACATGTTTGAGGATGACTCTCATGTAGCCACTGCATTACTTGCTCCCATAGATCAGATGAAAATGGGCATGATAGCATAAGGTGATCTCTGGTCTCTATGTGGTTCTGGCACAGTATACATTGTTGATCAACACTCAGTCCCCAACTTGCCAATCTGTCTTTAGTTGGTAATCTTCCTTGTAGAACCAGCCACAAATTGAAGACAGCTTTTGGTCTAGCATAATTCTGGACGATCAGATTCTTCCATGGTACTCTCGGCAGGTCTTCTAACTGCAAATGATATAGTTGTCTAATGGAACAGTCCTGGCTCCTCCAGTGTTGAAAATTCTGCAGAATAGCTCTAGAGGCTATAATTACCCTGACCATCCAGCTTGCCTGTGTAGGAATTGGCATGTCTTCTATCAGCTTGTGTTTTATGTAGTAAGCAGTGATCCACCTTATTCACAGTTTATCCTTTTTGTGAGCTACGTCCCAGCAAGTCTTTGCAATTGCAGCTTTATTCCAGAGCATGAAATTAATAAGGTTCATCCCTCCTGCTAATTTGGGAGTACACATTCTGTCCCAAGAGACATAGGCTTTCTTAGTGATGGAGTTTAGACCAGACCAAATAAATACAAATTGCTCCAATCATCTTAAGAACTTTAGCAGGAAAAATAAATATTTGCGCCCAGTATGCTTGAATGCCAAATAGAACAGATTGGACTAGTTGGATCCTCCCAGTGTAGATAGTTTTCTGGCAGTCCATGAAGTGGTCTTAGCAGTAATCATCTCCACTAGAGGCTGCCATTGGATCAAGGCAATCTTCTTGGTGGAAAGACGAACACCTAGATATTTGAATGGTAGCTCACCATGAACAAAACCCAGGTGGTCTATAATCTGTTTCTGCATTTCCAGTGTTACACCACCAAAATATACTGAGCTCTTGTTCAGGTTTTCCTGCAGGCCAGAGGCTTCAGAAAATTGTGAGAAACATTTGAATACGACTATGATAGAGGCAATTTCACCTTTAGCAAATAGTAACAAGTCATCAGCAAAGCACATGTGAGTAATTCCTAGCTTTTTGCATCTAGGATGGAACTGGAAAGCTGGTTCTTTCTTTAGTTCATTGCATGATCTTCTCAGGTACTCCATGACAAGTGCAAATAAGAAGGGGAAAATTGGGTCCCCTTGCCTAAGTCCTCTAGCTGCTTCAAAGGGCTCTGTTGCCTCTCCATAGACCAGTACTGAGAACCTCACTATTTTGATGCATTCCATAATCCAGTTAGTAAATCTACTTGGGAAGCCAATCTCCTCCATAATCTTTTGTAGAAAAATCCACTCAACTGAATCATAGGCTTGTTGGAGATCAATCTTAATCATGCATCTAGGTGTCACATGTGCTCTGGTATAGCTTTTGACTAACTCGTGTGCCAAGATGACATTATCAGCTATCTTTCTGCCTAGGATAAAACCTGCTTGGGCTTCACTAATTATGCTAGGCATGGCTTTTTGCAATCTGTTGGCAAGGATTTTCGAAATCATTTTGTAGAGAACTGATCAGCAAGCAATTGGCTTATACTCTTTAACTGTACTTGTCTTGGATACTTTAGGAATTAGAGTGATGGTGGCACAGTTTATAGGCATGTACAACTTGGATGTTAAGAAAAACTCTTCGATGGAACTTATAACTTTCCTGCTAATAGTGTTCCAAGACTTCTTAAAAAACAGCATTATAACCATCTATTCCTGGGGCTTTATCATCTCTAATTTCTTTTAGGCTCTCCACAATTTCAAGATCAGTGACATCCACACATAATTCCCTTCTTTGCTGCTGTGTTAGGACTGGACCATTTGCCATGTACATTCTATTTATTGCTGGAAGAAATGAAGCAGATGATCCCATAAGAGTCTTATAGAAACCAGTGATCTCCTTTTTTATATCTGCAGCTGTAGTGACTTTGTCTCCCATTACATTTATAAGTTCTGTGATCTGTTTATTTTGAGTTCTTTCTTTCAGGACTGCAGTAAAGTACTTGGTATTAGTATCTCCAAGTTGTATACATTTTGCTCTAGCCTTCTGCTGTAGGACAGTTTCTTCAATGACCACTTTTCCAGTTTCAAAACTATCTCTTTCTCTTTCTGCTGCAACTCATCAGAATATGCCTTTGTCATTTGCTCTTGTAGTGCTATCAGTTCTCGTTTGCAAAGTTCTATCCTCTGAGGGATAGTCTTGAACTCCTTAACATTTAAGGTCTTTAAAGGACCTTTCAATGCTTTGAGTTTGAACTATACTGCCTTCATGGTTCCTGGGTTATCAGAATGCCGGACATTGGCCAGAATCTGGTGAAAATCCTCATGTTCGGTCCATATATTGAAAAATTTGAAAGGAATCTTGCCTTTCCAGGAAGAAGATGTCAATGTCATTATCATGGGATTATGATCAGAAATTAGTGGTTGATCATATAAAGTTTCCACTTGGCTCCACTTAATCATCCACTCATAATTTCCAAATACTCTATCCAATCTGCTACATACTGTATCTACTCCAGTCTGCTTGTTTGTCTAGGTATAGTACTCACCCTTCCAAGGTAATTCAGACAGTCTGCTTGTTGAATGCATTGACTAAATTCTTGAATTTCAGAATATCTGACAGGGTTACAAGATTGTCTGTCCTTGTCATATAAAACAGCATTGAAGTCCCCAGCAACTACCCATGCATCTGTTATCCCTGATGAAAGTGCCTGTGGACTACTCCATAGAGATCTTCTTTGTTCCATTCCATTATACCCATACACCACAGTAAAATAGCATGTAATATCTCATGTTCTTCTACTAACCTTGCTATGTATCAATTGACCTCCCTCATGAATACCCTCAACTTCAAAAATGTTTGAATCTCATAGTATCCACACTCTACCATTTCTAGCAGAAACATAGCTTGTTAGATTACCCCAACCAGGTGCCAGCAGATTAGCAATTCTACTGGCATTTATTTGTTTAACCTTAGTTTCTACCAAACCGACAAGACTAATTTTATTTCTCCTAATATACTCCATAACTCTTTTTGCTTGTATCTTTTATTTACACCTCTTATATTCCAGAATAACCACTTCATTGATGAAAACTTGTCCCTCCTTTTTCCCCAGGTGGATCCTCATGCTTACTACCAGAAATTACCTCAAATCTATTACTAAAAGTAATGGGAGACAATGGTGGGAAATTAATAAAGTTGAAAATTGGACTCTGAGGTTGCTTCCCCTTGTCTTCTTGCTTTTCTTTCTCTGTCATCAGATTTGAGGTACATTGACCTCTGTAGGAACTTCATTTGGCACATTCTGTTACACTATTATCTCTTTTTGTATGGGCACAGTTTGGACAGGAACCTTATTTCTCCATTCCTGAACTACCTTGGCCTTCCTCACTTGATTAGGCTGGTTTATGTTCTGCTTTGTTTGAACTGAACAGCTATGGCCAATCATTTGACATTTTTCACAGTAGGAAGGTTTCCAATCATACACCACCTCTTGCAAGAACTTCTTTCCATTTGGATCCATTACCCATATCTCTCTTGGTAACTCTTTAATGACATTAACCTCTATAAGCATTCGGGCATAAGAAATTCTTGTATGTTTAGCTGTACATTCATCTGCAAATATAGGTTTACCTAATACACTTGCAATCCTGCTTAGTGATCTCATTCCCCAGCAAGACATTGGGAGCTTCGGAAACTTTACCCATAGAGGAATGTCAGTAGGAAATTCCACTGTAAAATCAATATCTGGTATCCATTGCTTAAGGATCATAGGTCTGTTAGCAATTGAATAGGGCCCTGCACATAGGATCTCCTTAGCATTCAATTGTTCTGAGTTTAACTATATAATAACCTTCCTCATGATAATGCAAATATGGCTCTGGGATATGTGACCAGTGAAGATTGATAAACCTCTTCATCGCATTGAAACAAGGCCCATCCCCTAGGATGTACACAAATAAAGCACATTTCCATTTTATCTCTTCCGCTTCTACCTCTGATTTGTTAAACTGTACCACAGGTTGTCCATCAATCATTACATGAGGTATATAGTCTAACACCATTCCATGTGTCGCAACCCTATTTTTTGAAATAGTGTAGACCAACTCTTTTTGGGTTCCTCCAATCTATTTCTGCTAGTCTCCGGGTTCTCCTTTGCTTCCATAGTTGGTTGACCTTGTTGGGACTGCTGCATGGCTACTATTCTAGTAGTTGATGCCTTCAATATGTCTGAATCTGCCTCAATCGGAACTAGTGGAGCCAGATCTACTTCTGCTTCACTCGGAGCTAATGGAGGCAAATCAAGCTTCCTTGCGACTGTATCTTGGTGCGATCATCTCATTTGCATCTTGCTCAACTACAATTATGGAATCGGAGGTCTGTACAGAGAGGTTCTATGTAGTGTTGGTAACAGGTTTCTCCAAAATCGGTTGTTTGATTGTTGTTAACAGCTTCTCAAACGTTGCTAATGGTATTTTCCGGGGTCTTCCTCTTCCTCTCCCTCTCCCTCTCGTCATTGTCACAAGCTCGGCGTACGTTTAGCTAACGTGCGCCGAGAGAAAATGGAGAAGAAAGGTCAATCTGATAGATATATAATTTTGTGGTCCCTACTGTGCCTAAATAATAGGAAATAAAGGAATCCTTTCTCTGGTGGAAAAGAAAATCCAACAGGTTTTGGAAAAGGGTCTTAAGCCTTAAAACTTGTGCTATAAATACATAAGGTTTTTCACCTAGAAAAGAAGGTACATGGTGGCTGAAATTTTCACCCAAGTTTTCCTAGAAATTTCGCCCACACGAAATTGCTATTTCCGGTTATTATTTGGGTAACACATAAGAATACCGTGTAACGTTCAAGGATCATGATTGTGCGGGTGATGGAGATTCCATTGAGAAGTTATGGAACAGAAGGCTCACGTGGCAGAAGAGATATGTTCACGCTTCAAGAGGTAACCCGTGAAATCTCGTTTATGCTAGTTGTCTAGATTACATGTGATTTTGATACTGGGATTGCTTCCGCTGGTTATTATAATCCATCAATTGGTATCAGAGCCTACTCACATATAATTAGATAACTAAGTTTTTTCATGAAACAAGAATATGGTGTTTATGTGCGTTATTTGAATTACATATATATGTGATTTTCTGAAAAACTGCAATGGTGTTTTGTGAATTAACTATGCATTTTGGATTATTCTTGTAATCATGAGATATCTGTTTTCTTATTGATATTTGATTGAGATTATCTGAATTTTTTGGGGTAAACCCTAGAAAAATGCAAAACTTGTTTTTGATCGAATAGCCGATATTTTCGGAGGTCAGCGAACTTAACGGACATCGATTGAGATAAAATTTGGTGGATCCATTGGAAACGACGTGGTGAGAAAAACTCACTGCTTTACCAGTGAATCATTGCGTTTCCGGCGTTTTGAGGTCGTTTGGAATGTGTTTTGACCGTTTTTCTATTTTCTGGAAATTATTTCTTAATAATTTTAATTCCTTTTTAATTCAATGGTGGTGGGGGTGACTCTCCATGGTCCCCATGACTAAATACTAGTCATATATGTTTACACATTGGCTATTAGCAAATAGACGTGTTGTTGTATTAAATTTAATAATAAATGTGAGGATTTTATTGACTAGTGATAGTGTTTGGCGTATTTGTGCATAAAAAAAAATTCCCAAATTTAAGTTTATGTTTTTATGCCCTACGTGATTACTAATTTGGATTTTCGATGAATAATTTTGTTCTCTGATTGGAGGTTCTAATTAACTGAAATATGACGGTATTTTATATAATTTTTATATTTTTGGTATGACTTTTAAGCTATGGTACCATAAAATAATTTTATGAGCTAAATATATATTCACTTGTAAATTGAGAATTTTATGAGTAATAAATAGTTACCACTGAAGTGGTTTGTTTATTTGAACTCATGAAAAATTCTTAGTAAATTTGTACATGTGAAATTATATCTACTCATGGATTGAACATTATGATTAATAAGTAGGATCCACAAAATGGTCTAGTTATTTGAGTGTTTAATAAAAGGATAATTTATTGCAAAAGGAGATATTATATATTCTAGAAATAGGAAGAACATAATATATGCCTTGAGCTCATAGTGTAATTATAAGGACAATGAAAATCAATATCATATTATTTTAATTCACCAGACTACTTAAAACGGTTATTCTCCGAGTTTGGTTACATGCTGATGGTCATGAATTTGACGGACTCCGAATGACCTGAAACTTGATGGGTTCATCGAAAACAATCTAGTGAGAAAAACTCACTGCTATGCAGTGAATCATGTTCATTTTTGGCAATTTGAGGTCGTTTAGATGGGTTTTCAAGCAGTTTATTAAATTAAATTTGTTATAAATATGAAAAATTATTCTTTGTATATAGGCTATATTTGTGTTAAATCTGAAACATGTGATTTAACTTGATATGATATATATGAAGAGCGCAAATCACATGGATTTAATCCTAACTACGCCAAAAATAATTTATTCGAATTTGGTCGAGTTTTGGTGATCATGAATTTCACGATCTCCTAACGACCTGAAATTCGGTAGGATCATCGAAAATGGTCATTTGAGAAGAACTCACTGCTTTTCAATGAATCACACCGTATTTTGACGATCCGGGATCGTTTAGATGAGTTTTATGGAGGTTTGACGGATTAAAATATGATTTACATATGAAATGTCATTCTTTATCATTTTATTTATGTTTAATCTGGAATATGATAGCACGTGTTGATTTGACATGAATTGAGATATGATAAAAAAAATACAGGTCATATTTTAAATTCTTAAAAAATGCTTAAAATAATAATTTTCCAAATTTGGTCGCAACTTTTGGAGATTGTGACTTTAACGATCTCCGATTGATATGAAATTTGGTAGATTTATCAGAAACAGTTCAATGAACAATAATCAATGATATGCAGCATAAAATATTAATTTTAGTATTTTAAGACTGTTTAAATGGGGTATTGAGCATTTTTTTTTAAATTATGGAACTTAATACTTAGAGAAAAGTTTGTGGTTGTGATAAAGTGGTGATTGGAATTAACCCATATGGTTTTTATTTTTTTATTTATAGTGAGATAATAAATTTACGCGTTGACATTAGGTCTTCCTCCATATCGAATAAATTTATTATGAACTCACTGGATATAGTTACTAGTTATTGATAACCTATGTTAGCTCTCCATCTGAGTTTAAGGGTTAAATAAATTTTGTAACTAAAGTACAATCATGATTAAATGGTGATATAATTATATTTCTATGGTCTTTCACTATTAATTTTAAGTGAGTAATAAATTTACGCGTTGACTTTAGGTCTTCCACCATATCGGATAAATTTATTATAAGCTCACTAGGTGAAATACTAGTAATTGATATCATGTACTTACTCTCCATCTGAGTATACATATTGGATCAATGGAACTAGAGCTATTAAAACTAATGTTCACTTGACCTTAATTAACAGTATACTCTCCATCTGAGTTGGGTCTGTTTTAATTATTAGAGTGAATAATCTGGCATTGTATGTATGTTGCGTGCGTAGTTCTTTTCCCATCAAAATTGATATTCAAGATGCATGACATATATGTGTAGTGTGTTTAAAATATTTGTATTAAAAAGTTATATACAATTGACTGAAAATGATAGTATGCACTCCATCTAAGTTGGTTCTATTTATTTTTGGATTGTATAATTCTTGCATTATATAATATACTTTGCATGAATGATTCTTTTCCCATCGAATATTTATTATTCAAGATGCATGTATGTATAGAAATATTGAATACAGTCTGAATTTTACTATTCAGTGTTTTGACTTATTATGATCTGTTTAATGTTTTTATCTCAACTCCACAATGATTTTATGCAACTGATCGTATTACTTGTTAAATTATTTTTAGTGATAAGGCATTAATTTTAAGGATGCAATATATGTACTTTTGATATAAGGAATTTAATTCCTGTTTCTGGGCAAAATAAGAGATGGCTATTTGTTTTATTTTTCGAATAACTCTTGAGTTATTGAGCTTAATAAACATTTTATCTCTTGTGGTACATGAATGCATGTCCTTTTTATTGTATATTGATGTCTCTCCTGAACAGAACAATATTAGTCTACCTCATAAGAGAATATGTTCTTCAAAATTGAGTAAAATTTATCTGTGCACTTTTGTCTAAGTCATATTAATCTGGATAGGGTTTCAAGTTGGTAAAGGATGGACCTTAAGGTTCATTGAAAGTAGAGGCGCTACCAACTTGTGGATCCTATTTGGAAGGAAATTTGACTAAAAGATGTTTCCTTTTAAAAGGAAATAAAACTAGTGATAAGTTAGAATGAATCCTTTTTATTTGTATGGTTAAATGAACATACTCGTAAGAGATAGATTTTGAGTATTTTGTGTCGTTCATAAATGATTACTCAAAATAGTAATATATTTATTAGTTACTACAATTTGATTGTAGTGGCGAGCACATCTCTAAAAAGTTCTTTTGTTACATATCAGAATAAGGGATTACATCTCAATTGACTACAGTGTAAATTCCATAATAGAGTGGTGTAGTAGAAAGAAGAAATAAGTATCTTTTGGATATAGATAGACTAATGACGTGTTATTCAAATTCACCTTATTTGTTTTTGAAATATTTCCCGAAAACTGCAAATTACATTCTGAATTTAGTTTCTTTTAAGTTAGTACGTGGGACATCTATAGAACGGTGGACTGAATGTAAGCTCGGTCTGTAGCATATTCAGATATAGGATTGTCTCACATATGTGATGAAAGGGAAAGCAGATATATAAGTTGGAACTAAGAATGGATAGGTGCATGTTTATCGAATATCCAAGAAAACGAATTGAGCTTTATTTTATTGTCATAAAAAAATAAGGCAATTGTTAAAACAATTGTATTTTTCTAGATAAGGACTGTTTAATAAAATATGCTCCTAGAAGTAAACTATCTTTACATGAACTGGGCAAAGAAATAACTAGATGTTCAAGAACATCAAAACCCACACGTCAGAATTGACGTTTCATTGCATTTAAGTAGTGGGAGAACGTTAATAGATATGATATGCCTTTATCGAGTGGGAGTGATGTTTGAACATTGAACACTATAGTAAGAAGTTATTAATATTTCAATGTCGTGAGGTAATGAAGGTAATATTATTATTACTTCGTCGTAGTGGGAGAAAGCTAAATAAAATCATAATTCAGTGTACATTCTTGGGATAGTTCCGATAACATGATCCCGGAATAGTTTAATACCAAACTAGATAGTTACGACAAAGCACTACTGAACAAATATTGCATCAGATATAACTTGGCAAGATTCTTTAACAAAACCTTCTTTGGTGAAGACTTTTAATAGTCATGTAAAAGAAAGCCTGAGAGAGATGTAGATGCATGGTTATGAGTCTAAGTGGGAGATTGTTGGAGCATATACTATTAATCATGCATTTGGATATAGTATATTCTAATAATTATCATGGCTAAAAGTCTAAGTGAGAGATTGTTGAGATATATACTATTAACCATGGGTTTGGTTTAGATATAGTATTTATTATGAAATAATTGTTTATTCAGTTTTAATAAAATTTAAAAAGATCATATAATAGTCAGTGTCCTTTGCTTATATAGTAGATGATTTAGTGTATAAAGTTTAGCTTATACACGAAAGATTAAATCATCGGTTCTTATAAGTATAAAGTTTGAGTGCACAATCTAATGATGAAATTGGACAAACCATCAGGAATGATTGTAGCACAAGATTAAATATAATTTATCTTAATTATGGAAATAATTTAATTCTAACTTCTTGTGCTAGTACATTTGTATGTATTGAACGGACCAGGTAGAGATAAGTATTTTATACCAACTTAATAAAATAAACTCTCTAGCCATTAAATGTACTTATACTCTTAATCTTGATATAATTATTATTAGCTGTGTATATTATTATTCTTTTGATTTATTAAAAAAGCGAGATTCTTTCATGGGTCAATATGCCTGGTAAATTGAATAATAATAATGTACGTTGGCGAAGAAATAGTTAGTTGATGGAATCCGTGTCTCGGTTTAAAGATTGATGATACACCTATATAATAGTTAGTTGATGGAATCCATATCTCGGTTTAGAGTTTGATGATACACTTCTATGAAAGCTTATAAGTTTGCATGTATAAACCCGGCCGGTGGATTTTGTATCCGACACATGAAATAAGTTAAGCGAAAGTCTAAAGGTAATAATCAATAAATCAAATCGTCAGTAATTTAATTTATTGTATTAGTATCTGAGTCTTAACATGGGGAGTTAGATAAGATTTAATTGATGAATTTCGAAATTGAATAAGGAGTGCAATTACAAATTTTTAGCGGAATAATTCGTAATTAGTTATGGCGGATATTAATTTTGAAAATTATAAATTAATTTCATAATTGGAAGTCTTGTTAATTAAATTCAGTGGTTCCTAGTGTGCCTAAATAATAGGAAATAAAGGAATTCTTTTTCTGGTGGAAAAGAAAACACAACAGGTTTTGGAAAAGGGTCTTAACCCTTAAAACTTCTGCTATAAATACATAAGGTTTTCCATCTAGAAAGGAAGGTACATGGTGGCTGAAATTTTCAGTCAAATTTTCCTAGAAATTTCGCCCACACTGAATTACTATTTCCGGTTATTATTTGGGTAACACAGTAGAAGACCGTGGAACGTTCGAGGATCACGATTGTGCGGGTGATGGAGATTCCATTGAGAAGTTATGGAACAGAAGGCTCACGTGGTAGAAGAGATATGTTCACGCTTCAAGAGGTAACCCGTGAAATTTCGTTTATACTAGTTATCTAGATTATATGTAATTTTGATAGTGGGATTGGTTCGGCTATTTATTATAATCCATCAAGTCTGTGCGTCAGCAAAAATTTCATGTGCAGTCAATGATCCAATCATGTAACGTTATCAGACGGATGATATTTTCTCACCTTTTTGCCTTTTTGTTGAGGTAGCCATACGGACCATAGAATAATACAGATCATACTGTCTTCTGTATTATTTTTTTTTTTTAGAATTTTAAATTATTAAGTCTGCAAGCTGGGACAACAAGAAAAAGATCCTTAACTATCTGTCCTGCTGATTGTAGCTTAAAGGCAGGATATGTGAGAAAAGAAAAGAAAAAGTATATTTTTATTGATTGGTATTAGTAGTTTCTATTATTTTATTATTCTCTTCGTCTATTAGATTTGCAAGTTAGATCATAGCCATAAATCATAAAGTATTCATGAACTTCAGTATAAAAAAATTATTACTCTTATTAATCAATTCTCTAAAATAACGGAATAACGAGATGTTGTCTCATAATATATGTATTGATTGCACATCATTAGTCAAATAAAATTAGGATAATATGGTCTACCATTAGTACTTTATTGTTTGACCGAGTGATAAGTGATTGAGCGAATCTAAGGCGCCGTTTAGCCACGAGTTTTGTCAAAATAATTTGAAATTTATTTTTAAAAGTCGTGTTTAGCCATAAGTTTTGCTCATATTTTGGCTAAATTCCAAATCGCAAATTTCAAATCTCAAAATCAGCTACGGAAAAGGGTCAAAACTGCCCTCAACCTATCGACTCCGGAACAAAATTGCCCTCCGTTAACCTTTTGCAAAGAAAATGCCCCCACCGTTAAATTTGTGGCATACTTCTGCCCCCAAAATCTAACATATGCTTGTATTTAATTTTTAATTATTTTTTAATGCCACGTGTCACGTAACGATTGGCCATTAAATAAACTTGACCCAAAATCAATTCTCACCCAAGTTCCGACCCAACACGACCGACCCGACCCAAAAAAGTTTAACGGAGGGCAATTTTGTTCCTGAGTCAATACGTTGAGGGCAGTTTTGACCCTTTTTCCGTTCTTTATATGTCCCAATTTGCTAGTAACAGGCTTGAAGTGTAATGAGATTTCCCACTTTCCAACAAATTTAAAGAGCTTGATATATCACATATATTCATCTTCAGTTGAAGTGAATTGGTCATTCCTATCCAATGGGGGGCTGATTTTTCATGGCTTGGTTATGGGGGACGGGCTGGACGCCTGGTTCGTGAGGGAGGGGGCTGTTTGGTTGTGAAGTTTTCCGGTGATGTGAAGGTGACGGGCTGGACGGGGAAGATGAAGCAACGGGGTAGCCATGGGAGGTCGTTTGGTGGTTTAGGGTTAGAAAGGGTGTGTTGTGAGGAAGATGAAGAGAGGGTTTGGTTTTTTTGGGTCGGGTCGGTTGGGATGCTTGTAGTTAATTTTTAATTTTTTTAATTCCATGTGTCACGTTTTGATTGGCCATTAAATAAACTTGACCCAAAATCAATTCTCACCCAAGTTCCGACCCAACCCGACCCGACCCAAAAAAGGTTAACGGAGGGCAATTTTGTTCCGGAGTCAATACGTTGAGGGCAGTTTTGACCCTTTTTCCGTTCTTTATATGTCCCCATTTTTAACCTTTTTGGGTCGAGTCGGGTCGGGTCGGAACTTGGGTGAGAATTGATTTTGGGTCAAGTTTATTTAATGGCCAATCATTACGTGACACGTGGCATTAAAAAATAATTAAAAATTAAATACAAGCATCTGTTAGATTTTGGGGGCAGAAGTATGCCACAAATTTAACGGTGGGAGGCATTTTCTTTGCAAAAAGTTAACGGAGGGCAATTTTGTTCCGGAGTCGATAGGTTGAGCGCAATTTTGACCCTTTACCGAATCAGTTATTGAGCTGATTTTGGGAACTTGGGAATTATATATATGTTTTTTTCAAAATAAAGTTAAAAAATACGTTTTGAAAACGTATGTTCAAACACATTTTCATTTTTAAACTAAACTTCACCCAAATCATAATTTTCAAAATAAATTTGAAATCTATGATCATATGCTAGCTTAAGATCAAGTACTTTGGATTTATATTTGGAAATGAGAAGAAAAGAAAGAGAAAAAGGAAAAGTTACTTTTGAAAAGGTATACGAAGATAGCTTTTACTTATGGAGGAAAAAGAAACTCCAACTAATTCTTCGAACCAATCCTAATTAAGCAACGCAATTTTAAAAGTGCACTTTCCACAATTTAATAGATTGATTCAACAAATGTCAATAAAGGCCAATAGTTCCAAATTATTTTGGCTAGGCTCCACTACACTTCACTGCATTTCAGCCGTCAAGATTTCATCAAGGCTGTTGTATCCTCCACGTCACTAAGACGTAGGGGTTTGACTAATACTGTAAGTATGTTTGGTCAAGCTTTTAAAATTAATTTATTTTAAAATAGTATTTTTAAAAAAAATATTTTTGATAAGAATTAATTTGTATTTAGTTAAATTAATCTAAAATATACTTCTTAAAAGCAATTAGTATTTAGAAAGAGTACTTTTTAATCTTCTTAAAAGTAATTCTAAGTGTATTTTTACTTTTGACAAGAAACTACTTCTTTCGACTTCTCAAAAACTGATTGTGCCTCTGCTCAAAAATTTTTTTTTCTTCTAAAAACTAGACCAAACACTTCAATTTTGAAGAAAAAAATATTTACTCCCTCTGGTCCACTTAATTTTTTTGGCATTTATTTGTGGTATACAATATTTGATTTTTTTTATATCAGGAAGGAGTTAATTTCTTTTTTTTTTCAAAGCTGCTTTTATTGTAAAGAACTTAGAAGTATTTGTTATATTTTTAATAAATATTTAAAGTTACTACGTTCATTATTATTTATTATTATTACTTTATTATAAAAAATAAATTCCTTAATCTATATCTATACTATATTAAAAGTACGAAGGCCCTTAGCGAAATGTCGTTTGCCTTTTTTATCCTTTAAAAAAAGATTTTTCATTGGATAAATCTGTAATTTTAAGTTGTTTTCCTAAATTTTAGGACTTTAAAATCAACTCAAATTTATTTTATTAAATCTTTCCTTATTAAACTAGATAGCAAATCCTAATATTTAGCATTTTAAATTATTAACTTTTTTACCTTATATGAATGTCCTTATTTGGCGTCTATTAATATTAACGCTTTAAGACCTTATATAAATGTCCTTATTTGACGCTATTAATATTAAAGCTTTAAAACTATATTAAGTTATAAGATTTTCTTATTATTCAAAGCTTTAGAAATTATGCGTAATATTTTCTAGAACTAAAAAGCACAAAAACGAATCAAAATTGACATACTAATGAACAATGATTTCTTAAGCACTAAAACGAATCAAATTGACATACTAATGGTTTTTAACTATTTGAAATCGAAAATTCTATTCAACAAAGTTCTAATTATAGTTAAATTTTAAAATTGGGATGAACTAATATGAGGATTTTGATAATAAAAGTTAATTTATTTTCTTTAATGTCAAAAATAAATAATTAAGTTCTTGAATTAACTAATGCAAAAGAGTTCTAGTTATTTTTTAAAATTCATTATAAAAGTAAGTTTATTTGTCACGTTGACAATTCTTAAAGGTATATAAATTAATTTTTGCAGGAAGAGCATTAATGGTGAAAGAAATTAAAAAGTCAATTTATGATATAAAATTAAGAGTCAAATTAGTAGATGGCCAAATATATTACAAATGAGTTGTCTTTTTTTTTTTTTTTGAAGAAAAGTATATATTATATATATAAGGCTAAATAGGGAGGGTTGTCTCCTCCCTACAGATATTGTTTATATATGCATTACTTTTGCCAACCATTAGGCCATCTATGACACTAATATTTCCTAGAGCAGCTAGAGTTTCGCATTGTTTTGTACTACACGATCTTACATAAACATAGTCCTCCATATCTCTTTCATAGAGATCGATTACAAAATTAGGAGGCTTAGTAAAAATACATAGTTTATCAAAGGTTTTGTTTCTTAGAGCTTCATTTGCCAAAGTGTGAGCCACGCCATTTCCTTATCTGAAGCTATGCATGAATGATATCCCCCCTGCTTGGTTGCCTCCTCCACTAATAATCTGCATTCAAATGAAAGTTTGTCGTTAGTAAGGGTGTTATTGTATATTATGTATAAGATATTCGTTGCATCAGTTTCCACTTCCACGGGGAAGAGATCTTCCTTGATTATTAATTGAAGATTGTGGCGTAAAGCCATAAGTTTTGTTTGTAATGGTGATGTTGCAAGAATTTTCATCGATGATCCTACACACCAGCGTTATTTCGAGTAACGTATTGCAGTTCCAATGCCACCTTCCATGATTTTTATGTCGAAGGCACCATCAATATTTGCTTTGTACCACCCTAAAGGTGGTTTCATCCACTTTACTTGTAATAATATAGTCCTCTCCACTATCACATTTTTATTAGTGAATAAGTAATATTCATTTGTGTAAGCAAATATTTTTTTTAATGTTGATAGGGTTGGTATTATTATTAATATTGTTTTGATTCCTGTTGTTCCAAATTTCCCATATTATAAAGGGAAGTAATTAGTGCCAATGAAGATATTCAGGACTTATTTTTGGTTGGGTGTTCAAGGGAAAGTCCATCCAAAGTTTATTGCTAGGGTTGTCAACAGTGTTGATACCAAAGTTGTGCCAAAGGTGTTTGGCTATATGGCATTCCCAAAATATGTGACGAATAACTTTCTGGTTATTATTACAAATTGGGCATAAAGGATCAATGTTTATACCAATTTTTTATAATAAGCTTCTGGTGGGAAGGCGTCCATTGTATATTTTCCAAAGGAGGAATTTTATTTTGTTAGGACATTGGAGCTTCCAGAGCCAGATGCTATTTAAGGAATTGTTGTTGTTATTATCAATTAGTTGGTAGGATGAAGAGGTGGTAAACAGCTCATTTGAGGTGAGACTCCAACATATATTACTTAGGACAACTGAGTTTTCTTTATTACAGGGAATGTAATTGATACAATTCATTAAAGGGGTTGGTAGTTCAATGGAGATTTTTTCGAAGCACCAATTGTTGTTATCCCTAATATTTTTGATTTGTAGTTTATCCTCTCCTTTTGGAATAGGCCCCTGTATACTGCTCCTAAGGTTCTTATAATTAGGGATCCAATTTGTGTCCCAAATGTTGTGACATGAGTTGTTATGAACTGGCCATCTAATACCTTTTTTACAGATAGCCCATCCTTCCAAAGACTTTTCCAAGTGATTGAAGAGCTAATTATTTTCTTTTTCCTCCCATAAATACTAATTAGTACCTTTGCCCATAGGGAGTGAGTATTGTTGAGGATTCTCCAAGTAAGGCATGTGATTAGCGCTTGGTTTTTTGGGTAGGCTTTTATTATACCTAACCCCCCTTTGGAAACTTCCTTAGTGACAATATTCCAGTTAATAAGGTGTAGTTTCTTTTTGTCCTAGGTAGTACCCCATAAGAAATTTCTTTGGATTTTGTCGATTTCTTTTAAAGTTTTTTTTAGGAAGAATGGATGTTTGCATAAGGTGACTGGGAAGGGTGCTAAGGGTAGACTTTATCAGAGTACATCTACCAGCCATACTAATCCATTTGGCATTCTAGTTGTTGAGTTTAGATCTCATTTTATCAAGAAGAGGAAGGTCGTATGTATGTCTTGGGATGGCATTTAGCCTCGGAAAGCCTAAGTAGTTCCCAAAGCTAGTACTTGATGTTATTCCTAGTGTATTTGTTAAAAGAGTCTTTGCGTCATTACAATCATTTTTGGACACTATTAATTTAGATTTAGCTTTGTTAACTCTTAGGCCTGAAAAGTGACTAAAATTTTCTAGACATTGATTAATGCTGGTGATGGTCTTATAATTTGTTTCTCCCATAAGAGTTATATCATCCGCGAAAAAAAGGTAGGATATACTAGCTGCCAAGGAATTAAGTCTTAGTGGAGTCCAGTTCTTGATATCAACTTCATGCTTAATATTGTTAGATAACATATTCATACATAGAATAAAAAGGTAAGGGGATAGGGGGTCACACTGCCTGATTCCTCGAGAAGGGGTAAATTCTTCAGTTTTATTTCCATTGACAAGGATTGAGAATGAGCTAGTTGTGACAGCGTTCATTATGAGATTTGTAATGTTTTTTTGGAAATTATAGTACCTGAGCGTTTAATAGATATAGGACCATTCGAGCTTATCGAAGGCTTTCTCTAGATCAAGCTTTAGGATCATTTTTCCTTTTCCCTTACACTTGTTGAAGCATCTTAGGATTTCATGAATTATAATAGCATTGTCACTTCCTCTTCTTCCCTTTTACAAAACTGGATTGCTCAATGTTTACAAGGTGGTCTAGGAAGAGCTTAATTCTAGTTGCAATAATCTTGGTAATGGTTTTGTAAATAACATTGCATAAACTTATAGGACGAAAGTTTTTAATAGGTTAGCATTGTTTATTTTGGGTATTAAACAGATGTACGTGTGGTTCATCTCTGGAGGAATTTTGTTGGTAAGAAAATATATTGTGACAAAGCTTGATTATTTTCCCTCCTAATAGATGCCAAAATTTCTGGAAGAAGAAAGGATGAAAGCCATCCGGTCCTGGTTCTTTGAATGGTTTAAATGAAAAGATAGCTTTTCTAATTTCGTGGTTTGTAAGGGGTCTATCAAGGATTGATAGGTCACAGTTGTGCGATTGATAAGCAGTGTCATTGCATTTGATAGAGCATTTATGGGAGGTGGTGAATAATCTTTTAAAGTAATCTTTGACATGATTTCTAATTAGCAAAGGGTTTTCTATTCATTTTCCTAAGTCATCCTTAAAGAAATCTATGTTGTTTCTTCGTCTTCTATTTGTGGCCTTGATGTGGAAGAATCTAGTGTTAGCATCTCCTTTGCGTAAGGAATCCACCCTTGATCTTATTTTCCAATAATCTTCCTCTAGTCTCAGGATTGAATTAAATTCCTCAACTAGTTTGGTTTCCAAATTCCTAAGGAAACTGTTTGTTAGGTAGTTTGGGGAATTTTGGATGCTGTTGATTCTATTTAAGAGCTTCTTTTTTCTAGTAAAAATGTTTCCAAATGTTTGGTTTTTCCAACTTATCACCATATCTTTGAAACTTTCTGCGCCTTCTAGTAAGTCTTTGTCACCCCAATTGACGGATATTAAGTTGCTAAATTCTGGATGATTACACCAAAAACTTTCTAGCCGGAAAGGTTTATTCCTAATGGAATTAATGGTGTAGTTCAAGTTTATCAAAATGGGATTATGGTCCGAATGGACTTTAGGGAGGTGGGTGACAGTGGAATTGGGGTAGGCTTCTAGCCAACCTTCATTTAAATAGACCCTATCAAGTCTTTCCATGATTAACCCATTATTATTTTTTCTAAAATTTGTCCAAGTGTATTTGCACCCTTTAAAGCCTAAATCTAAAAGGTTACAATAGTCTAGGCAATCTCAGAGGGGTTTTGCTCTCCTTTGATTAATAGCCCTACCACCAAACTTATCCGATACGTTATTTATTTCATTAAAATCCCCGCCTATTAGCCAAGGCCCTTTGTAACTATCATATATTTTTCTTAGGCTATCCCAAAGCATATTTCTATAATTAACATCATTACTAGCATATATATCACTAATTAGCCAAGTTAAATTTTTTAGGTCTAACCTCAACCATGGCATGAATAGCTTGTCCATTTCTATTGAAGTTTTTGATAGTGACCACCTCGTTGTTCCAAAAGATCACAAAACCTCCACTTTGTCCGTTGGAAGGCACCTCAATCATCTCTGTAAAACTAAAAGCTTCCAATATTGAGAGGTGGCTTTCCATTCTTGTTTCTAGAAGAGCAACTAGACACGGCCTATGTGAGTCCATTAGTTTATTTGCACCTCTAATATTCCAAATGATTACGTTGTTGGGCTGGTACATGGGCATATTATTTGGTGGATTGGTGTTTTGCATCACTCTTTGGGATGGAATCATAATCACTACATTTTTTCCCACCGTTGGATCCTGAGGTGGACGGATGTCCAACGAGCACTTGTACAATGTCATCGGGTAGCTGAAGATATACTTCTTGTCGAGCATCTCCCTGAATATCAATATTTTTACCTCGTTTAGACTTGAAAGAGTCACAGCTGGTTCCACTAAGTGTGCTAAGTCTTCCACTGCCTCGTCTCCCTCTTGGTTCCCTACTTGATTTGGTACATTCATTTGTTGAACTTGCTCTTCCATGGATCTGGTTGAGGGTCTGGATGGTTGGGGAGGACTGGAGCATTCCATTGGACGAATACTGGGTTGAGGAGCATCGTGTCCTCCGGTGCACAGAACGGTATATTGAGGGGAGGGTTATGTAAGACTTGTTGGTTTGGGTGATGTGGAATGTTCCACATTGGCTGCATATTGTTCACCAAGTTTTCGTTCATGTTTGGAGCTAATGGTTGGAGTATATTGTCTAACCACATTTGGTTCACATAATTGTTCATTGCTAAGTTCAATGCCCTCCGATATGAGTTGGGCAAGGAAGTGAGTGTTTTGTATCACTAGGATCGATTCCTGGCCATTGATTTCCATATTGAAAGTTACTGCATGGCCTTGAAGTCCCAATTCTATCCACGACTGGGCACGATGATTTGGTGGTGTTGGTGGTTGGGCATAGATTGCCGGATTTCGTGGAGGATGTGGAGGGAAGTTAGGAAGGTTGTTCATATTTTGGTTGCGTGATAGGTGGAATATTTGGAGGAGTCGATATCTTCTCTTGAGGGGTATGGAGGTTTTGGCCATTTTTTGAAGATGTGATAGTGTTTATAGGGGGTGGAGGAGTGGACGAAGTAGTAGTAGTTCTAATTATTGGCTCTATTGTGATTGGGAGGCACATACTTGCGTGTTTCTTATAACAAAATCTTCCATGGAGATGTCATTTGCCACTTGCCCGTGGAGATCATCCAAATGTTTGTCATTTGATTGGGTAGTGGTTAACGGGCATGCATGCATGGGGGTAGGATGATCATTAGGAGATAGATTAATATTATTAGGGGTAATGATAGTATTTTTATCAATCTTATTGGATGGGTTGGGGTGAAGTCTATTTCCAAGTTATTAAGCAATTTTTTGTTATACACTATGTTAGCCGGATGGGTGGGCATTCTTGTGCCATTTGTCACTTGACTTGCATGTAAAATATTAGAGTTATCATTGATTTTTTTTGTTGTTGTAGATCATTCAAAACCATGGGCTGATTTTGTGGGTTTTTGAAACTACTTTTGTCTTCCTGCATTCGGTCCAAAGACGTGTAATTATTGAGAGAACTTTGATCAAAGCTAGCGGATGAAATTGTATTTATTGATAGGGCTTTAGGGGGGTTAGTTAATAGTTGCTTGTTAATATAGTATAAGTGTTGAGTTTTGAGGTACTTACCTGATCTTGCTTCGAACAAGCGGACATTCGTACCTGGAAGGGGATTTGGTTCAGTTGTGGCAGTGTGGGCATTTGCCATTTTGGCTTTACCTTTTCTTGGGAACTTGATTGCCATCCATTCTCATTCTTCTGAGTTTTGTTGGCTATTACCTTACTTTTCTGCATGGATTTCCTTTGTATTGGTTTCTCTTGCTGTGGTTGGCAGCTTTCCTTGTGTGCAATATTGAGTCGCGTGTCCTAGTCTGCCACAAGATTTGCACAATATATCATTGCCCTCATACACGATTGGTTGTTTATGTTGTCAAATGAGTATGTGGTGTTGGACATGCTGGTCAAGTAGAAGTTCAACACATAATCTGGCGTAACGTCCCCTAAGTGTAGCTGAGGTGCATGCATCCACTTTGAGGAGTTGCCAATTGAATTACCTATTTTTGCAAGGACTATTCCATCATAGAACTCAGTGGGTAATTGTGGTAGTCGAGTCCAAATGGCAATGAAGTTGTATTGTACTTTTTTTTGCAACAAAGTTTGGAACCCATTTTTGAGTGGATAGAAAAAAACATTAACGAACCAAGGTCCATTATGTAGGATTTTTGTCATGTTTTCCTCACTAGTTAGTTTGACTATATAGTAGTCTTCTCCCAGATCAATTAGAGGAAAATTCTCGTTGAGTTTCCATAGGTCTTGTAATTTCTTTTTGAGGTAGTGGTGCATAAGTCACTTCCCTATTAGTTTGATGATCGAGTTTTTCCAAGGCATGTACATTCGATGAAGGTCATTTTGGCTGAGGTTTATTTGTCTTAATGAGCTAGTTAAAATATTTTGCCTTGGATCATCAGGTTGGATTTGGGCAATGTCCATATCCATATGATTTTCTAACTTTAGGTGGAGGATTTACTACTTTGATAGTAAATTCGTCCCTTAAGAGGATTTCCTTATATGAAGTAAAGTTTTGTAGTTGGTTGTTAGATTTATCCGATAGCTTTGATAGAATATTAGTGATAATAAATAGTGGTTCTTGTAGTGAGAGGTTAGACATTCTCTTACTACAAAAATAAGCTTACTTTGAAAATAAAAAGCTACATCTCTAGTAACACCAATAACTGACAAAGAAATCATATAAATGAGTTGTCGTGTCTTTTCTTTCTTGCATTCGGTTATTCAGTCTTATAAGTGGCAATGTTTCACTATATTATCTTTTTAAATTAAGTTAGTTGTAGTAAAATATTATTCAACATTAGTTATTTTTTAAACTTTATATTGTTACCATAAAGTTTAGGAGGTATAATGTCAAATTTCATCCTAAATTTTTAGAAGACCAAAAAATTTAATTTTAATTTTCAAATTTTCATATAATTCCTTTCTAAAACACAAAAAAAGCATCCGAAAAACTTGTATTGTATATGATATCTTTATGTATTGAGCTAGCTAAATGAGAATTTTCTTTTTTATGTTAAAAGAAATTCTTTGACGTTTATTTTATAATTTTATAATGCAAATAAATTCTATTCAGTCACAATTCAAAAAGTAGTAAATCTTTTAAGAAGATATTATTGTCAGAAATACATATATAACAGTTACATAAAGCTCTAATTCATGGCAAAAAAAAAAAAAACCGAATTTAAATTCAATCCACTATTTAACAAGATCTAATGATTTGAATTGATTTCCTTACGAAAATATGTTGGTGTAATTTTAATTTTTAACATTCGAATGTAGTAAACTTTATTTGACAGAAGAGTTGAAAAAAAGAAGAAATATAACAAATACATATTTGATTGCCCGTAGGACTACAATTTAAGTCAAATTACCTATTGATTTAACATTCAGAAACATTTTCCCCCCTCTTTTTCGATGTAAAACTTTCAATTATTTCAACACATGTATTGCTATTTTAATATTTTGTTTGTTCCTAAGCATAAATGGTTAGTTATTAATTGTTGGATAGGCTTTTGAAAGTTATTTAGTTCTCTTTCTGGTTTTTACATAAAAGTTTGATTTTCTTCTATTATATTTTTGTATTTGATATTTATATATCTGATGAATATAGTATTCATATGATTTTGGGACGAGATTAGGAGGAAAGAATTCTTTTAACTTTTTATTTTTTTTTAATGTATTATGTATTTCATAGTTCTTGTAAATTTTTTATTGGCATGATAAATTAATCATATTAATTTATGATCTAAGCTTTAATTATTGATTTAAATTTCATGTTGCTTAGTATTTTTTTATGTTCGTCTGTAACTCTATTCACATATTTAATATTTATTTATATATTGTCGCCAGTTTGGCTGTACAAACTTTTATGAGACGAGAATAAGCAGACGACTCAAAAGAGAACAAAATGGTGAAAATAACCCTATATTTTTTAGATGACTAAATTCATCTTCCTTATTCCAAAACTCTTAATTTTTCACATTATTTTCTAACCCCCCCCCCCCCCCCCCCTCTTCACCCCCTTTAAATTACAACAATTGAAAATGTAGTACAAGTTAAGGTTAGTATATATGAAAATTATCACAAATATCAATGCTAAATTGATAAAAACATTTATAAAATTGGAATGAAGCATTTGTAGTCAAAAATATTATTTTTGTATATATATTTACTTGACGCGAGGTACAGATGTAACACACGTACACTAAACTAGTAATATGAAAATAGTAAACCAAGCTAATTAAAATGGTTGGGTGGGAGTAACTTTTTAGCAAAAAAGAAACTTGTCAAAATAACACACGGGTTCACCCAGAGACACACGGGTGCACCAAAATTCTATGCAACTTGCATCTAGTCTAGAGAGACAAAGGGTAAAGGAAGAAAAGATACATATACTAAACAAAGGACCACAATAAAATTTGTGGCTGAGAAAATTAATGGGAGATGACGTGGCATCCACATTCCAATATCCTGTCGCTTAAATTAAGCGCGATCAAAATCATACTCCTCAACATTGCCAACGAGGCCTTAACTATCCCCTTGCTTCTAATATTGTATCTCAGAGAAACAAAATATAGAAAAAGAAATAAATACTTTTCAATTTCCAAACGACGTCCACCGGCGGCTGTGACTTCACGGCGACTAAACGAAAAGTTCTGTTAGAACAGATTAATCTTCTTCTTCTTCATAGTCTTCTTATCCTTTGCTTTTGCTTTTTCTCTTTGTTCTTTTTCCTCTGGAAAGGAAAAATGAGGCAAGTGAAGGATCCAGAGATTAAGCTATTTGGCAAGAAAATTGCCCTGCCTGAAAACGGCAAGATGCTATCGGTCATCGTCTCCGGCGAAAATTCCGGCGTCGAAAAGCCTTCAGGTGCTAAAGAAATTAGTAGTGGGTGGGATCGTGATCCATGCTTAGTAGATAAGGAAACAAGCAGTCCGGATGAATCAGATGATGGAAGTGAATACGAAAATGAAAAGACTGATAAGGTATTTATTTAAATTATCCATTAATTTGATCCCTATTGACCTAATTGAAATGACCGGGATTGCTATAATAGCTAAAGGAATCAGCTTTGCAATTTTAGTTTATGATAATATGGTATTGATTTCTGGAATTTTCAAATGGATATATTCTGCTGTTTATTTGCATAATTTGCTCAAATTCAGTCTATTTATAAGTGTTAGAACTCTTTTAAGACACATCTTCAATTTCAATTGCTCTTTTAATTTAAGTCCTTTTTAATCTACTTTTCATACTGTTCTGCAGTATAATTTCCCTTTAATGTTTTGTTGGTCAAATTAAGAAATCTGGACTACCAAATTCCATACCTCCTACGCTTTGTTTTTGCAGCTCTTGTTTCCAAATTTCTGAATATATCTGGTTTATTTTGGAACTTTCTGTTACTTTGCTGTTAATAAGTTCCAGAAAGTTCGTTTGCCCGCGAATATTTCTTTAGTTATCAGTTCTTCTGAGGAACAGTATTGGTTCTGTCAAAACCTTTCAAATTTTTGTCAATTATTTAAATCTCTTTGATAACTTCAAAGTAGTATTTCTGGAAATTTCCATTTTTGCTAGAGTGCATATTAGTTGGACAGTAGTAGTTTCTGCTTGTAGATATCACTATTCCCTTCCACAGAGAGGTCAATAGTTACTGTGCTAGAAAGCTTCCCTTTTGATTAGCAATTTAATCATTCAGAACTTGAGCATTTGCTTCGAGTTATCATATTAGCCATTACCAATTTTGGTCATTCTTTTGCAAAAAACAGTAGCCTAATCAGGCCCCCTTCTCCCATTCTCTAGAAATTACCTGTTTAATTTATGCTCAATATCATTTTTAATGATGACCGCCTTTTCTAGATGTAGTTGTAACTAAGGTTATTGGAGAAAGAATCAGCTTCTATTTCTTTTGTCCTTTTAACCAATTTAAGGGGAATCCTGTAGGAAAAGCTTTCTGATTTTTCAGTGCCAAGGACTATGAGATTCTTTCCATTGTGCTGGTTGAATTTTGGACCACATAGATGACTTTAGTTCTCTCACGGGAATCTTACAGGCAACTCTTTATATTTTGGTTTTCAATTTTAGGATCAAGTAACAAGAGAGCTCACTGAAGACACGTCAGAAGAGAAAGATCAAGATCAAGTGACGAAAGAATCAGAAAATCCTAAGTCTCCATCAGAATCAGAAAACAAGCCTAAAACTCCTCCTATTGATGATGAATCTCCCACTGTAAAATCTTCCAAGACCGAGAATGATGCAACAGATTCCCAGCAGAAAACTCTGAAAAAGCCTGACAAAATTCTCCCTTGCCCCCGTTGCAATAGTATGGATACGAAATTCTGTTACTACAATAATTACAATGTCAATCAGCCTCGTCATTTCTGCAAGAGCTGCCAGAGATATTGGACTGCTGGGGGTACCATGAGGAATGTGCCCGTGGGAGCTGGTCGTCGCAAGAATAAGAACTCTGCTTCGCATTGTCATCACATCATGATCTCTGAAGCCCTTCAAGCTGCAAGAATTGATCCTCCGAATGGATTTCATCATCCAATGGTAAAACCCAATGGCACTGTCCTATCTTTCGGTCCTGACTCGCCACTGTGTGAGTCTATGGCATCTGTTATGAATCTTGCTGAGAAGAAGACACCAAATGGGATCCGAAATGGTTATTACAAACCAGAACACAAGAATCCATCTTGCATAGGCGGAGAAAATGGGGATGACTGCTCCAGCGGGTCTTCAGTCACCACAAATTCAACGGCGGAAGGAGTTAAAAATCGGCCTCCTGAGGCAGTTATGCAAACTATAAATGGCTTCCCATCTCCAGTGCCTTGCCTCCCAGGAGTACCTTGGCCTTTCCCATATGCAGCTGTTCCTTTCCCAGCCATAAACCCTGCGGCATTTCCTATGCCATTCTGCCCTCCACCTTATTGGAATTGCAATGTGCCTGGTCCATGGAGTATTCCTTGGTTGGCTCCACCATCCTCTACAACAAACCAAAACGGATCAGGCTCTTCTCCTAATTCGCCTTTAGGGAAGCATTCAAGGGACGGTGACTTGCTTAGGCCAAACAATCCCGAGGGTCAAAAGAAGTCAGAGGGTTCTGTTTTAGTCCCAAAAACGTTACGGATTGATGATCCTGATGAAGCTGCAAAGAGTTCTATATGGTCAACATTGGGGATCAACTACGACTCCTTTAGTAGGGGAGGGTTTTTCAAGGGCTTTCAACCGAAAAGCAGTGAGAAGGATCACCCTGCCACTTCGTCTCCGGTGTTGCAGGCTAATCCTGTTGCCTTCTCTCGGTCCCTCAGTTTCCAGGAGAGAGCCTAAAATGATTCTTGAGCAATTGTCTCCTTCAGCTCATGTGGTACATAGTTGTTAGCCAACCAGAAGATGAGTTTCAGTCTTCCAGCCTGATGTATATTCAAGTACGCTTAATTACAGCGGCATATATGTACCAGAGCTGAGAAAGTTAAGATCCCTCAAGTGCTCAAAATGGAACTGGGGAAGCTGTTGTAAAGATCAGTGTTTATCGTTTCCCTGTAACATATTTTCGCTTGATCAGCGTGTTTTTTCTATGTACATAAACTTTACACAGCTGACAGTAGAAAGTGGGAAGAGACCTTTATATGTTATATATGATGTACCCGTCAAAGTTAGTGTGGAAGGCGGCTTCTTTTTTTCCATTTTTCCCGGCGGTTTTAATAATAGTTGAGCCTTCTTTTCAGATTTTCTGCTCATTTTTCGACATCTTCTTGATCAATAGTCAATACATAAATGTGCCTCTTTCTTCATTGTGCCTCAAACAAGGCATCACAAGACATAATAATCAGCAGGAAGGGTCTCAAAAGTTTATTCCAAACAAAATGTGCGCATAGCTGCAAATATGCTTTACCATAATCTCAATAGGGACGCGTGGTCGGGAAAGAATCGAACTACAAGGGTTTATCTGACACAACCTTATCCTGCGAGGATGTTTCTACAGCTTGAAAATTAAGCAAACACAAATTCTTGTAGAGTTGCACCATCTTAAAATCTTCTCTTTCAAACCAAACAACTCGCAAAAGGACGTGGAAGAATGATGTAAGTTCACCTTTCCTTTCTTGTTTTCACTTTCCCAACCCCCAAAGGCCAGTTAGAGGTGGCTTCTCAACCTCAGATATCATGGAGAGCGTAATATCACAGATTAAATACCTCTAGTTGTTCTCAAGAATTTAATTACTCTACCTGATAATTAGGCAAGAGGAGAAATCAGCTGAATAAGTTGACAATCAAATCAAATTGTTTTGTTGATGTAGACATTGAATAGGGCCACTCAGAAAAGTTAGAACAATTTTGTGCAGCTGGTGTGCTCCAGCAATTTTCTCAATATAAAACAAAGTAGATATTTTTTATGCTATTTTATTTATGGTTCTTATGTTTAGATAATTATTTCTGCTGGGGTTACTAATGCTTTTTTGTTTTTCTTTTTGTTTTTCCTTTCCTTCACTGAGTCGAGGGTCGATTGGAAACAGCCTCTCTGCCCTTTCGCGTAGGGATAAGGCCCGTCTACATATTACTCTCCCCAGACCTCACTTTGTGGGTCTATAATGGATAGCTGTTGTTAAAACAAAGTAGATATTTTGAAGGTTGAGCAAATCTAAGCCACATCTTATATTAGATATATACACAATTAGTTGGGTATGGGACCCAAAAGTCCCTATATGCTCCTTAATGGCATAAAAGCTTTTGACATTTTCTCTTAGCTTTTGCCTTTTCTTTCTTTCTTCCTTTTGGTTTTTGCTCTTTTCCTTTTAGATGCATTTATATTTGACAAAAAATTTCCATATATGCATGTGCTATCTCTTTTGTTTCTTGGGACAACTAATAAATCAAAGTCGTCGTTCAATGTAGGGTTCTTCCATTTCTAGCCATACCTTTTCTACAAAAATCTGCCACTGAATATTACAACTCACGGAAATGAGTAACTCGTAAGGATTCAACATAATTCTTTACGATTTGATAATAGAAAATGACTCTAAAAGACATATTTTGTTTTATTTTCAAATCTCGTAAATATTAAAAAGAAATCTATTGAAAGATTTGAAATACAAATATGTTATAAATAGAATATTTAGATAGATTCTAGGGTTTACTACTTGGTGGCTAAATTACCACCTCCCTATAAATAAAGGGGTTCTATTCCATTGTAAATCATCCCAATGTATCAATAAGAATACTCCTCTCTCTACTTTTCTCTCTATTGTTCTTGTTCTTATATTTGCAAAGAATAGCAAATCAAATGCCTGACGCATTTACGGACTTGAAAAGGATAAAAAAATCCCACATCCCCGCGGAGAATGTTCCAATCCGTATTGATGTCCCTGTTGGACAATCATCTAGTGTCATATCCAATGAGTCGAATGCACGCCTGAAGCGTAGAAGGCCATTAGGTTCCAAAGGTCGAAATCCTAGAAAGAGGAAAGCAAACGATCAAAATGACACTATGAAAGAATCTCATGAGGAAATTCATGATTTAATAAACTCTGAGATTCATGAAGAATCCTTTGAGCCCGAGACTCAGGAAAATAAGGGACTATCCATAAATCCAATCGATATTGAGGAAAATTTTAATCGAGTGGATATAGTGGTGGATTATGTCTTTGCTTTTAATGTCGTATCTAGCATTATGCAAGAAAATGAGGATCTTGAACCTCAATCTGTTGGAGAATGTCGAAAAAGACATGATTGGCCAAAATGGCAAGAAGCAATTCAATCAGAATTGAATTCGCTGGCAAAACGTGAAGTTTTTGGCCCTATAGTTGAAACACCTAATGGTGTTAAGCCTGTTGGCTATAAATGGGTCTTTGTACGCAAGAGAAATGAGAAAAACGAGGTACAAAGATATAAGGCACGCCTTGTTGCACAAGGATTTTCTCAAAGGCCTGGTGTCGATTATGAAGAGACATATTCGCCTGTAATGGATGCCATAACTTTTCGTTATCTCATTAGTTTTGCTGTCCTTGAAAAGCTTGACATGCATTTAATGGATGTGGTTACTGCCTATCTTTATGGCTCACTTGATAATGAGATACACATGAAAATTCCCGATGGACTCAAAATGCCGAACGCTCATAATTCAAAGTCCCGGGAAATGTTTTCAATCAAATTGCAAAGATCCTTGTATGGTCTAAAGCAATCAGGACGAATGTGGTATAATCGTCTTAGTGAGTATTTGTTAAAAGAAGGCTATATAAATGATGCCATTTGCCCGTGTGTTTTTATAAAGAAAACAACATCGGAATTTGTTGTACTTATATGTCGATGACATAAACCTTATTGGAACCCCCATAGAACTCCAAAAGGCAATTGATTATCTAAAGAATGAATTCGAGATGAAAGATCTCGGAAAGACAAAATTATGTCTTGGTTTGCAAATTGAATATTTGGCAAACGGAATTTTTGTTCATCAATCTACCTATATAGAAAAGGTACTGAAACGGTTTTACATGGATGGAGCACATCCTTTAAGTACTCCGATGGTTGTTCGATCACTTGATGTGAATAAAGATCCATTCCGATCGCAAGAAAGGAATGAAGAGCTACTTGGTCCTGAAGTACCATATCTTAGTGCAATTGGCGCACTAATGTATCTTGCAAATACTACAAGACCTGACATAACCTTTTCAGTTAATGTCTTAGCAAGGTATAGCTCGGCTCCCACAAGGAGACATTGGAATGGGATCAAACATATATTGCGGTACCTAAAAGGGACTACCGATATGGGCTTATTTTATGGCAATAATTGCAGTCTTGATCTTGTTGGTTATGCTGATGCTGGATATTTATCCGACCCACACAAGGCTCGATCTCAAACAGGTTATGTGTTTACCTGTGGAGGCACCGCCATATCTTGGCGATCGACTAAGCAATCAATTGTGGCTACTTCATCTAATCATGCCGAGATAATCGCTATTCATGAAGCAAGTCGGGAGTGTGTATGGTTGAGGTCTATAATACATCATATTCAAGACAAATGTGGTTTGAAGTGTAACAAACTACCCACGACTTTGTATGAAGACAATGCAGCATGTATAGCTCAATTGAAGGGAGGATTCATAAAAGGAGATAGAACAAAGCATATTTCACCAAAGTTATTTTTCACACATGATCTTCAAAAGAATGGTGATATCAATGTGCAACAGCTTCGTTCAAGCGATAATATTGCTGATTTGTTCACAAAATCTCTGCCAACGTCAACCTTCAAGAAGCTGGTTCACAAGATCGGAATGCGAAAACTCAAGGATATGAATTGATGCTCTTTTCAGGGGGAGTTAATGCGCGTTGCACTCTTTTTTCCTTACAAGGTTTTGTCCCAATGGGTTTTCCTTGCAAGGTTTTTAACGAGGCAACCAATAGGCGCATATTCAAACATGTGTACTCTTTTTCCTTTTCTATAATTTTTCCCATTGGGTTTTGTTTTAGTTAAGGTTTTAACGAGGCACATTATTAAATAGACATTCAAGGGGGAGTGTTATAACTAGAATCCTATTTAAGGTGAATGTCTATATTTAGAGAGATTCTAGGGTTTACTACTTGGTGGCTAAGTCACCACCTCCCTATAAATAAAGGGGTTCTATTCCATTGTAAATCATCCCAAAATATCAATAAAAATAATCCTCTCTCTACTTTTCTCTCTATTATTTTTGTTCTTATATTATTTCATAACAAAATAAAAATATTCTATAATGGGTCATAAACCAACTGATCCGTCTTTATACTTTTCTGCCTTATTTCTGTTCTTGAGGTAATAGTTGTAATAATAGTTAGAGAATGATAGTCAATGTAAACTTAGATTTGTTAAAAAACATAGTTCATGAGTTTGAAAGACTTTTTAAAAGAGTTTTGTTATAATTAAAAAAACACATTATAAAGTTTTCCAAAATAGGAAAATCATCAAGATTCTAACAAAGAAAACCATGCATACAGAACTTTCCAAAGGTACATTATTTCGATGGCAATGCTCTTCAGATTAATAATAATAAATTTACTTAAGCTCTTCAAAAATCATCAAAAAAGGAAGAAAAATAATGTTTTGGAAAACCTTACAATCTACCACTTTTTCTGTTTTCGATAACGAACTTTTTAAAAATAAGTGAAATATGGATAATCAATGTATAACTAAGGAATTTAACTTTTATATTTATAAAAAACTCAAATGAGACTTTCCTCAAGTTTGGAAGACACGGAATTCTTTAAAAAAAGACCATATTGGAAGCCATGGATAATATGGATATCTATATTATCTATCGATTAATTATTTTCTATCCGTATTAAATATGAGTCTACTTTGGATTTTATTTTATTTGGATTTTCTCTCTCTCTTCTAACGGCTCTCTTCTCTCTCTCTCTCTTCTCTCTCCTCAATCTCTCTCTCTCTTCCCGTCTGAAGCGACCACCGTCGCCGGTTCCGACAGGTACGTCTCTCTCCTCTTCCTCTTCTCTCTCTTCTCTCTCTCCTCTCTCGTCTTTTCCGACTGCACAGTGCTGTCGGAACACTGTCGACAACTCACGATGGTCTTTCTTCGACACCTCCTACACCGTCGAGACACACAGCGTCAGGCGCACACCCTCTGCAAATTTCGTCGCCGGAAGCTGCCTCACGCGCCGCCGCCGACCACTCACGCGCCGTCAGCGACACCCACGCGCCACGCGCGTGAACACTGTTCCAGTCACTTTTTCCGCCGGCTCCTTTTGGACAGTTTTTCCCCCCACAATTCCGACCAACTCGGTACTTCCGGAATATCTCCCTGGTCACTTTCATTTTACACTGTCCACTTAGCCACCCATTTTTCCCACTGCTTACCCACAACAGATCTCGGTGCTGCCCAGAGGTCTGGAATTTTTGTTTTCGCCGGAATTTTTCTGGCAACCCCTACACCTTTCCTTTTATTCTCTCCTCTGCTTTTGTGGGTGTGTTCTGTTTTCTTGGACAGGTGCCTATTTCATCGGCGAGGATCTGCGGCAACCCTCGTTCAGACTCGCGGCAGGACGCAATAGAGCTGCACATTCTGCTAAGCTTCAGGAAAACTTGGGCGCATCAAAGCACACTTTCAGGTTTTTCCACCGGGAGTTGGTACCTCCCGCTCACTTGTTTACTTTGTGCACCTTTTTACGTATTTTAGATAGCATTTCGAGTGTGGTCTATTCTGTTGTTATCTAGTTTGCTACATTTGCGTTTTTCGCTGTAGTGCGTGTGTGTGCCACTGTACCCCATATTGGTTGGTGGGATAGTGGCCGAGGCGGGGGATGATAGCGTAAGGTCATGTCCTCAGGGGGGTGGGGGTGGTAGCAGGGGTAACTAGGGGAGTAGGGGGTGGTCCTACGGGCAGGGCGGGAGGTCAGGGTGGGAAGAGGGCAGCGGACGCCCATAGATTAAGGATTGGGTCATGGAACATAGGCACTCTGACGGGTAAGTACATAGAGTTGGCGAAGGTTCTTCAGAAGAAGAGGGTTAATATAGCGTGCGTCCAGGAGACTAGGTGGAAAGGGACGAAGGCGTGGAATGTTGATGGGTTTAAGCTGTGGTATTCTGGGCTCGTGAGGGGTAAGAATGGAGTGGGCATCTTGGTTGATAGGGACCTAAGGGAGTCCGTGGTCGAGGTTAGGCGAGTGAATGATAGGTTAATGTCTATTAAGCTGGTTATTGGGGGTGGCGTCCTCAACGTCATCAGTGCTTACGCACCGCAAGCAGGCTTAGACGAGGAGGCTAAAAGGCGCTTTTGGGAGGACTTGGATGATCTGGTGGGTAGTATTCCCCAATCTGAGAAGTTAGCTATTGGAGGTGACTTTAATGGTCATATTGGGGCTGAGGCTGGTGGCTATGATGAGGTGCACGGTGGATTTGGCTTTGCGGCCAGGAACGGAGGAGGCACTTTGCTGCTTGATTTTGCCAGGGCTTCCGAGCTCCTGATTGCGAACTCGACATTACGGAAGAGGGAGGAGCATTTGGTCACCTACAAGAGTTCGGCGGCGAGGACTCAGATTGATTACATCCTCATCAGAAGGAGCGATAGGGGTTTGTGCAAGGACTGCAAGGTTATTCCGGGAGAGTCTCTTTCAACTCTCCATAGACTACTAGTGATGGATGTCGATCTCTGGGTGAAGAAGAAGAGGAGGGGCGCCGGGGTCAACCGCGGATTAGATGGGGAGCTTTGTCTAAGGAGAAAGCACAGGAGTTGGAAAGGAGGTTAGTGGAGGGCGGAGCTTGGAGAAGTTATGGGGAAGCGGACGCTATATGGACAGTGACGGAAAACTTGGTTAGGGGGGTAGCACGGGACGTGCTCGGGGTAGCTAAGGGATATTCAGGCAGACATCAGGGTGATTGGTGGTGGAACGAGGTAGTCAAAGGAAAAGTGGAGGTGAAGAAGGCAGCGTTCGCTAGGTTGGCAGGGAGCACAAGCGAGGAGGAGCGGAGAGCGAACAGGTTGATCTACAAGGAGGCGAGAAGAGAAGCTAAGATGGCAGTCACGGAAGCTAAAGACGCGGCGTTTGGTCGCATGTATGAGGAACTAGGGGAGAGAGGTGGGGATAAGAAGTTATTCCGGTTGGCTAAAGCAAGGGAAAGGAAGGCTCGTGATCTAGACCAAGTCAGGTGTATCAAGGACGAGGATGGTAGAGTTCTGATGGGGGAATCTTAAATCAAACAGAGGTGGCAGGCGTACTTTCGGGACCTTCTTAACGAGGAGGGGGATCGGAGCATAGAGCTAGGAGAGTTGGGGCATTCAGAGCAACATAGAGACCTTGGGTACTGCAGGCGCATTAGGGTGGAAGAGGTCTCAGGGGCGTTGCGTAGGATGAGTAGGGGTCGAGTGACCGGGCCTGACGAGATCCCGGTGGTGTTCTGGAAGTGCATGGGTAAGTCTGGAGGGAAGCGGCTCTCTAGGCTGTTCAATGCGATCTTCAAGACCAAAAGGATGCCGGATGAGTGGAGGTGGAGTACAGCGGTGCCCTTGTACAAGAACAAAGGGGACATCCAGTGCTGCAACAACTATAGGGGTATCAAATTAATAAGCCACACGATGAAGGTATGGGAGAGGGTGATTGAGGCGCGGGTGAGGGAGGCGACAACTATATCTGGGAACCAGTTTGGTTTCATGCTGGCCGCTCCACCACAGAGGCTATTCACCTAGTCAGGCGACTGGCGGAACAATTCAGGGATAAGAAGAAGGACCTTCACATGGTGCTTATCGACTTGGAGAAGGCGTATGACAAGGTCCCGAGGGAGGTGCTATGGAGGTGCTTGGAGGCGAAGAGTGTGACGGAAGCCTATATCAGAGTAATCAAGTGCATGTATTATGGAGCTAAGACTAGGGTTAGGACGGTGGGTGGCGAATCAGACCATTTTCTTGTGGTAATGGGGCTCCATCAAGGATCGGCGCTGAGCCCCCTGTTGTTTGCCTTAGTGATAGATGCTCTAACCCGACATATCCAAGGGGATGTGCCTTGGTGTATGCTTTTTGCTGATGATATAGTATTGATAGACGAGACGAGGGTCGGTGTTAGTGAAAGGTTAGAGGTGTGGAGACAGACCCTCGAGTCTAAAGGTTTCAAAATAAGCAGATCAAAGACAGAATACCTGGAGTGCAAGTTTGGCGATGAGCCGAGTGGGGTAGGCAGGGACGTGATGCTTGGTTCTCAGGCCATCGCCAAGAGGGATAGTGTCCGATATCTTGGGTCTGTGATTCAGGGGGACGGAGAGATTGACGGGGACGTCACCCATCGAATAAGAGCGGGGTGGCCAAAGTGGAGGCTTGCTTCAGGGGTCCTGTGTGACAAGAAAATTCCTCACAAACTCAAGGGGAAATTCTACAGAGCCGTGGTTAGACCTGCGATGTTGTATGGGGCGGAGTGCTGGCCCGTGAAGAACTCCCATGTTCAGAGAATGAAGGTTGCGGAGATGAGGATGCTTAGGTGGATTTGTGGGCACACCAGGCTAGATAAGATTAAGAATGAAGTTATTCGACAGAAGGTAGGGGTGGCCCCGGTGGATGAGAAGAAGTTATTCAACAGAAGGTAGGGGTGGCCCCGGTGGATGAGAAGATGCGGGAAGCGAGGCTGAGGTGGTTCGGGCATGTACGGAGGAGGGGTCCCGATGTCCCGGTGAGGAGCTGCGAGCGGCTGGAGATTGTTGGCGGTCGGCGAGGAAGAGAGAGGCCTAAGAAGCATTGGGGAGAGGTGATTAGGCAGGACATGACTAGAATGCAGGTTTCCGAGGACATGACCCTTGATAGGGGAGTCTGGAGGTCTAGAATCAGGGTTGTAAGCTAGGGGCTCATAGAGTTCTTCGTACGCCTCACCCGGGGTTGGGTGTGGGATAGCATGGTCACCCATAGATGATTAGTGTTTTAGCTTATGTCCCCTTATGGTTGTTAGTATAGTAGTTACGGTTTGTTATTATTGCATGCGACTGTATTTATGTTTCTTATGTTTACATAATTATTTACGTTATTTCTGCGGGATTTACTAATGCTTTATTGTTTTGTTTTGTCTTGTTTTTGTTTCTAATTTTGTCTTTGTTTTTGTTTTTGTTTTAATGCAGCTTTTCATTTTATCCTATGCGCCGAGGGTCGAATGGAAACAGCCTCTCTACCCTTTCGGGTAGGGGTAAGGCTCGTCTACATATTACCCTCCCCAGACCCCACCTGGTAGGAATATACTGGGTAGTTGTTGTTGTTATTATTGTTGTTATTAAATATGAGTCTGATCGAACATTTTATTCATTTTTCATTACTCGTTTCAATCAGCTCATATACTACCCGACCCGCCAGTTAGCCATCCCAGTTTTGATCATCAAAACCATAGTCTAAGTTTCTGTCACAGTAACACTAGGCATCACTTCAAACTCCACAAAATAATCTCTCCACTTGAAATTTTCCAATTTAAATCATTCGCTAGTTTATGACTTTATGTTAGTGCTTTTTGTGTCATATCAACAAAAAGAGAGGAGAAGATAAAACAACATTAATTAAGCAAAGAGTCAGCCCCAAGTGCATTATAGTGACCCACCATTATTGATAGTATTCTCTCTCAGATGTAGTAACTTTTGAAAACCGTGTTAGTAGCATCATCTTTTAGTACTTTCAATCAAACACTTCACACAACTAACAACTTAGTGCATATAATTAAGTTAATCCTAGTTCCTTTTTTATTGAAAATCTAAGGTGAATAGTTCTGATTAGTTGCACCTATTGGCCTAAATTTCATATCAAATCTTCAAGTTTATCAAGGACTGCACAAGTTTATCAGCCACAAGTTTGGTGAATATTTAGGACCCGTTTGGACATAGAATTTAAGACATTGTCAGTTCATAGAATTTAATCAAATTTTTTTCGCTCACAAAACTTTTCTTTTTTTTTCAAATAAAATGCATCGCCAAACATAATTTTAACTTTTAAAAAATTATTTTTCAATACAATTTCAAAAACTTTTTTTTTTCAAATTTTAACCAAATTTATGTCCAAACGCCAGCTTAAAAGAGACAATTAGACACAATTACCTAGGGGTAACAAAAGACAAGGTGTATCTCGACATTGGACTATTTTGGAAAGATTCTTGATTGATAATTAAACAATAGAAAGAATATAAAACAGACTTGGATAAATTTCTTGCTTTTTTTGTATGGTCATAAGGGGTGAACATATTGATGAAACTAAAGAGGAGTAAGATATTGTAAGGAAAAAGGTAGTATTGGGAGGGAAGTGTGAATGTGATGCCTTTCACTTTCTAACAAAAAGTAAGAAAAAGATATCATCACTTGGATGTCCAACTTCAACTTTAATTTATTTCAAAGTGGGGACAGAGGCGACAATGACTAAAAATATTAATTTAATCTTGTTAAGGTGGTTAAGTAACCAAATGTTATCCCTAATCACCACCAACCAAAAGTCAAACTCAAATGTTCATTTAACCCGCAGCCAGAACAAGATAACTTAAACAATATTCAAATAGCTTTGATGGGTCCTAATTAGTCGTGCTTTTGGCATGCATAAAAGTGTTACTAGAGAATTGGACATAACATATCTCATATTTTTGGCCCAAGAACAATTGAAGTTTTAAAAAATAATAAATAAATTCAGTAAAAGATCAGGTCCATTTTAGAAGACACAGCTATTATGGCCATACTCATGAAATGCATGTGAAAAAGATAAGTCAATATCTTCTGAACTGATCAAAAAGATTGCATATGGGATAAGAAGAAAATGTATCCTTATGAGAAGATAACACATCCGTAGAAGGGCTGGAATTTGGATTGATCTAGAACTCAAACTCAATGGAGGATCAGAAATTGAGTCACAATCCAACTCTAATTACTAACCTAATAAATAACTAAGTTGTTCTCTTTTATAGGTATGCACATACGCTGAAGTTAAGCAAAATTGAGAGCAAAAGAGCAAGGCTATTTTGCAAGAAATTTATGTGAGATTGAGTGTGCATGCCTGCAACTACTTGAACAAGATAGAAGAACCAATTCCATTGTGTTTATTCTTATTCTAGTTCAATCTTAGTAGGTCATTTGAAACTTGTACCTTTCCAGCTTTCATAGAAGAAATTGTTTGAGTATTCAAGTTAGAGTTAACTTGAAAGTGTCACAACAATTGAAGCTGTGTGCCACACTGGGATTAGGGTCAATCCTTAGGTTTACAAGAGTTTTGTAAATGCTGTTTTTGGCTCATTGAGTTTAGTGGATGTTTGGGAAAATCCTACCGAGTAGTAGGTCGTGATTTTTTTTACCTTTTGAGCCAAGTCTTTTCCACGTAAAAATCTCCGTGTTCTTTATTTCTGCATTTTAATTCCGCAAACAGTAATAGTTATAACACTTAGAAGAACCATGTTCTTTTAGATCGAAAATTGGGTACCACACAAATCACCCCGTATGGTATTGACATTTGGAACATCACATATGACACTAATATTATCTGGAGATTTTTTTTTTAAAATTATGATATTTGAAATATTTTGTAAAGATTTTTAATTGTAGAAAAGGTATGATTTAGTGTAGTTTCTATGTCAACTTTAATTCAAAAATTACAGACACAATATTCAAATTTAAATTTAAATTACTACTAATTTAATGAGATTTGCACACCAAAACTGTCATTCCTTCTGGAATAAAGAAAGTAGTAGAAATATTGACAGTCCCATCGAGCATAATAATACCAGTTCCCCTCTAATGTAGCGTTAATGTTGTAGGTTCATCCAAACCTGCTTAAGACCATGTATGTGTTAAATTATTAGTCCTTGCTAAATAAGTAGATTCACTGCTTCCATTTGGATAATACCGACTCATCATACTCAAGGGGAGGTGCCATGGTGCATGTTATTTGTTGATGACATATTTCTAATTGACGAGACACGAAGCGGCGTCAACGAGAGGCGGCTAGAGGTTTGGAAACATGCCCTTGAGTTTAAAGGTTTTAAGTTGAGCAGGACGAAACGGAATATCTTGAGTGCAAAATTGGGGTCGAGCCGACGGAAACGGGAGTGGTGTGAGGCTTGACTTTCAAGTCATTTCCAAGAGGGGTAGTTTCAAGTACCTTGGGTCTGTCAGGGGATCGGGGAGATCGACGAGGATATCACACACCGTATAGGGGTGGGGTAGATGAAGTGGAGGTTAGTGTCGGGAGTTCTGTGGGACAAGAAAGTGCCACCCGTTACTAAAGGTAAGTTTTATAGAGCAGTGGTTCGGCCTGCCATGTTGTATGGAACTGAGTGTTGGCCGGTTAACAACTCACACATCTAGAAGATGAAAGTAGCAGGTAGATGAGGATGTTGTGGTGGATGTGCGAGCATACAAGGATGGATAAGATTAGGAATGAAGAAATTCGAGAGAAGGTGGGTGTGTCCCCCATGGAGGACAAGATGCGGGAAGCAAGACTCAGATGGTTCGGGCAATTCAGAGGAAGAGCACTGATGCACCAGTGAGAAGGTGTGAGCGACTGGCTGTGGTGGGCACGAGGAGAGGTAGGGGACGACCTAAGAAGAATTGGGGAGAGGTGATCAGACACGATATGACGCGACTTAGGATTGCTGAGGACATGACCCTTGACAGGGAATTGTGGAGGTCGAGCATTAATGTTGTAGGCTAGGAGGAAGCTGTGAATATTTCTACAGCGCACTAGTATGAGATTAGCCAGTTAGAAGTTAGTTTTAGGATGCTAGTGGTCATCTACTTATGCTTGACTTTATCTGCTGGTTATTATTATACCTTCCGTCTATTTCGTATTTCTTATATTGCTGTTATTTTATTATTATTCTATTGTTGGTACTAATATATCGTCTCTTGTTGCTTTCTATAGCCGAGGGTCTCCTGCAAACAACCTCTCTGCCCCTCGGGGTAGGGACAAGACCTGCGTACATATTACCCGCATTAAACCCCATTTGTGAAATTATATTGGACCGTTATTGTTGTAGTATAAGCTTAAATCAAACATCCTTTTTCCATCGATCGATTGTTTGCCCTATTTCAGAAGTTAACCTAACAGTATTTTGTAGGAGAGAAAGAGGAAGCTGCAAGCACAGGTTCTTCAACAAAAATTGCCTTTTCATTGTGCAGACCCAAATATCCATCATTCTCAAGTGTCCAATGTGATGCGCAACCTAAACCGTGGATATTGCCAAGACAGATTCTAATGAATGTCAAAAAATAAAATATGGTCCTAACCTTAATGTTGGGCCGACAAAGCAGAGTACTCAAAGATCAAGACATGAACCAAACTATCACTACTACTCACTCAGCCGTATGTTCGGATCCAAAATGACGCAAAAACTATTCTTGTGGCGAAAATGAGTGCGAAAAATAGAAAGTAACATAACATCGAGTTTGGCGCACAAAATTATCTAACCTTTTTGCTCATTTTTCTAAAGATAACAATCTCAGTTTCAATTTATGTGAACTTATTTTTTTTTTGTCCGTATCAAAAGAATTATCAATTTTATATTTAAAAATAATTTATCTTTATGTAATGAATTATAGCCACACAAAATATATGTACATCATTTTATAGCACAAATTCAAAAGTTTTTTTTTCCTTAAATTTCGTACCAAATCAAATAAATTCACATAAATTGAAATAGACCAAATTTTTTCTTTTCGCTGTCATTTTGGTTCCGCACTCCTCACAGTCTCCGTTCTACTCCAATCAAAAGAATAAAAAAAAGAAAAGGATATCTGCTTTTTATTAAATGTAGGAACTAGTAGCTCCTTTAATGATTCCTTTGGGATTTATTTGTAGTAGGAACGGCAAACGGATGGGTCAATTCGGATATAGTTCGGGTTGAATTCGAATCATAAAAGATAGTACGGGTTATCTATATTATCCATGACTTTTTGTATATGATCACTTTTGGGAGAATTTCTAGTCTTTTTAATTTGAGGAACTCCTAATTTGAGGCTTTATAAATGTAAAAGTTAAATTCACTGGTTACTCATTGGTTATTCATTTTTTAAATGGATAATATGGTTCTTGTTATAAAATAATATAAGAACAAGAACAATAATACAAGAACAAGAACAATAGAGAGAAAAGTAGAGAGAGGAGTATTCTTATTGATACTTTGAGATGATTTACAATGGGGTAAGACTCCTCTATTTGTAGGAAGAGAAAAGACTTAGCCTCAAAGTAAAACTCTTCTATAAGATAGACATTCACTCTAATTAGAATTCTATTTATAACACTCCCCCTTGAATGTCTATTCAATAATGTGCCTCGTTAAAACCTTAACTAAAACAAAACCCAATGGGAAAAAATTAAAGAAAAGGAAAAAGAGTACACATGTTTGAATATGCGCCTATTGGTTGCCTCGTTAAAAACCTTACAAGGAAAACCCAGTGGGACAAAACCTTGTAAGGGAAAAAGAGTGCAACGCGCATTAACTCCCCTGAAAAGAGCATCAATTCACATCCTTGAGCATTTGCATTTCAATCTTGTGCACCATCTTCAAAAACGATCTTTTGTAGAGATTTGATAAATAAATCAGCCATATTGATTTGAATAAATATTCCGCACCTTGAAATTATCATTCTTGATAGATATGAACATCTTCATATAATGTCGCGGAATGACTCTTCAATATCTCCATAGAGTTATTCTCGATGCCATCATGCTTATAGTTATAGCAAGATACATATATACACAAGTTGCACTTAGGATGTGGTACTTCAGGACCAAGAATCGTATATGTTTCAAGCAACTTCAATCTTTCATGGATTGACATATAAGTTAAGTCATATAAGCCATATAATAGACTTTAGATGCATATCAAATTTTCATGTAACGCTAAACAAATAAGATATCGAACTACATGTCCATTGATTTTATACTTTCATGTATTTGAACTACATGTCCAAAACTACATGTCTTTCATATGGAATCAATTCTGCTTGAATTGTATCTCTTCCATTTAGCCAATATTTTGTTTGTATTCGACAAACATAAGATCCTCATCGATGTTTAGCGCTATCATAGATGTCGTCGACGAACATTTTATATCGGTTCCAGTAAATTTTCATAAAGACATAACATGGAGATCTCTTTATTCATATATTCATGTACCTGAATCTCTCATGAGATTTTATGAAGTGTTATGTCATGCGATCTTCTAGATCACTTGCCTCCTTATTATGATCACATTGATCATTTGCTCATCTTCTTTATTAAGAAGTTCTTTTTGAAACCGATTTGTCTATACTCCTTAAGCGTATCAAAGACTTTGTCCTTCTAGGACTTAATATGAGCATTTGCAGTGAGAATATAGTTAATTTCTTTAGGTCAGCAAATGCGTATAGCATGCTTTGCAATATTTTGCAATTGAATTATCCTTTTATGAACTTCAGGTTCATATTATGATATTCGAGGATCTATATATACAAATGATAATTCATCCCATGTAAGCTTTTCTCAAGTGTTTATCATGTCTCCCCCTCATGTTAGAAAAGCTAACTTGTTTCCTCAACTTTGAGAGTCCATCTTTGTGCATTATGGTGTTAATGAAAATATACACCGTACATCAATAATAATAAGATGAAATTATTTGGTTCCTGACCCTGAACCACTTGTGAGGGGAGAATATAATATACTCTCGTATATAACGTATATCAAACTGATATATATAACTTTGTTCTCATAAGAAACAGTTTAGCTATTAAGTGGAGGCACTCAGTAATTATCTTGCTAAACCAACTATGATATAAACCAACTTATCAAGATGAACTATCTGAATAGAAAATCTGGAAATTATGCTCGAAGTTATATTACTGAGCAATTTACCTCGCAAGCACCGGCCAGGCTGCGGGTTAATAACAATCGCACATGTAACCATATCATAGATGCATCATATGTGGTATACATGGCAGGTGAATGGGCCCATATTCACCTTTAATATTTCCAGAATTTATGGGATTCAACCCGAACTCTTTGGTTGGTCAATCAATTAATGAAAACAAGTAATATAAGAGAATTCGTAAAGAACTTTCTAGTTCTTTAATATTTACCCATGTGAATTCTCTATTACTGCACATCATACTTAAAATGAGATGGCTAACCCGAATGCCAACTGAATAAATTATCAATATTGATAAACTTCAAATTTACACCATGACGTGTGCAATTATCAATAAACTTCAAGTTTATTATGGTATGGGTTTTTATACCAATAAATATCCACTTTATTGTGGCATTCTTTTGTTTGTGTAGTACAAACTGGAGAATAAAGCGGGTAGCTTTTCATATACAAATTATCCCGCTACAATTTGTAGTAATAGAAGATATCAAATCTTTCCTTTATTTATAGTCTCAATATAATCAATCGCTTTCGCATATACTTTGGAAACTGAATAAGTTTCTTTGAGACTTACTACAACACAATACCTTATTGGTAATCAATTGTGTTTCTCCAACATAGTAATAATTGGCTCTTCTAGAGCTCTCAATTAATTTTGTACTACCACAGATTCATCAACATCCATGTGGTGAATATCTCTTTTAAAGAGAAAGTTATACCATTATGGTCATGGTCAAAATTATATGCAAGATATGTTTCTTGCATTATCGTCGTCCTTTAATAGTCATATTTCCAAAATATTTTGGCGTACAATAGGTACGTGACCAACGATCATTCATGCCATAATAATGACATTATTTTCATATATCATCTCAAACCTCCTTCTAGGGGTGAGTGTGGTATATTCAATACCAATTTCATGCTCATATTCTTCCAATAATGAATATGTATTCGTGAATCAGATTGCATTCACTGCGGGGATATGTGATTTTGTTATCCTTTTCAAATCTGTAAATGCGTCTGGCATTTGATTTGCTATTCTTTGCAAATGGATAAATTTTGCACCTCTTTTTCACAAATAGAGGTATGTGGATCAAGATGAGATAATGATGCATTTTTCCACAAAATTTTCCGTTTGGTTTCACCAACTTCTCCCCCTAATTTTGGGAAAAGTGTCTCATCGAATTGACAGTCTGCAAATCGTGCAGTGTACAAATCCCCTGTCAATGTTTCGAGGTAGCGAATAATGGAGGGCGATTCAAAACCCAACATATATCTTAACCTTCTTTGCAGACCCATTTTGGTGCAATATGGCGGTGCTACAGGCACATCTACTGCACATCCAAAAATTCTTATATGGGATATATTAGGTTCATGACCCAAAACTAATTGCAACGGGGAATATTTATGATAATTCGTCAGTCAGAGACGAACTAGCATTGTATGCAAAATGGCGTGACCCCAAACCGAAGTGGGCAGCCTCGTTTTCATGAGTAAATGAGGTATTCAAGATTATACTCATGTATTGTCTCAATCTGATATCCATTTTGAATGATATCTTTAAAACTCAACAAGTTCCTTTTAGACTTGGAGGAGAACATTGCATTCTCTAAAATATTGTTCCTTTAGGCAGAGTTATAGTTGCTCTTCCGGAGCCTTTAATCAATTTACTACTACCAGAAATTGTAGTAACATCTGCCTTACACATACTTAAATGAGAGTAATATTTCTTCTCTTTGAATATCGTATGTGTGGTACATGAATCAATTAATCAAAAGAGATATACGAACATGAGAATAAACAAATTTAATCCGTTGCTTCATAATTAAACAATATTTCAAAATCTGTTGAGGTTATTCGAATAACTGAGTTGATAGTCGACTATCTTGGGAAGCAGTCATTAGGTTATTCGAATAACTAAACCTGATATTCGACTAACTAGCCTTGCGGAAAAATCCAGTTTTAATGCGAAATATTGGTTAATCGAATAACTAATTAGTTATTCGACTAACTTAATAAACAGTCATCAGGTTAGTCGACTAACTAAACTGGTTAGTCGACTAACTTAGCTTGCAAAAAATCCAGTTTTTAATACGAAATATTAGATAGTCGACTAACTTATTAGTTAATCGACTAACTTTACTGGGAAGTAAAAATGTCTTCGAAATTTAAGCATATTGAAACATTCTAAAGAGCTAATACTAACATTATATCATAAACTAACTAATACGAGCTGATACTAATGACTACTAACTAATACAAATAAGTAAAATAAAATCAAACAATTCCATCTTCCTTCATCACAGATCCATCACCGATTAAGTGGTCTATTTTCCCCTCGGGTTGCTCAAAGAAGTCTGCCACATCCAGGTGGATGATGTCAAAATTGTCGCCAGAGACAAAATTTGTTTCAGGGCCTTTATTCTTTAGAGATACTTGATAAAGCTCAACCAAATGTCTTGGAACACGGCAAATTTTTGCCCAGTGCCCTTTTCCACCGCAATGATAACATATAGTTTCTGAACTATTTGCTTTTGGATTCTTATCATATCGTGCTTGTGGCAGAGTGACCAACTTCAAGTTGTCATATCTCTCCTTTAAGCCATTCCACAAGATAGGTGGATCTTTGACTGTGATATATTCAATTTTCAAACCTTCATCAAGGTGATGGCGCAAGAAAATCAAGGCCTTAGCACAGTTTCAAACTTTCATCAAGGTGATGGCGCAAGAAAATCAAGGCCTTAGCATAGTCTTGGGTGGATGCATTATTTCTGTCTTTAATGGCGTCTCCAAGACCCATTGCATCCAAATGGATTTCAGCAGCCAACACTTATGTCATATAGTTCTTGCCCGAAATTTCAAGGGCAACAAACTTTCTTTTCAATGTTATATTCTGATTATTACCAATACAAAATAGTATTTATTTCTCATAGCATTATCAGCAAGCAATGCAAGTTGGGTGAATAATTTTGTAATATTGTTCCATCTAAAACAACAACAATGATATAGTCATATGTCTTGATAATTTAGGTAATATTTTTGTATTCAAAACTTCACGCATAATAAGAAGATCTAAATATTGTTAAGCACTACCAAATAATATAATACAATACAGAACAATGCTGAAAACCAACAACAAATCATCTTCAAGCAAATAGAAAAAATTAATGACGCGCAAGATGATTCAGTGCATTTAATCAAAATAACAATTGCAATGCCAGTAATATTAATATTAAGCCAATTCATATATAGTTAATAGACAAATAGAGTCACAGTGTATAGAACTATTACAGCTTAACTAACTTGAACTAATCAACAATGAATGACAAATATACAAACAACATGCGCCCGCAAAACTTGCCGTGTCTAATTAAGAAGAGAAGAAAATCCTAGTGCATATATCATACTAATAACAACAATGTACATAATATTCCTTCTTATTCTAGTGCATATATCATACTAATCATTACAGAGTGATTGACACCTATTATAACAAAAATCCTAAGGTTTGTAAAGCAATTAAAAATTGATGCACTGTAAGGAGAGTTTAAACAGTACCGAAAAATTCACACATATGCACGACTAATTTCTCTAACTTTTACTTCTAAAGAATTGTCCATCATTGTTGTAATCATTGTATCCCCTAATTAATATCATAGCATGGCTGGGTATTGAATCACCATATCACTACTTTACCAAAACTAATATGTAGGATAATTTTTATATATATACAGCAGTGAACTAATCGACATACCTGCACTATAAAAGCTAGCCACTTAGCGTCTTACGATGCCGCTGCTAATTTCCTTAATACGAATCTTTTCTGAGTATTTTGCCTCTTTGTTTCTTTTGTTATTTTTGTGTTCCTGCATACATCTTAATTTTCTCAAAGAGATTCTTGAGATAGTAGAGCTTCGTGCTGATAACGTGTTATGAAATTATATAAGAACAAGAACAAGAACAATAGAGAGAAAAGTAGAGAGAGGAGTATTCTTATTGATACTTTGAGATGATTTACAATGGGGTAATACTCCTCTATTTGTAGGAAGAGAAAAGACTTAGCCTCAAAGTAAAACTCTTCTATAAGATAGACATTCACTCTAATTAGAATTCTATTTATAACAGTTCTTATGTATATTTAACCCGTTTTTAAAAAGTTCATTATCCAACCATTTTTAGTGGATAATATAAGTGGTTAACTATTTTCTTTGAACTATTTTACCATCCCTAATTTGTAGTATCAAACTGCAAACAATTGTAGAAGTATGACGGAAAACAACCGTAAATTATCATTTTGCTTTTTAGTACGTTAAAAACGATTTTCTGTTTATAAGGTCAGGAGTACTATTATAGTAATAGATAAGTTGACAAGAGTGAAGAAGTTGCGTCATGTGCTTTTCATTTATTAAAAAGATTTTCAAAATTTGAGATGGACAAATCTATTGTCCACAACCTGGTTTTGAAATTTGAACGGCATGCGATTATGCCTTCTAGTTTTCTTCGTGTTTTGCGGGAGATATTGTTGGGATTTTATTCCCTCTTTCGATTTCAAGCTACTTTTCTTTTGTTAATTTATTTGCTTTTCGATATAAAAAAAGAAGAGTGGCATATCTAGAATAGAACAGCTACTAACCTAAGGTTATATCCGAAGAGGGCATACAAGAAGTTGGATCCAGTATCCAAATACCCAAGAAATGGACTAGCAAATATAGGCTGACTAGTCGGCCTTTTGTATCAGAGGAAATCTACACCGATTGGGATCAGAACTCAAAAAATGGGCACCTAAATTCCGGTAAAAATTACACGGGATGTCTTATTTGGGTGCCCTTTCTTAACTTGTAGTCGTTTTATTTTTTTTGTTTGCACCTGTACCCGTTATTTTTGTCATTTGAAAAGATTATTATATTCTTTATTAAAAGACTACTTTCTATCCAAGTATACGCTAGTCCTCTACTCTCTCTCTCTCTCCGGTTATTCGCATTTTTTTTATTTGCTCTTCTTTGAAATCAAAGGGTTTTCGTCGTGGTTTCGAATTTTCAACTGCTATTCGTCGTTGTTCCCACGTTATGATTTAATCACAGTTACATTGCATTAACTTTCTGAATTTTATTTTACGATTTAATTTCTGGTTTGAGTTTGATAGTCATGTATCTATGATAGGGTTCAGTTTAATAAATTCATTAGTTTTACTTTCACGTTTGTATTTTTAGGTTTTTTAAACGAGTGTTTATGTTGTTAATGAAAATTCTATAAATTCTTATGTGATTACACATTCAAATTTTTAAAAATTTTCAGAGTTAAACAGATGATAATGATACCTTAGATATGAGCTGAAGCTTTTTTTTTTTCTTCATGTTTTAGCATCATTTTTGGATTTGGATTTGTGTTTTATTTTTTTGCTTAATGTTTTATGCTTGTATGGAGAGCCAGAATTAAGTTTTTTTGTTTGTAACTGGTGAATTCCATCTTTAGGAGCTGAAGTTTTTTGTGTTTGTAACTGGTGAAGTCCAACTTTAGGAGATGAAATTTTTGTGTTTGTTACTGGTGAGCTGAAGTTTTTGTTTTATACATGTCGAAGTTTTTTGTAACTGTCGAACTTCAACTCTAAAGCTGAAGTTTTTACTTTATACCCGTCGAACTTCATCTCTAGAGCTGAATTATTGTTTTATACTTGTCGAACTCAAGCCTTCATAGGTGTTGAAGTTTTAAATGATCTTTTTGATAATGTCATGATGTTATTATTTGTATCTTTTACTTTTTTTTTTAGACAGATGGCTCTTAAAGCACCTAAAAATCCTAAAGTAGCTAAAGAAGGCAAAGCACTAAAAAACCTAGACTGCCTATAGTAGCACCAGGTCCTTATGTCCTTGAGCCTCCATCTACAAGACCAGGACAAAAATATTTTGAGTTTATAGAATGGTTTAACTCTAAGAGTTATGTGTGATTTGCGGATCACAATACATAATATTGAAAAACCTTTTAATCGAGAGTGCACTATTCTAAAACGCTATTTTGGTAAGTCCAAGGGTGTGAGTTTGAAGGATAGTCGAAGTTTTATGACTCGCAATGTAATTCCAAAGAATGATGTGAATCATGCACACATATGCGAGAGTGATGATGATGCAGTTAAGCTTATGAAATTCTTATTGTAGAGTCTATTCTGTTTGGAAAAAATACCGAGTCATGTGTGATTGAGGAGTATGCATCTATCGTTGAAGACGGGAAGCTTTGTGCTGAATATCCTTGGGGTAATATGGCTTATGAGAAGCTCATTTATTCACTGAAACATGCATTGGACAAGCATAACAATCATCATGCCACTAAGTATAAACTTACTGGATTTCCATATTCTTATCACGACCCTAGTTTATCAATCGTGAACCTATCATGACGGCACCCAGTCTTCGCGACTAGGTAAGCCTAACGCATTGCGGAATTTAACAACCTTTACGAAAAGGATAAACAAATACCGAATTGCATAAGAAAATGTATAGAGTGCCTCCTGGCACATACACTTCAACACAAAAAACTAGAACAACCTCCAAGACCTGAAAACCCACGGGCAAATACAGGCTATAGAAAACGTATAATGCTCTAAACACTAGAGTAGTCTAACACAAGAGGACGAAACATCAACTATCTAACTATAGGAAGAATAAGAGGGAGACTCTCCGGATCTGCGGACGCGGAAGATGCATGCCTCAAGTTTGCGAGTATAGCTCCTGGATCACTGATAGTGCGCTCGACCAGAAGTACCTGGATCTGCACTTAAAAAACATGCGCAGAAGAGGCATGAGTACACCATCAGTGGTACTCAGTAAGTGCCAAGACTAACCTCGGTTGAGTAGTGACGAGGAAGGTCAGGACCCTTTGAGAATAAACATAACAACAATAATGAACAATGTAAGGCAGATAATAAACAGGAAAGCAACAATAAAACATGATAGAAGCTACAAGTCAACGACAATTAAGCTACGTAAAGAAAATAACACAACCAAGTATCACTCAATATCAGGATGCCACATGGAGCTCCGAAAATTGAACCCATAGTCCATTTTTACCAATGTCTGAGGATCTCCCAGGAATTGAACCCGTATTTCGTCATACCAATATCAGAGGATCTCCCGAGAATTGAACTCGTAGTCCATCATACCAATATCAGAGAATCTCACGGGAATTGAACCCGTAGTCCATCATACCAATATCAGAGGATCTCCCAGGAATTGAACCCGTAGTCCATTATACCAATATCAGAGGATCTCCCGTGGAATTGAACTCTTAGTACATCATACCAATATCAGAGGATCTCCAGGGAATTGAACCCGTAGTCTATCATACAAATATTAGAGGATCACCCGAGAATTAAATCCGTAGTCCCAATCGTAAACACATCACATCAATTCAATAATGTACAAATGCTAAGTAAAGACAACAGGTATAATCCAAAGTCTAGAATGCTTCACAAAGGGCAGATATTGCAATTTAGTCAAATAGAACAAGTAAGCTAACTAACATGCTTTCCTTAAACTAAAACAAGTGAAATTTGCATTTATAACAGTTAAATACGTGAAGAACACAATCTAAATAAGTCAAGTAAGGTGAATTTCCAATAATTAGCACAAGTACACACTTGTTACCTCGCACACAAGGCATTCTAAACAACAGTCAAGATATCTTAAGGGAAGAGATCCCCCACTCAAAGTTAGACAAGCCACTTACCTCAAATCGGTACAAAAATCGCTAAGAAACGATGTCCTTGCCACGAGTATCCAAATCCGAGTGGCCCAAATCTATTCAAACCAATTACATATGTAAATAACATCGCAAGTAACTAATTCCACTGTTAAAATTAAAGCTAAGGCGCGAAAATAGGTAAAATAACCAAAATGCCCCTCAGTCCAACATCTCAAAATCGAATAATTTTTACATTTTCAGAGACCTCGTACTCTCACGAGTCTAACCATATAAAAATCTTTCAAATCGGAGGTCAAATTCCCCTTCAAATCCTCACAATTAGGTCTAAGAACTTTACCCCAATTTTCATTCAAAAATTCGAAATTAAAGGTTGAATTCACGATTAGATTAGTGGGTTTTAGTTATAGAGGAGTAAGGAATCGCTACCCAATTCTTGCCTCAGAAAAAGCTGTAAAAAATCCCTCAAATCCGAGCTCTCTAGCTTGAGTTTTGATAAAAATGGAAGAAACCTCATTTTTGAAATATTAACATCTGTCCAGGTTCTTTGTTCAATGCGATTGCATGAAAAGCATTGCGATCGTGTAGAATAAAAATTTAGGGCTAGAATTAGACTTATACGACTGTAGGGAGGAGGTTGCGATCGCTGACAAGGGAAAGGCAGACCTATGCGATCGCGTAAGGAGTCCTGCAATCGCATAGAGGAAAAGGACCTCGGAGCCACCAACTTAATTCGTTCAGTGTGAACGCATATAGGGGAATGCAATAGCAAAGTAGGGGAACAAGGAGCTATTCGAGGGTCATGCGATCGCATTGAAGAAATTGCCCCCTCAGAGAATGTGCTACGCGATCGCATGAATGAGTATGCAATCGCAATGAAGAAAAGTCTACAACAAGTGGAACAGATTTTCTGCAACTATTCAAGTCCCAAAAATGCTCCGTTGAGCATCCGAAACACACCCGAGGCCCCATGGACCTCAATCAAACCCACAGACATATTCCATAACATCATTCAAACTTATACCAACCCTTAAACCACCTAAAATAATGTGAGAAACTCGAATTAATCAATGATTTGAACTTAAGAACTCCAGAACTCAACCAAACTCGCTTTCGATCAAAAACCTAACCAAACTAAGTCTGAATGACCTGAAATTTTGTACGCACGTACAAAATGACGTGGTTGTGCTACAAAAACATCCGGTATCCCGTACCGACCCCCGTATCAAAAATTCACTATCGGTCCGAAAACTTCAAAATTCTAGCTTTCGGCATTTCTAGCCTAAATGAGTTACGGACATCCAAAATATATTATGAACATGCTCCCAACCCCAAAATCACCTAACGGAGCTAACGGAACCATCGAATTTCCATTCTGAGGTCGTCTTCATAGTGTTATAATTACGGACCATTTTCCAACACTTAAGCTCTCATTTAGGGACTAAGTGTCCCAAAACACTCCGAATTCTATTACCGAATGTCCCAACAAACCAAAATAGCATAAATGAACTTAGGGAACACAGTTAATGGGGAATGAGACATAAATTCCAAAGATGAACGGCCGGGTCGTCACATCCTCCTACACTTAAACATTCGTTCGTCCTCGAACGAGCATAGAGAACATACCTGAAGTAGCAAAAAGATGAGGGTATCGGCTGCGCATATCCCGCTCGGTCTCCCAAATCGCCTCCTTAGCCGGCTGACCCCTTCACTGAACCATTACTAAAGCTATGTCCTTTGACCCGAGCTTTCAGACCTACCTGTCTGATATTGCCACTAGCTCCTCAACATAGGACAAGTGATTGTCCAACTGGACTGAAGTGAACAAACCGGTTATAGTGATACCTCCGAAGCATCGAGACATGAAATACCGGATGAAACCCATCCAAACCGGGAGATAAGGCAAGCTTATAAGAAACCTCCCTAACTCGCTTCAAAATCTCAAATGGGCCAATGAACCTCGGGCTCAACTTTCCTTTCTTTCCAAACCTCATGACGTCTTTCATAGGCGAGACCCGAAGCAAATCCCGTTCACCAACCACAAAGGAAACATCACGAACCTTACGGTCCGCGTAACTCTTCAGTCTGGATTGGGCCATACGAAGTCTATCCTAAATCACCTTAACCTTCTCGACTGCATCCTAGACCAAATCAGTGCCCAATAGCCTAGCCTCACCCGGCTCGAACCAACCCACATGGATCTGCACCTCCTACCATATAAGGCCTCATACAACGCCATCTGAATACTGGACTGATAACTGTTGTTGTACGCAAACTCAGCCAATGGAAAGAACTGATCTCAAGACCCTCTAAACTCAATCACGCACGCACGGAGCGTATCCTCAAGAATCTGAATGGTGCGCTCGGACTGTCCGTCTGTTTGAGGGTGAAAAGCTGTACTCATAGTCACCTGGTTATCCGACTCGTGCTGGATGGCTCTCTAGAACCGTGATGTAACTACTGAACCCATGTCTGAGATGATAGAAACTGGAACGCCGTGTAGAAGGACAATCTCCCTGATATAAATCCCCGCTAACTGTTCCGCTGAGTAAGAAGTAGACACTGGAATGAAATGAGCGAACTTGATCAGCCAATCTACAACAACCCAAATAGAATCAAATTTCTTCACTATCAGAGGGAGACCAGTCACAAAATCCATAGTGATCTTCTCCCATTTCCACTCCGGAATCTCCATCTGCTAGAGTAACCCTTCCGGTCTCTGGTTCTTAGCCTTTACCTACTGACAGTTGAGGCATCTAGCTACAAACTCTGCTACGTGCTTCTTCATCCGCCTCCACCAGTAATGCTGCCTCAGAGATACATCTTCGCGACATCCGTATGGATGGAGTACCACGAGCCATGGGCCTCAGTCAATATCAACACCCGAATATCATCAATATCGGGTACACAGATCTAACCTTGCATCTTCAATACCCCGTCATCTCCAATAGTCACATCCCTAGAATTGCCATGCTGAACTGTGTCCCTGATGACAAGTAAATGAGGGTCATCATATTGTCGCTCCCTGATACGATCTAACAATGAAGACTGAGAAACCACACAGGCTAGAACCCGACTGGGCTCCAAAAGGTCCAATCTCACGAACTGACTGGCTAAAGCCTGAACATCCATCACCATAGGTCTCTCTGAAGCTTGTAAATATGCCAAAACTCCCCAATCTCTCCGCCTATCGACTCAAGGCATCGAATACCACATTGGCCTTTCCCGGGTGATATAAAATAATGATATCATAATCCTTTAGTAGCTCCAACCATCTCCTCTAGTGCAAGTTCAGATCCTTCTGCTTGAATAAGTGCTGTAAACTCTGATGATCTGTGTAAATCTCACAAGGCACGCCGTATAAATAATGATGCCAGATCTTCAAGGCATGAACAATAGCAGCTAACTCAAGGTCATGGATAGGGTAGTTCTTTTCATGTACCTTCAACTGTCTTGACGCGTAGGCAATCATCCTATCATCCTGCATCAACACCGCTCCAAGTCCGACTCGTGAGGCATAACAATAAAATGTAAAGGACCCTGAACCAGTAGGAAAAATCAGAATCGGGGATGAAGTTAAAGCCGCCTTGAGATCTGGAAGCCCGCCTTACACTCATCTATCCACTGAAAGGGAGTACCCTTCTGGGTCAATCTAGTCATAGGGGCTGCAATCGATGAGAACCCTTCCACAAAACAACAGTAATACCCCGCCAGGCTAAGGAAACTGCGGATCTCTATAGCTATGGAGGGCCTGGGCCAACTCTTCACGGCCTCCACCTTCTTCGGATCTACCCGGATGCCGTTACTCGATACCACGTGGCCTAGGAATGCCACAGAACTTAACCAAAACTCACATTTTGAGAACTTTGCATATAAATTATTTTCCCTCAGGGTCTGAAGCACTGTCCTCAGGTGTTGCTCATAATCTTCCCGACTCCGAGAATATACAAGGATATCATCTATGAAGACAATGACAAACGAGTCGAGATAGGCCTAAATACACTGTGTATAAAATTCATAAAAGCTGCTGGGGAATTGGTCAACCCAAATGACATGACAAGGAACCCGTAATGACCATACCGAGTCCTGAAAGCAGTTTTCGGGATATCCGGCTCGCGAATGTTTAGCTAGTGATAGACTGAGTGCAAATCAATCTTAGAAAACACATGTGCGCCCCGAAGCTGGTCAAATAGATTATCAATATGAGGCAAAGGATATCGATTCTTCAGTGTAACTTTGTTCCACTGACGATAATCGATACACATACGCATAGAACCATCCTTTCTCTTTACGAACAATACATGAGCACCCCACGGTGAAACACTGGGTCGAATAAAACCCTTATCAAGCAATTCCTGTAACTGATCCTTCAGTTCCTTCAACTTAGGAGGAGCCATACAGTAAGGAGGAATCGATATGGGCTGAGTGCTCGACAACAAATCAATACCAAAGTCAATACCCCCAATCGGGCACCATGCCCGGAAGATCAGCTGGGAACACATTGCGAAAATCCCGTACCATTGGAACAGAGTCTACAGAAGGGGTATCAGCAATGACACCTCTCACATAAGCTAAATACGCGGCGCACCCCTTCTCAACCATACATTGAGCTTTAATAAAGGACATAACTCTATTGGGAGTGTGATGAAAAGTACCACTCCACTCAATACGTGGAATACCTGGCATAGCCAGCATCACGGTCTTAGCGTGACAGTCAAGAATAGCATACTGGGGTGACAACCAATCCATGCCCAAGATAATATCGAAATCAATCATATAAAGTAATAAATGATCTGCCCTAGTCTCAAAACCATGAACAGTAACCAAACATGATTGATATACGCGGTACACAACAAGGGAATCTCCCATGGGAGTAGAAATATAAACTGGAGAGCTCAATGTCTCTCGGGCTATACCCAAATGCAGGGCAAAGTAAGATGACACGTAAGAATAAGTGGAGCCTGGATCGAATAGAACCGAATTCCTCTCTGTGACTAACCAATACAATACCTATGATAACAAAATCGGAGGTGAGAACCGCGACACGATCATGAATAGCATAAAATCTAGCCCAGACCCTCTCTCGAGGGCGACCTCTATATACTTGATCCCCGCCCCTGGCTGGCTGGGCAGGTGAAGTGGCGGCTGGAGCTGGAACAATGACCTGCTGACCCTGTGGAGCATGTTGAGGCTGTGGAGTCCGAGAAGGCACACCTCGCCCACGTTTGGGGCACTCTTTAACCAGGTGGTGGGTATAATCACACTCATAACAAGCTCTGGGAGGGTGCGGTGGCTGTGACTGAATGAGCCAACCCTCGCTAGACGGACCTCTAGGAGTACCCCGTGCAGGAGGCGCACTAGAAACCGGAGATGCATAATAAGGCTCCTGAGATCTGGGAGGAGCTGGAGTACTGGTGGATGAAGGAAGAGCTGAGTGAACTGGGCGATCCATATATCCCCTACCATGACGCCCTGCTGCTGATGTACGGGTACCAGAGTAATGACCCGACTCTCGAGACCTCTTGGCCTCTCTCTCCTCTCGCTCTCTACATGCATACTATCTATCCTCCTGGCTATGCTCACTACCTGCTGATAGGGTATATCCATCTCCAACTCTCGCGGCATGCCAGAGCTGATGGAAGGAATAATACCCTCAATAAACTAATGAACCCTCTCACAAAAAATAGCCACCAAAGCCGGTGCATGTTGGCCAACCTAGTATAACGGATGGCATACTTAGAGACAATCATATGGCCTTGGCACAAATGCTCAAACTCCGTGCGCCATGCATCTCGGAGGCTCTGGGGAACAAACTCCCTCTAAAACATATCTAAAAATTGAGTTCAAGTTAGGGAGGCAGACTCGTCAGGACTGTCTAACTCAAAGGTGCGCCACCGGTCGGCAGATTCCCATAGCTAGAAAGCTGTGAAAGAAACCCGGTCGATGCAGCAAAACCTATGGTGCGAAATATGCGGTGACAATCCTCCAAAAACACCAAAGCATCATCTGTAGCTAGTCCGCTGAAAATAGGAGGGTCACACTTCTTGAACCTCTCCAGTCTACGTTGTTTATCCTCCGAAGCAGGTGCCCCATCCCCGGGCTGAACCGGTACTGCAGGATCGACGGGGATAATATTTGGAATATGTCCTATATGCATTCTCTTCTCCAGATTGCGGGCTACGGGAGTCTCAACTCCTCCCACGGCGTGGGACGCGGCTGCAGGAAGGGGAAGCAATCATGCCTATGACAGCCTAGTGTACATGCTCATAAACAGTTACATAGCCTCCCGTAGATAAGTACAGACGTTTCCGTACCGACCAACGAGACTCTAATAAACCGGCTTGTGTCCCCTGACTCCTATTAACCTAGAGCTATGATACCAACTTGTCACGAACCTAGTTCACCAATCTTGAGCCTGTCATGAAGGCACCTAGTCTTTGCGACTAGGTAAGCCTAACACATTGTGAATTTAACAACCTTTATGAAAACAATTGAGAAATATTGAATAACATAAGAAAATATATAGAGTGCCACCTGGAACATACACTTTAACACAAAAATACTAGAACAACCTCCAAGACACGGAAACCTACGGGAAAACACAGGCTATAGAAAACGTACAATGCTCTAAACAGCAGAGTAGTCTAATAATAGAGGACGGAACATCAACTAGCTAACTATAGGCAGAATAAGAGGGAGACTCTCCGGATCTTCGGACGCGGCAGATGCATACCTCAAGTCTCCGAGTATAACTCCTGGATCACTAATAGTGCGCTCGACCAGAAGTACCTAGATATGCATATGAAAAACATGTGCAGAAGAGGCTTGAGTACACCACATCGGTACTCAGTAAGTGTCAAGCCTAACCTCGGCTGAGTAGTGACGAGGAAGGTCAGGGCCCTACTGAGAATAAACATAACAACAGTAATGAACAATGTAAGGCAGCAAATAAACAGGAAAGCAACAATAAAACATGATAGAAGCTGCAAGTCAACGACAATTAAGCTACGTAAAGAAAATAACACAACCAAGTATCACTCAATATCAGGATGCCATATGGAGCTTCGGGAATTGAACCCGCAGTCCATTTTTACCAATGTTTGAGGATCTTTCGGGAATCGAACCCACAATCCATCATACCAATATCAGAGGATCTCACGAAAATTGAACCCGTAGTCCGTCATACAAATATCAGAGGATCTCCCGTAAATTGAACCTGTAGTCCATCATACCAATATCAGTGGATCTCCCGGAAATTGAACCCGTAGTCCCAATCGTAAACACATCATATCAATTCAATAATGTACAAATGCTGAGTAAAGACAACAGAATCCAAAGTCTAGCATTCTTCACGAAGGATAGATATTGCAATTTAGTCAAATAGAACAAGTAAGCTAACTAACATGCTTTCCCTAAGCTAAAACAAGTGAAATTTGCATTTATAACAGTTAAATACGCAAAGAACAAAGTCTAAATAAGTCAAGTAAACAAAATTTCTAACAATTAACACAAGTACAAGCCCGTCACCTCGCGCACAAGGCATTCTATACAACAGTCAAAATATCCTAAGGGAAAAGATCCCCCACACAAAGTTAGACAAACCACTTACCTTAAATCGGTACAAAAATCGCTAAGAAAAGATGATCTTTCCATGAGTATCCGACTCCGAGTGAACCAATTACATATTGTAAATAACATCGCAAGTAACTAATTTCACTGTTAAAATTAAAGCTAAGGCGCGAAAATAGGTAAAATAACTAAAACGTCCGTCAGGCCAACCTCTTGGAATTGAATAATTTTTACATTTTCAGAAACTTCGTACTCTCACGAGTCTAAGCATATAAAAATCTCCCAAATCGTAGGTCAAATGCCCCTTCAAATCCTCAAAATTAGGCCTAAGAACTTTACCCCAATTTTCATTCAGAAATCCGAAATTAAAGGTTGAATTTAAGATTAGATTAGTGGGTTTTAGTCATAGAGGAGTATGGAATCGTTACCCAATCGTTGCTTCTGAAAAACCTTCGAAGAATCCCTCAAATCCGAGCTCTCTAGCTTGAGTTTTGATAAAAATGGAAGAAACCTCGATTTTGAAATATTAATATCTGTCGAGGTCCTTTGTTCAATGCAATCAGGTGAAAATAATTGCGATCACATAGAGTAAAAATTTAGGGCCCGTAATTAGACCTATGCGACTGCAGGGAGGAGGTTTCAATCGCGGACAAGGGAAAGGAAGACCTATGCGATCGTGTAAGGAGTCCTGCGATCACATAGAGGAAAAGGGCCTCTGAGAGCTCAATTCGTTTCAGTGCGAACGCGTATAGGTGAATACGATCGCGAAGTAGGGGAACACGAAGCTATGCGATCACATAGAGGGTCATGCGATCACATTGAAGGAAGTTGGCCCCCCTCAGAGAATATGCTACGCGATCGCATGAATGAGTATGTGATTGCAATAAGAAAAGTCTGCAACAGCTGAAACAGATTTTCTGCAACTATTCAAGCCCCAAAAATGATCCATAGAGCATCCGAAATACATCCGAGGCCTCCGGGACCTCACTAAAACCTACAGACATATTCCATAACATCATTCAAACTTGTACCAATCCTTAAACCACCTAAAACAACGTCAGAAACTCTAATTAATCGATAATTTGAACCTAAGAACTCAAAAACTCAACCAAACTCACTTTCGATAAAAACCCTAACCAAACTAAGTCCGATTGAACTGAAATTTTGCACGCACGTCCCAAATGACGTGGCTGCGCTACAAAAACTTATGGAATCCCGTTCCGACCCTCGGATCAAAAATTCACTATTGAAACGAAAACTTCAAAATTCTAACTTTCGGTATTTCTAGCCTAAATGAGCTACGGACATCCAAAATATATTCCGAACGCGCTCCTGACCCTGAAATCACCTAACGGAGATAACAGAACCATCAGATTTTCATATTGAGGTCGTCTTCACACTGTTCTAATTACGGACCATTTTCCAACACTTATGCTCTCATTTAGGGACTAAGTGTCCCTAAACACTCCGAATTTTATTACCGAACGTTCCGAGAAACCAAAGTAGTAGAAATAAACTTAGGGAACACAGTTAATGGGGAACATGGCATAAATTCCAAAGACGGTCGGCCGGATCATCGCAATCCTTTATGTGTTTTGTTCTACGAAAGCTTCCCAGATGTTCGGGAGAAGTATGTAGCAGAGTATGAGTACCTGGATATGCCTCAGGTCCCCAGGATGTTACGTTATGCATGCGTGGGAGAGCCTAAATATCTCGAACTTTATTATATGTTCAAAACTCATGAAGTAAGTTACTTTTTTTTTTTAAATTTTTGTATTTGCGTTAATATGCTGATATATTAGTTTATTTCTCCTTATAATATACTTTTTTGTATTAAACAAAGATATCACGACTTTAGGGTATTGGATATAATTCCTACAGAAAAGGAATTGAATTCAATGCCTTTGATTGGAAAATTAGTGTGAAGCCGGATTCGTACAAATATAGTTAATGCAGTTCGTTTAACTGGTAAATCACCACGTATTCTGAGTCAATCAAAAGAATTGAATCGAACTCCTGTCATTTGTACATCACCACCTACAAAGAGTCGATCAAAAGAAGCGAATCAAACTCATAACATTGGTGAATCACCATGTAGTCGGAATCAACCAAAAGAACCGAATCGAACTCCTTTTATTGGTGAAGCATCTCGTACCAAGAGTTGTTCTACCTCATCTACATCTGACTTTGATGGCAATGAATAAATTGATACAATATGCTTTGTAAGTTTTGATCTGATGTTTTTGGGTTTGTTTTTGTAAAAGTACAACATGTTTTTTGAACTGCAGTTTTCTTCTATATCTGAATTTTTGTTGTTCATCTATTGTAGAGGTTAATGATGGAGGTTCAAAGGCATGCAGAAAAAAAAGAAGCACGATCGTGAACGAAGTTTTTGATTAAGTTTAAAAAGGAGGAGCGAACTGCTATTGTGGATGCGATTTTTGCAAAAGTGAAGTTAAGCTAATTTATAGAGAAGTCTTTTTATTTGTGTTGATTTTATTTTAGATTAATTATTATTAGTAATTTTTTTCTATAAAAATTTCGATGAGAAGTTTGACTGTTGTTTACGATTGTCAACAAATCAAATGGAATGGACGATGGTTATTTTGATTTGAGTATGCATCGAGAATATGACAGGAGGAACGACTGTTACGAAGATCCATCAGCTTTTGAAGGCGATAAACATGTTTAAGAACAAGTTGAAGAGCACAGTTCAAGTGCAGATAAATTGAGCAGAAATGTATATGGTGAAGCACATTTATCAACTGAGAATATTGGAAGCAAGCAAGGTGCACATAATCAAGTTATTGATACTGAAGAATATACTGCTTACAATACATTGCGTAAAGTCGCAGATGATAATGCTACACATAATGAAGCGACTGTTGAAAGCGTTGAACATGTTCAACAACAAGGTGAAGAGGAACAATCCAATGTCTGTAGACAGAGTAAAGGTGTAGAGAAATTTGCAGATGATCAAGTTCTTGGCATTGAAAAACATGCACCGAGTAGTGCTTTGGAAGGTGATATTAGAAAAGGCAATTTATTTGGCGATGGATATCAAGCACCTTTACTGTAAATTTGAAAGATGATCGATATGCAGGAGCACTAGCTATTTGCAACGAACTTGTAGGTGGTGATACACATGAACTTGGTACTACAGGTACAAAGTGTGAAGTTTTTAATATTTCAATTCTATTCTAGGTAGGAGCTGAAGTTTTGTTTTCATGTGTTTGTATTTTTTGTAAAAACTGCATCATGTTTTTTGGTAATATTTTAGTTTGTAACTGGTAAACTTTCAGCTATAGAGCTGAAGTTTTTTTTTATAACTGTCGTATTTCAGCTCTAGAGCTGAAGTTCTTTTTTTTTTGTTACTGTCAGAGCTGATTTTTGTATTTGTAACTGTTGAAGTTTTTGTTTGTGACTGGCTAACTTCAGCCTTCTTAGAATTGATATTTTAACTATTTTTTATAATATCCTGTAGTGAAGATTGGCTACTTCAGCCTTCTTAGAGTTGAAGTTTTAACTGTTTTTTATAATATCGTATAGTGAAATTTTCACTACAGGTAAAATTTTTTTCTATGTTTTATATATGGAAAAACCAGTTGATCTATTCCTCGTCTTTTATGAATATGCAATGGAAGTTGAAATTAGTTGTGGTTCAATTGCCACAACTCAAAAATTCTTTGATGATGCTCAATTGAATGAAGGTAGAGTTGAGAAAAACCTTCCAGAGAATACTGCAATGGTCATCGATGTTGGTTCTCAATTGTATGATGCTGGAAATGCTGATATTGAGAAAGGCGTGCAGCCTGGTGAAATCACAGCGGAAGACAAAGGTAAAGGTATTCTATAGATCATGTATTTATTATATTTGATCGAAGTATATTTTTTACATTATGAAATTTTACATATTTTATTTTCTTTTTTATGTTTTTGAATGATTTTTCAGAAAGACTGGAGGCATCTCGAAAAGAATTGGGTGAGATTCTGCAGCAATATGAAAAAGAAGAAATACATATATTCACATGTTGACTCACAGACAAATGTGAAGTGTGTTGGTATTATTTTATAAAATTTATTCAGTATTATTTATTTAGTTTTTTTGCATAAAGATACATGATTTATTGGAATGCAAACACCATCTATGTCGTAACACTTAGACCAGGTAATTATTTTCTGCAATTCGATTACTGGTTATTTTTTTGCCTAATGTGCGTACTCTATAAGTTTCATTTATATTTATATTTTCCTTGCTTCTGCAGATCTCATCTGATGCATTAGAACTGCTTCAAAAACCTAAGAGAAGGAAGATTTCTAGTTCTTTTATGTGTGACACCAGTGATATCCCTAACTTCAATTTATGTTCATTTTCACTTTGTAGTACACAAGGGGCTGATTCAGAAGGTAATCCTGCTGTTGTTGTTGTTCGTGAAGAGACAAAAGAACGACGTGAACAACAGGAAATTAGTCAAGCATCTGCCACGATAGCTGTAGTTTCTCCCCGCCTGCTAAACAACATTAGTTAGTTGTGACAGAAAAGCAGGAAGAGCAAAAAGGAAAACAAGATAAAAAAGGGGAAAATGATGTGAATGGAGAGTATTTGGTTGAGATCTCCTTATGTAGTTTATAAGAAAAAGCAAAGGGGACAAGATTGGATAGTAGGAAATAATAGAAGAAGGTGCTCCTTCTATTATGTTAATCAAGACACTAGATTGATGCAAAGATTTAAAGAGTGGTTGGAGATGGATGCCAGTGAATATGATTCCAATTCATTCAGATTAGCTGGACTTGATATTAAAAAGTCATTCTTTATCGAGCTTATGGATCCTGGCTCTGATCTTGCGGATGAAGTAAGTTATTAAGTTTATTTTTTGAATTGGTTTTCAACTGTATTTCCCAAAAGTTCAGCTTATTTTTTGTGGTATAGCTTTATTTATAGTAAACTGCTGAAGTTTTTTTTAGCTTATTTGCTAAAACTGAATATGCTTAAGTTTTTGTCATGCTGTTTGTAGTTGTGTAATTTCACATGTTATCATTTGTCATTGTCCATTTGTAGTATATTGATGTGGGGTATATTACTTGCTCAAAAAATATTGCTATCACCTTCCACGTTATACAAAATCAAGATGTGCAGTAATATATTTACTTTTCGATCAGTATATGACTATCCTGGATAGTATTCATCATTCAGAAGAAAAGTTGAAGATAATTGAGAAAAGGAAGCAAAAAAGAATGGCGCTTCTTAAGAGCAAATCAAAGAGAAAGAAGATATCTGAAGAACATATTGAAAAAGAAGAAGAAGAGGAAGAAGAAGAAGAAGCAGTTATCAAGCCACTTACAGACTTATGTTGGTATGAGGAAAAATTAACGAATGAAAAGGTGCCAACTACGTAAAAGGCCTCGACCTTTCGTGTGATATCTCATGGGCATCTGCCAAAAAAGTATTCTTTCCATTTCGACTTAAGCCAAGGGAGGGCCATATATCTACGCACTACTTTTTTTGGAATTCTGGAATTTGAAAACAAATTTATTTATGTGTGTGATTCCATGGGCAATGCAACATACGAGCTTGCACTTGAGCATGTCAAAATTTATGCCCGATTGATTCCATACTGTCTTAAATGCTTGAATTTGGGAGAACATAAAAAACTATATGGGGACAATCCTGTGGAGAAATTTCAAATTAAGTGGATGAACACACTTAAACAGACTACCATGTACATGTTTAACATATGTTTTACCATGCATCTTATATTTATTATTTTTTCCCTTGTGATACTATTCTTTAATTTCTTTTTTATATTTTTTTGAAGTATTGATTGGGGTATATTTGCTCTTAAGTTTATTGATATTTGGCTAAAGAGAGAAGATGTCTTCAATTTCGATCAAAGTCAAACACTGGCATTCAGGAGAGAATTGTCTGCCAATGTTTGGGCTCATGGAAACTGGCAAAAGATAGCAACTATGAAACTCCAACAGAACGATAAGGACATGATTATGGAGATTTTGAAGAGACTTTGTGTGAATATTTTTGATTAGGGGATTGGTTGTACATAATTTGGATTTTATGGATATATATTAATTATTTATTATTCAATTTTTTGTCATACAAATATGTTTGTGTCTTTTATCATGAATTTTAAGTACATTTTTTGTTTGAAAAAAAATTAAGCATGACGTCTGCTTTTTGAGCTGAAGTTTTGTTTAAAAGTCATATGACAGGTGGTGAAGTTTTTGGAAATATGGTAAAAAACTTCATGACATTAGGTTGAATCTTCTTCAAAAAGCTTTAAGACAAAAACTAATAAATCTAACACAAAAACTTCTACTAATCAGGTGCTGAAGTTTTCTGAAATGTGCTAAAAAACTTCAGCACATTAGGCCGTTGTTTTTTAAAAAAGCTTTAGGACAAAAACTATTCAACCTAACAACAAAACATCTGCTTATCTGGTGCTGAAGTTTTTTTAAATATACTAAACAACTCCAGCATATTGGGCTGAAGTTTTTCAAAAAAGCTTTAGGACAAAATCTATTGAATCCATTTGTGATGATCCAAAGGGTCATAACCGTAATTCTTCATTTTTTGTGCTTCTGAGGCCTTGACCTCGCATTTAGTTGCCTTTATTTGCATGTGCAGTTCGGACGCGAGGTGAGAAAGCTTCCATGTTGAAATGTGTAAATTATATGTAAAATTTGAAGAGTTTTGATGTTAATATTGTTAAAGTTGACTTCGGTTAATATTTTAGGTAAACGGATCTGGACCCGTGAGGTTGGCGGTCTCGGAGGGTCCGTAGAAAAATATGAGACTCGGGCATATTCTTAGAATCAAAATTCGAGGTTCCAAGCCTGAGTAAAGAATTTTTGAAAGAAATTATTTTCTAAAATTTGATATGAAAGTTTGATATGAAAATTTGAAATGAAAGTGAGCTAGAAAATATATGCATCGGGCGTGTATTTTGGTTCCGGTGCCCGGTACAGGTCTTATATATATATATATGTTAAACACTTTTTGTGAAATTTTGTCGAAATCGGACATCGTTTGACGTGATTCGGATCTAAATATCTAAAGTTGAAAGTTTATGAACTTAGAATGAAAGATTATGATTTTGAGGTTATTCTTTTATTTTGATGTTATTTTAGTGATTTGATCGCTCGAGTAAGTTTGTAGGATGTTGTTGAGTTAGTGTGTGTGCTTGGTTAGGAGCCCTGAGGGCTCGGGAGTATTTTGGGGGTGTTCAGAGTGGTTTAGAGTTGCAAAATATTGCAGAAAATTTGCTGTTGGCACTCAGAACTTTCCTTCTTCGTATTCGTGGCCTTCAGCTCGCGATCGCGTACCTGTGGGCTTCCCCTTCTTCGTGTTCGTGATGCCCAGGCCTCCCCTTCAATGCGTTCACGAGTACTCCCTTGTGTTTGCATACAAGCCAGTCCCAGACCCCCAGTCCCTTCTTCTATGCATTCGCGATTGGCATCACGCGAACGCGATGCCTTGACTTGTCCACCCTTCATGAACCCATCCCTATTCACGCGAACGCAAAGGGCATTTTTGCCCAGTGAATGTTTATGTTAAAAATAGAACAGTAGCTCGAGATTTTAGCCATTATACCATAGGAGATCTTCACTCCAACATCGTATAGACGAATTTCAAGCTCGTTTTCTTCCATAGCTTGCTAGGTAAGTGTTCTTAACTACATTCTTTGATAATTTCTCAATAATATAATTATACGGAAATAGTTAAATAAAAACGGAAGACTTTAAGTTTATAAAACTGAAATCAAAATGTGGAAGTTTAAAACATTTCTCTACCCAAAATCTGGTGTCACTAGCTCACGGACTGCTAAAGAGTGCTACAAACAAGTATGAATAGAAATACAAAGTGTCTCTCTCGGTACAATGAAAACAAACTAAACATGGAAAAGGACTCTACCCTGCGAACGCCAGCTAGACTACCTCGAATATCCTGGATTGAAGTCAGCTCCCGATCAATATGCTTCTACTGTGGGGATAGGATTAGAGTGTTTTAATTGCTAGTTGCTAAATGATCGGGTACGCTGTATAGACATGGTGACGAGTATCTATACACTAGTGTCTAGCATGACTGTGGGTCTTTGTTTGTGCTTATTTGATATTTTGGGACTGTTCCATGTTAATTGATGAATTCTACATGATGTGAAAAGTACGAGGATTAGTTATGAATTGCAAATTGTTTGGAGTGTTGGCTCGAATGATATAAATACTATTGAATAAGAAGTGAAATAAAAAGAAAAAGACATGATAGATCCATTGCCGGGATGTGAAGTTTATTGTTGTTTCTCCCTTTCCTAGAGGTTTTATAGGTATTATAGATTTACCCCGTTGCCGAGAATTTGTTGAGTTAATATGTTCCCTTGCCGAGATTTCTCTATTGTTTATTCTTCTCTTGCTATGTAGTTATGATTAATGTTTGGATGAGAAAACATAATCTTAATGGGTCAGTTTGTGCGCCTCAACAAGGATAAATAATATCCGCACGGATCGGGTTGTGCTCCACAACAAGGATACATAGTATCTGCACGGATCAGGTTGCACGCCGCAATAAGGATAGATAATATCCATAAGGATCAGGTTGCACGCCGCAACCCTACCATATGTAAGTGGATCGGGTTGCACGCCGCAACCCTACAATATGTAAGTGGATCAGGTTGCACGCCAGCAACATAGATTTACTGCCTGGGATAAATGTGTTATTTCCGGACTTGAGTTTTGCTGGTGGATTTACCTTTATTTAGATTCCTTGTTACATCTGTTTTCCCCCAGCATGTTTCCCCCCTCCTTTTATAAACTATTTATCTCATGTTTATTTTTCCTCAAAGTATACTTCATATATGTACAGGTTTATTTAGTAGCCGAGTCTAGCCTCGTCACTACTTCGTTGGGGGTTAGGCTAGGTACTTACCAGCAAATGGGATCAGTTGTGTTTATGCTACACTTCTGTGATTTTTGCACATATTATGGTACCAGAGTAGCTTTTGGACCACTGTAGTAGTGTATTGATCGGGAGCTGACTTCAGTCCAGGGACTTCGAGGTAGCCTAGCCGGCGTTTGCAGGCCGTAGTCCTTTTCCATGTTTAGTTTGTTTTCATTGTACCGAGATAGACATTTTGTATTTCTATTCGGACTTGTTTGTTCCACTTATTAACAGTCCGTGAGCTAGTGACACTAGATTTTGGGTAGGGATATATTTTAAACTTCCTCATTTTGATTTCAGTTTTATAAACTTAAAAATTTGGATGGACTAGCTCCGTTAGTAGGCGCCATCATGACTCCCGATGGTGGGAAATCCGGGTCGTGACAAGTTGGTATCAGAGCACTAGGTTACATAGGTCTCACATCGGTAGAGTATGAGGGATCGGTATGGAGACATCTGCATTTATCCCCCAGAGGCTACAGAGTTAGGCAAAATTTCACTTTGTTCTTTCTTGTCGTGCGATTCTTTTTCTCAAATATTGATTGTCGTTCTACTCTGTTCTTTCGCAGATGGCTAGAACACGTGCTTCCTTTTCTACCGCATAGCATCCGAGCCCCCAGTAGCAGCTCTTACCAGGGGCAGAGGGCGAGGCTGAGGCCGTGCTAGAGGCCGAGGCCAGGCTAGAGCTCATCCCCAAGCATCAGTCCCAAAGGTGGAGCCTCATGTTGACTATGACGAGGAGGTTCTATCACCAACAGCTCCAGTGGGCCCATATCTGGTTGCAGAGGATTTCATAGCCATTCAAGTACTCTAGGACGCATTGGTCCGTCTAGTAGGCTTTTTGGAGGGCATCTCTAGAGCGGGTCTACTTCCAGTAGCACTATCCATATCTCAGGCTGGGTGAGGATTTCAAACTCCCGCTACGCATACTCTGGAGCAGGTATCTCCTCAGGCTCAGGTTCCAGCAGTTCAGCTAGCTGCGACGGTTCAGCTGGGTATTCTAGCTCAGACCGGTGATGGTGCGGTGATGTCCGCGGATGCTTTTTGGAGGCTTGATAAGTTCACCAAGATCTTCACCACCACATTCAGCGGTGCTCCTACAGAGGACCCCCAGAACTTCTTATTCAGCTGCCATGAGGTTCTCAGGACTATGGGTATTGTGGAGACCAATGGGGTTGATTTCATCACCTTTTGGCTAACAGGATCCGCCAAGACTTATCCAGGCCAGAAGGGTCGCCATTATTGAATTGGGATTAGTTTGCAGAGTTGTTCTTGGAGAAGTTTCTCCTTGTGACTGAGCGAGAGGCCTTACGCAGGCAGTTTGAGCGTCTTCATCAGGGTACTATGATAGTCACACAATATGAGACTCATTTTATTGATTTGGCATGCTATGCTATTGTTATACTCGCCACTGAGAGGGGGAGGGTACGGAGATTTATTGATGGGTTGACCCAGCTGATTCGTCTCTAGATGGCTATAGGAGCCAGGAGCAAGATTTCTTTTCAGAAGCCGGCCAATGCGGCCCGTAGAGTAGAGATGGCTCTTGTATGAGGAGTTGGTCAGGGGTCAGATAAGAGGCCTCATCATTCTGGTATGTTCAATGGTACCTCATCTGGAGGTAAGGGTTCATATGTTAGAGGCCATCCTCAGAGGCATTTCAGTCAGCACTTCAGGTCTCTCATGGTACTTCTGGCGGTAGTGGTTTTCAGCAACATTATTCTAATCAACAACCTATCTATGCACCACAACTTCAGAGCCTTCGAGGAGGTCATTCAGGTCGACATGGTCAGTCTTATCCCTCTTGGCCACAACATTCAGGTGGGTGCTATGAGTGTGGTGAGTATGGTCATATTAAGAGAGCATGCCCGAGATTAAGGGGTACACAGTCGCAACAGCAGGGTTCTCGAGCTACGATCCAAGTACCAGAGGCTCCATAGACCGCCCAGCCAGCTAGAGGCGGGGGTAGAGGCCATAGAGGTGGAGGTAGGGAGCATAGAGGTGGAGCTTAGACTGCCAGAGGCAGGGGTCGGCCAGTAGCCGGTCGTCCCAGAGACATAGTTCAGGAAGGTGGGGCCCAACCCCGATTTTATACTTTGCCAGCCAGGCCAGAGGCTGAGTCTTTCGATATTGTTATTATAGATTCTATTCTGGTTTATGATAGAGGTGCTTTAGTGCTATTTGACCCTGGATTTACATATTCATCTTCCTATTTTTCACCCTACTTGGTTATGCCTAGCGTTGCCTTAGGTTTTCCTGTTTATGTATCTACATTGGTGGGTGATTCTATAATGATCGACCGAGTGCATCGTTCCTATGTAGTAATATTTGAGGGCCTTGAGACCCGTGTTGACTTATTGCTCTTAGATATGGTGGACTTCGACGTTATATTGGGGATGGATTGCTTGTCCCGTATCATGCTATTTTGGATTGCCACGCCAAGAACGTGACCTTAGCTTTGCCAAATTTTCCTCGACTTGAGTGGAGAATGACCCCAGGTCATGCCACCCACAGTATTATTTCATATGTTAAGGCTCGACGCATGGTCGAGAAGAGGTGTCTAGCATATATGGCGTATGTTCGCGACTGTAGCGCAGAGGTCCTATCTATTGATTCTCTTCCTATTGTTCGGGAGTTTCCCGAGGTTTTCCCTTCAGACCTGCCGGGTATGCCACCTGATAGGGACATTAATTTCTGTATTGATCTGGCTCCGGATCGGCCTACTTCCATTTTGCCGTATCGCATGGCCCCGCCAGAGTTGAAAGAATTAAAGGAGCAGCTTCAGGATTTGCTTGATAAGGGTTTCATTAGATCCAGTGTGTCACCTTGGGGTGTATCAGTGTTATTTGTGAAGAAAAAGAATGGGTCAATAAGGATGTGCATTGATTATCAACAACTGAACAAGATGACAATATCGAACAAGTATCCACTACCGAGGATTGATGATTTATTCGACCAACTTCAGGGTGCTAGGGTGTTTTCAAAGATAGACTTGTGATATGGTTATCATCAGCTGAGGATTAGGGCGTCTGATGTCGCTAAGACAACAATTCGCACTCGGTATGGGCATTATGAGTTTTTGGTCATGTCATTTGGGTTGACCAATGCCCCAGCCGCATTTATGGAGTTGATGAACCGAGTGTTCGAGCCTTATTTGCACTTGTTCATGATTGTGTTCAATGACGATATTCTGATACACTCCCGTAGTCAGGAGTAGCATGAACAACACCTCAGAGTGGTTCTTCAAACTCTGAAGGATAGTCAGTTATACGCCAAGTTTTCGAAGTGCGAGTTCTGGCTGAGTTCTGTTGCATTCCTGGGTCACGTTGTTTCAGTAGAGGGTATTAAGGTGGACCCGAAGAAGATTGCGGCAGTCCAGAACTAGCCTCGACCGGAGATCCGGAGTTTCTTGGGGTTAGCAGGTTACTATCGTCGGTTCGTAGAGGGGTTTTCATCTATTGCAGCCCCGATGACCAGATTGACCCAGAAGGGTGCCCAGTTCAGGTGGTCAGATAAGTGCGAGGCGAGCTTCAGAAAGCTTAAGACAGCTCTGACTACGACACCGGTATTGGTTTTGCCCACGGGAGCGGGGCCTTAAACCATTTATTGTGATGCTTACCATATTGGGCTTGGCACAGTATTGATGTAGGATGGTAGAGTCATAGCATATGCTTCGAGCCTGTTGAAGATCCACGAGAAGAATTATCCAGTTCATGACCAAGAGTTGGCAGCCATTGTTCATGCATTGAAGATTTGGAGGCATTATCTATATGGTGTGACGTGTGAGGTGTACACGAATCACAAAAGTCTTCAGTACTTGTTCAAGGAAAAGGAGTTGAAGTGAGGCAGATGAGGTGGTTGGAGTTGTTGAAAGACTATTGTGAGCATGTGATTTTTGCCGCGCTTGAATTACTCAAATAGAATTCATTAAAATTAGAATTTTCTTTTAGTATTTGAATTTTTAGGATTTAATTTGCATTTTATGTGCATTTGTAGTCGCCATAAAAAATGAAAGTTTACAAAAATAGCATGCTTGCATTTAGGACCCAATTCTAGGTTTTTAGATTAATTGAACATCATTGGACATAAGAGAAAAAATAAATAACTAAAAAAATAATCCTTTTACACTTTTGTTCCTTTAACTTCACTTTTGTTTAAGTTTCCTCTTAAAATTAAGATCTAGCTAATTCTAGGAAATTTAATTAGTCTTATTAAATCAGATTTTTGCTAATCTTAATTTTTTCACTTAATAATATCCAAAATTTAAATTAATAAAAAAAAAGAAATCAAATAAAAAGAAATTGAAATGAAGAAGCAAAGGGCCAGCCAAATTTGGGCCATTTGTCATTTAAATTGGCTAGCCCAAGTTAAAATACCCTAGCCAAAGAAAATGGGTCAAACCCATGACCCAACCCATTTTAAAACCCATCAGATCCCTCACACCTTAGGGAGACAGAAATAGCGTGACTCTACACATCTTCTTCTTCAGATAAAAATGCACACACTCTCCTCGATTGGACGGATGGAGAGAATTAGCAAAGGGGGAGAGAATAGATCTGGGGATGAAAAAAAACACAGATTCGTCTTTCCCTTCCTCTGTTCTCCATTTTCTAAAAGTTTTTGGGTTTTGAGTTAAATTCTGAAATGATGGAATTCAAGTGAACAAATGTGGATTTGGATTCACTGGCGGCTGTCGAATTCAAAGCCACTATTTCAATTGGTTCGCTGCTTCAAGTGGCCGTCTGAGAACTGTTTGAGTTTTTGAAATCGAAACAAGTTGTCGAGTCGAGTTCCCCACTGTTTCTTGAGGTTCCGCTATGTTCTGTCCGATTAGGTTTTTGTTGCTGCTCAATATTTAGCTCGTTGCTGGAATTTGCCCATCCAAATTCATTTGTACCTCTTTCTAGTGATTTCAACATCAATTGAAAGCTCTTATTCAGGTTTGAATCTTTGACTTTTATTCTGAAGGTATGATTAACTAATTATGAGAGCCGGGGTTTAAATGGATTGAATTTTTTAAATCTTTGGTCTATGTGGAAAGAGAATACTAGTTTTTTTTTAATTTGTTTTCTGATTCCAATAGTCAAGTAAACTTAGTAGTATTTTGGTGAAAGTTATTATGTCTTGATTCAAGCGTCCATGTTTAAAGATGTATTCGAGTGTAGATTTTCTTGCCGCATGTTTATGACTAAAATCTGACCGTTGCACTAATTATGATCAGTAGCGCATCTGGTTGAAATTAAGCTTGAAAGGAAACGATTATCTCAAGTTCGTCTTGCTAAGATCTGTGCATTATTGGGCTAGTAGATGCAGTGTTATGCTTAAAGTGATATCAATAACAGGTTACTGTGATTTTGCTTGATTAAATGTCATTTGTGAACTGTTGCTTTTACCCCGTTACAACACGAGCATAGGCACTTAGGATATAAATTTTATGGATTTTGGAAGTTAGCTAGATCTTTGGTTTGTGTGTGCAATATGTGTAGGACTTTTAATGTTGTTATTTGAGTTATTCTTCTCTACTCATTGTTGTTAATTTGTTATCAATTGGTGGATGTTTAGGAAGATGTTTTGGTGCTAGCTGTCAGATTTAGGTGACAATGGGCGGTGAGTTGAAAGTTAGGATGAGAAAGTGATAATGTGATGTTGAAATCTCATAATTTTCTTTAGTTGAGTACAATCCTTTGAAATTAGAAGCGGCACAAGCTATTTAGCAAATTTCACATCCCTCCCCAAAGATAATAACGCGTTAGATGCTTTCAGTGTGTTTTTAATAATTTACCTTCTTAAATTTGGGTGCACATTTATGTGACCCAAATCCAAATCCTAACGGAGTCAAAATATGTCAACAACCACGGGCGCATTGATGTGATATGGTTCGAGACGTATTTTCACGACGTTGCAATTCTCATTAAAAATAAATATAAAAGCGATCTAAGGTTGAAAAGCACATAAGCTAAAACATGATTTGAAATCAGATAAAATCAAATAGAACAATTAAGCAACCATGCTAGAACCACGGAACCCGGGAATGCCTAACACCTTCTTCCGGGTTAACAGAATTTCTTACTTGGATTTCTGGTTCGCGGATTATTAACAGAGTAAATATTTTTCCTCGATTCGGGATTCAACCAGTAACTTGGGACACCATTAATCTCCCAAGTGGCAACTCTGAATTTTAATAATAAATCCCGTTGAATTGTCCTTTAATTGGAAAAACTCCTATATGCCCTTGCAGGTGTAGTAAAAAAAGAGGTGTGACAACTCTGGCGACTCTGCTAGGGAAAAGAACCCAGAACGTTTTGTTCAGGGTTCAGAATTCGTGCTTAGATAAATTGTTGTATTTGGTTATATCTGATTACCACTTTAATATTATCTGAACTATATATAAACTGTTGCGAAACCCTTCTCTTCTCACCTCCGGGGATGTGCTTACTGGTTGAGACTCCCTAATCTGTTAGTGTCATACCCTGAAATAAGAGAGAGGCCGGACAAGTTATGAAGCCGGATGACCTTTTGGTTCGTGGTAAGTTGCCCCCTCCTCGACTCGAGTTGTCCGCTCGGGTACACAGTCTAGAACACATAACCAGGTTTTGAACATAGAATAAACAGACTTCATGCCGGATCCCTAGTAGGAACTCTTATTTGCATCATGTTGCGTTTGACTTAGGGGACTCAACACAGTGTTTGGGTCCGTCTAGGACTAGCAATCTGTAATGAAAAGACCATCCTGATGCACCCTATTTGTTTTCCGTGCATTTATTTGTCTCGGGCCCGTATGGTGACTGGATTTTGAATATGTGGAATGTTGTGAAATTAAGAAATAAAGAGAGAAATAGCGGTATAGAGAGTTAATTGCTCAGGTTTAGACAAATCAATGTGCAAATACTGTTGAAACTCTACCAAAATTTTGAGAAAATGAGAAAAGGAAAATGTTTTATTTTAATAGTTTGTTTATTAAAAAGCAAAGGAAAAATAGAAAAAAAAGTTTTTTTACTTTGGAAAGTTGATTGTTGAAAAAGAAAAGAAAAGAAATTTTATTTTAGTTTGGGAAAAATAGGTTTTTTTATTGTTTGTTGAAAAATAAAAAAGGAAAAAGCAAAAAAGAGAGTTGTTATTTTATCTTGTTGTCAAAAAATAGAAAAGGAAAATAGTTTGTCGTGCCATGGAAAATGAAAATAGAGGAGTCTTGTTTTCGAAAAAGTTAGTTAATTTGCCCGAACTAGGCAAGTTTGATTCTCACCGGATGTGAGATACGTAGGCAACCTTCATCGGGTCCAACCTCCCCTTTTAAACAATAGCCAAAATGTCAACATTTTAATATTCGTTATAAATAAGTTGGCAATGCCACTTTTGTCAAAAATAACCAAATGTTTCCAATGCGACGCCGGAAGGCTAACTCTGCCTGAACGACCACTTTTGTCATATTTTATTTTTGACCCCAACTGCCTTAAATCTTCATCCCCGAGGCACTGAAAGGTTGTGTTCAGTATACCGGATCTTTTATTTTAATTTGAAAATAAGAAAAGAGTCATAAATAAGTCAGGGTAACGCCGTTTTGTCATAAATAGGTGAATGCTCCCGAAAGGGATGCCGGAAGGCTGACTTTGCCAAAACGGCCATTTTTGGTAAATTTTGATTTTTGACCCGTTGACTCACACAGTCTTAATATCTTTTTCTTCGAAGTGTCGAAAGGCCTTGTTCGAAAACCAAGTCTTTCATTTTAAATTTGGGAATCGTAAAATAGTTAGATTTGTTTTGAGTCGAATAAAAGTTTTGCTTTTGCTTAATCACCTTAATAAATGTGCAGGATGAGCACGATACAAAATGAACCTTTTTCAATAATGACCCAAATCCCTTACGAGTTGCGGCTATAGTGGGGAATGATTTAGGTGGGGAGGGGCAAGATGAAGTAAAGAAGTATCTGAAAGATCTTACGGGTTTATTGGACATCAAACCTCAGGGGGATATTATCAAAGCACTGGTCTCCTGTTGGGACTCGGCACGCAATGTCTTCCATTTCCCAGAATTTGAACTCATCCCGACTTTAGAGGAAGTATCCAGGTACATCAGAATTGATGAAGCCCCGTTAAGGTTCAAATACTTGGTTGCTCCCAGAGCTAACACTGTGCACCGATTTTTAGACACATTAAAAATACCGAGGACAGTACATAACCCAGACTTGGCATCAGGCTTTTGTCATCCGCGCTTCATATATGATAGATATGGTCATGTCGGAGGGTTCAACAACCCAAGTCACAAACTGTGTAGCAGAAGTAACCGTCAAAAGTGGAATGAACACAGACAAGTGGATTTCATGATAACCTTCATGGGCCTATTGGTGTTCCCAAGGAAAGACAGAAACATTGACTTAAAGGTGGTCGGGTTCGTCAGGACTTTGCTCACTCAGGAGAAAAGCACTCTTGCGCCTATGATATTATCAGATATCTTTCGAGCTCTCACAATATGTAAAGCCGGAGGGAACATTTTCGAGGGGTGCAACTTGTTACTGCAGATGTGGATGACCGAGCACCTGTGTCATCGTGACCAGTTCATGAGCCATGGTTCCCCTGATAAAACTTGCATAGAGGAGTTCTACACAAGAATTAATGGGGCTAGTCTACCCGAGGGAGTCATAGCGTGGACATCATTCTTCCAGACCCTCAATGCCAACTGAATACAATGGATGCTCGGATGGTTGCCCATTGATAAAGTCATATATATGCGGCACCTAGGCCCCACTTTCTCTTGATGGGACTTAAAAGCATCCAGCCCTATGCACCATATCGAGTTTTGAGACAACTTGGAGGTATCAAATAGTGCTGAAAGACGAAGATATGATTACCCAAGTGTTTGAAATCATACCTGACGGTCAGTTCCCTGAAGAAAACATTCGCTAGATCTAGAGTGAATGTCAACATTTAGCGGCGAACACTTGTGTATTGGATATGGCTAAAGGGGAAGTTTCTCTTGGGTATCACGCTTGGTATAGAGGTGAGTGTCGTGTGGGAGGCCGACTAAAAGACCTCATCATAAAGATTTTGCCGAGTTATCGCATGAGCAATGAAATTGGTTAACAAAAGAAGATTATTGGGTTGAAATTGGCAAGCTGAAACAACAAATTGAAGCTCTGAAATTTGAGAACGGTGTGCAAGTTATTGCTGATCAGGTTGAAAGGAACAGGTTGGCCCAAGAAAATGAAGCAGTTAGGGCCTAAATCCATCAAATGAGAATAGCCGCTAATAAACGACTGAGGAGCAGGTCGGATGAGCGTTTGATAAAGGGGTTGAAAATGAAATCCGTGAGTGCTGGGATGAGTTGGAAAAATCCAAGAGTACTATAGAAGGGCTCAAGGAACAGTGGGCAAAAAGAACAGAGGAACGCACCCATTACCTGTAACAATTGAAGAAAGATTATGAAAAGACCATTGCTAGCCTGAAGAGAAAAGTGGTCACCCTTGAGGATAAAGCAGCTAAGCAAGCTAAAGATTTTGAAGTTAAAAGTGGACACTACTATGATTTACTGGCCCGAATGGTAGTAGGAATACAACAACTGCAGGATTAGAATCTTTAGGATTCTCATGTGTTGGAGGCTCGCAATAATCAAATAAGGCGATTGCTTATAGAAAAGGGTCGAACAAGAGACATGATTGGGAGTATTGCCCATGCCATCCTTAGGAGATGTCGGGCATGTAAAGAAATGACCCGCGCTACCTTCTTCTCGGCAGTGATGATTTATATCAAGCGAACCATGTATGAGTTGGAGCAACTTGAGAGGGATTTGTCACCTAAGCCCGTGGTGAGGCCGAATGATGCCCCACGGACACCCACTTTTGCAGCACTAATGTATTCGTAAATTGAGTCTGTATTTTCATTTTAGAGTCCGTTGTTTGTCTGTCTGTCTTTGTTTTGCGTCTGAGTATGCTAGTATGTTTGGAGTCTGTATTTGAGTTTAGCTGGAGCCTGTTATGTTCCTTTTCAAAATGTTTAGTTTGTAATAAAATGTTGTAGTAATGAAAACTTGAAAATTCCCAAAAAGTACTTCTTTATTTTGCACTTATCTTCATGAACTACGCCTGGTCTAATTTGTGCGGGGTCATGATACATAGGTAATGTCCATAGGATTTTACCGTAGCAATGAAAATGAAAAAAGAAACTAAGAAAAATAAGACAGAACAAAAAATAATGTAAAAAAAAGGAGCGGCCAAATAAGAAAAGGAAATAGAGAAGAAAAGAAAATAAAGAAAGAAGAGAGAAAGAAAAGAGAGGAAAAACAAGAAAAGGATAGAATGCAAAAAGGAAAAGAGGAAAGAAAAAAAGAAAATAAGAGAGAAAAGCAACTAAAGGAAGAGAGAAAGTTTGTAGCTGGAAATGCGAAAAGGCCGGGATGACGCATGCGGTCGAGCAAAGGCATATTAGAAATTATTAACTATATAGGTGCATTCATGCTAATGTACGGTTTTCCAATATGTTAAAGCCTAATCTCTAACAAAGTGGTTGTCTAATGTGATGAGTTCAGGTAGGTGGTTAGTTGTTTGGCATTCTAGCAACCCATTCTTATAACACCCGATCAAAAGACAAGCTGAAAATGATTTGAAAGGAATCTGATATCAGTGTCATGGACCCATGGAAAGAGGGTGAGGTGGCAGATGTGAACGCCATGAAAGGAGATGTGTAAACTGAAACAAAAAATGGCTGAAATGCATCAGGCCTGGTCGCAGGGGCATTCAACACAAGTGTATTCCGCCAATCCATCATACATCCCGCCTTTGGTTCAGGTTCAGTAGCCTTCCACTACCCACTCATCTCCAGCTTTCCCTTACTACACACAGGGTTATGACACTACTTCCTATGCTCCCCAACCTCCACAACCCTAACAAAACCCTCCTTCATCCATCGCTCCTGTCTTTGTGGCACATCCACCTGCCATACTACAAAGATCATCCAGCGAGCCATTGTTTCAAACCCACGATGACCAATACTATCCCCCTAAACCTACTTTCAAGGCCCCTGAGCCGTACTCTTATACCCCTAACTTTGAGCTCCCTACAGAAACTGAAAAGCCGTCTAAGAACCTAGAACAGGAAGAAGTGCTTCGAAAGATAAAAAGCCAGGAGCAGTCCTTCAGGAATATGTATGGATTGGGTAATCAAGTCAGTGTGGCATATAAAGATCTTTGTCTGTTCCCCGATGTTCAGCTACCTACGGGGTTCAAAATGCCAAAGTCTGATATGTATGATGGTTAGGGCGACCTAGTGGCATATTTACAAGGTTTTTGTACTAAGATGAGAGGGGCCGTGGGAAAATACGAATTGTTGATGGCATACTTTGGGCAGAGTTTGAGTGGGTCGACACTAGAGTGGTACACACGCCAATATCCTAGCGGATGATATACTTGAGATGATCTAGCACAAGCATTCACTGTCCATTTCTAATATAATCTTAAGATTTTCCCAGATCGCCTGTCGTTGATAAAACTCAAGAAGAAACCCGGGGAAAGCTTCAGGGAGTATGGTTTCCGCTGGAGAAGACATGCTGCAAGGGTCGATCCTCCGATGAGGGAAAGTGAAATGGTGGACTATTTTTTGAAGGCTTTGGAGCCAACATACTTTGGAAACCTAGTGACGTCAATCGGTAAATCATTTAATGAGGCGGTGAAGATGGGATCGATGGTCGAGGAAGTTTTGAAGTCCAATAAACTCATTAGCTATTCAGCGACTAAAGCACCCACTCAGGCTATCCAAAGCGACACTGGTGGTTTGTTTGGAAAGAAGAAGAAGGAAGAAGTCGCAACTATTGAAGCTAGTACTTGGTCCAGGTCCAACAACCCTCTACCCTACTACAACCAACCCAGACCCCACCACCCAAATCACCCCTACAGCCCATATGTCCCTCCACAACACTACTACTCACCTCCAGATCCACACTTCTCCGTCCACCATGCCCAAACTTACACCCAACCTCCGTCTTTACCGCAATGGCATGCAACGGCCCCCCAAAACACATATCCAGCTCCACAAAACACATATCCACACCCAATGCCTTACAAACCAGGATCCGATTTCAGCCCAAACCAAGCTTTCAGAAGTGAGAGGAACCAGAACAAAAAAACGTTCACTCCGCTGGAAGAATCCTATACCACTCTTTTCCACAAACTGAGGCAGTTAGGCCGCTGACCCTGCTTGAACCAAAAATGCCAAATGCCCTTCCTTGAAATCTGGACCACTCTGTGTGCTGTGAATACCATTCGGGAGCTCCCGTACATGATACTGAAAAATGTTGGAGATTGAAAACTACTATACAAAAGCTCATTGATACACATAGAATTGAGGTTCAGGCCCCAGAGGCCCCGAATATCAACCAGAACGCGTTGCCAGCACATCATGAGGCCAACATGATTGAACTGATACATATAGGATGAAAGCCTAAAAAGTCCTCACAGATGGCCATGACGATACGTTCTAGTGAAGCCAAGGTGAACGAAAAGGCAGCTAGTGTGAAACCAGCGATTCAATCAAAAGGTATAGATGACAAGCCAGTTGTGGTGGTTAGGAAAGGGTCATCTGTTGTTACAAAGAAGCCAAAGCCAGTCAAATTAGGGGTACAATGGGTATAAAGCGCGCACGTGGTAGTTGTGAAGGGGGCCTACATAGAACTGTTTGTCATGATATCGGTAGTACAGTTACCCGTGATTGATAGCAAAGCCGTGCCATGGAACTATAAACAAGTAGTTGTGACTTACAAAGGAAAGTAAATCAAAAAAGAAGTTTGTGAATCATAAGGGTTAATTCGCTCGGGTAGGTGTTTTCCCCCCGAAGAGTTGAGAAAGGCCAGGGTTTCTAAAGACGGTCCAGTACTAGTCAAGAAGGCTGTGTCGGAGGAAGAGGCGGAGGAGTTCTTGAAAAAGATGAAAGTAAAAGATTATTCCATTATTGAGCAATTGAGGAAAACGCCATCCCAAATATCGTTGCTTTCAGTACTTATACATTCAGATGAACATCGTCGAGCTCTGATGAAGACATTGAATGAAGCTCATGTCTCCGACAAAATTTCGGTAAATCATTTGGAGAAAATCGCGAATAAAATCTTTGAAGTGAATAGGGTGACATTTTCTGACGATGAATTGCTTGCGGAGGGTACAAAACAAAATAAAGCGCTCTACTTGACAGTAAAGTGCGAAGAGTCATTAGTCACTCGGGTGTTGATTGACAACGGATCCAGTGGCAATATTTGTCCTTTGTCCACATTGAACAAGCTGAAGGTTGATGATGACAGAGCTCATAACAATAGTGTCTACATACAAGGGTTTGACGGTGGTGGTACATACATAGTGGGGGATGTCATACTGGAATTGACAATTGGTCCGGTCGAGTTCACCATGAAATTTCAAGTGGCAGACACGACAATTTCCTATAACTTGCTATTGGGGCAACCATGGATCCACGCTGCTAAAGCGATGCCTTCTACACTGTATCAAATGGTGAAGTTTGAGTAGGATAGACAAATGGTCGTGGTTCATGGGGCAGACAACACATGCACTGTAGGTGATGCCATCGTGCCTTTCATAGAGATTGATGATGATAAGGGGATGTGGGTTTATCAGGTCTTTGATATAGTCTCAGTGGACAAGGTGCCAGAGGGTAAAAGTATTCCACTCCCCAGAATAGCAGATCCAATCGTCATGGTATTTTCGGAGATGGTGAGTAATGGGTTCGTGCTAGGAAAAGGTCCAGGGGCTGATTTCCAAGGTATTGTTCAACCTGTTTCTTTGCCCAAGAATTTGGACACCATTGGGTTGGGGTTCAAGCCAACAATGTCACATGTTAGAAGGGCTCGTAAATTGAAAAATAAAGCTTGGGTTCTTCCCAAACCGATTCCACGCTGCCCAGGTTCTTTGACAAGCCGGGATTCATAAAGTAGTTATTGGCAAAGGTGTCGGGTCCACTAGTCGCCGCAGAAGGGACGTGGATAAGGTGTTCGAAATAATATTTGCCAATTTGAACGTGATCAAAGCTGGGGAAGGTTCAAGCAAAGCAGATATCCAGTACATCGGACCACGTGCTAATGTCAACAATTGGGAAACCACTCCTCTTCCAACTCGGAGGGAGTCGTGGTAGTGGGTTTTGTTTTCCTTTTGTTCACCTGGATTACTCGAGGGTTTGTAATTTTCAGTTGCTATGTTCCATCTATTTGGATGAGTTAAAACCCAATTATCTTACATTCAATGAAATGCAATTTTTCTTCTTTCTTCATTCCTAATTTTGTGTCCATTTTTCTTTTCTTTTATGTACAGTTCTTTTTATGCTGATATCAATGACATGACATGCATGATGAATCTTCCGTTTAAAAGCCAATATAATTCAAAAATAATAATACAAGAAATCGAGTGTGATGATGAGGTGGAATGTGATGATGACGAGGCCTATGAGGAAATTAGTAAAGAATTAAGTCACTTCGAAGAAAAACCCAAACCTAACCTAAATAACACAGAAGCAGTTAATTTAGGGGATAATGACAATGTCCGTGAAACTAAAATAAGTGTTCATCTGGAGCCACAACTCAAGGAGGAGATAATCAAAGCAATGTTCGAGTATAAGGATATTTTTTCATGGTCATATGATGATATGCCGGGGCTAAGTACCGATTTAGTGGTTCACATATTGCCCAATGATCCAACACTCCTTCCTGTCAAGCAGAAGCTGAGAAAGTTCAAAACGGACAAAAGTGTAAAGATCAAAGAAGAGATTACCAAGCAATTTGATGCGAAGGCCATTCGGGTTACAAGGTATCCCACCTGGTTAGCTAATGTTGTGCCTGTGCCGAAGAAATATGGCAAGACCAGGGTGTGTGTCGATTATCAAAATCTTAACAAGGCGAGTCCAAAAGACAACTTTCACTGCCAAACATCCATATACTGATTGATAATTATGCCAAACATGAGATTGGTTCTTTCACAGATTGTTATGCGGTTTATCATCAGATCTTAATGGACGAGGAGGATGTAGAAAAGAAGACATTCATCACGCCGTAGGGAACGTACTGTTATCTGGTCATGCCGTTTGGTTTGAAAAATGCTGGGGCAACTTATATGAGGGCAATGCCAATAATATTCCATGATATGATACACAAGGAAATCGAGGTGTACGTGGATGATGTGATCGTGAAGTCTAGACATCAGTCTGACCATGGTAGGGATTTGAGAAAGTTCTTTCAAAGGCTTCGCAGGTAAAATCTTAACCTCAATTTGCAAAATGTGCTTTCGGAGTGCCATCTAGGAAGTTGTTGATTTATAGTCAGCCGTAAGAGTATTGAACTATACCCTTCGAAGATTAAAGCTATTCAGGAACTGCCACCTCCAAGAAACAAAACTTAAGTGATGAGTTTGTTGGGAAGATTGAATTATATCAGTAGGTTCATTGCTCAGCTCACGACAACCTGTGAGCCAATCTTCAAATTGTTAAAGAAAGATACTGCAGTCAAATGGACTGATGAATGTTAGGAGGCTTTTGATAAGATAAAGGGGTATTTGTGGAACCCACCCGTGTTGGTCCTGACAGAACCGAAGAGGCCTTTGATTCTATATCTGATAGTTTTGGATAATTCATTTGGCTATGTACTGGGGCAGCATGATGTTACAGGCAGGAAAGAGCAGGCTATCTATTATCTCAGCAAGAAGTTCACATCTTACGAGGTCAAGTATATTCATCTGGAGAGGACGTGTTGCGCCCTAACCTGGGTGGCACAAACGTTGAAACATTATTTGTCGTCCTACACAGCTTACCTCATATCTCGCTTGGACCCATTGAAGTATATTTTTCAGAAGCCTATGCTCACGGGGAGGCTTGCAAAGTGGCAGATCTTTCTTACAGAGTTTGACATTATTTATGGGACACAGACTGCAATGAAAGCACATACTCTGACAGATCATTTGTCTGAGAATCGAGTCGATGAAGATTATGAACATTTGAAAACTTATTTCCCTGATGAAGAGGTGATGCACATTAATGAGTTGGAACAAGTTGAGAAGCTGTGATGGAAGCTCTTCTTTGATAGGGCTGCAAATATGAAAGGCGTGGGAATAGGAGCGGTACTTATTTCTGAAACAGATCACCACTACCCTGTTACGACTCACATTCGTTTCTATTGTACGAACAACATGGCGCAATACGAGGCATATATCTTGGCACTGAGATTAGCTGGAGATATGGGTGTCCGGGAAGTCTTGGTCATGGGTGACTCAGTTCTACTGGTACACCAAATTCTAGGAGAATGGGAAACACAGGATTTGAAGCTTACATCGTACCAGCAATGCTTGTATGAGCTTTGTCAACGGTTCCAGTCTATAGAGTTCAGGCACATTCCAAGGATTCATAATGAGGTTTTCAATGTTTTGGCTACTTTGGCGTCAATGTTATATCATCCGGATAAGGCTTATGTGGACCCGTTGCAGATACAGGTCCGTGATCAGCATGTTTATTTCAATATGGCAGAAGAGGAACTTGACGGCGAGCCGTGATTTTACGACATCATGAAATCCATTAGAATGGGGGTATACCCGATACAGGCCACCAACGATTAGAAAAGAATGATTCGACGGTTGGCAAGCGGGTTTTTCCTTAGTGGAGGAGTGTTATATAGAAGAACCCCATTTCTCGGACTGTTGAGGTTCATGGATGCGACGCAAGCCACATATATCATGACCGAGGTACACTCGGGCGTCTGTGGACCGCATATGAGCGGATATGTTTTGGAAAAGAAGATCATACGGTCAGGTTATTATTGGCTTACTATGGAGCAGGATTGTATCAGTTTCGGACATAAATGTCATCAGTGCCAAGTGCATGGTGACTTGATTCATTTTCCGCCATCAGAACTACATACGATGTCCGCACCATGGCCTTTTTTTGCATGGGGCGTGGATGTTATTGGGCCAATTGAGGCAGCATCGTCAAACGAGCATTCATTTTGGTAGCTATAGACTATTTTACCAAGTGGGTAGAGTCTAAAACATTCAAGTCTGTAACCAAGAAAGCTGCGTTGAATTTTGTGCATTCGAACATTATCCGTCAGTTTGGGATACCAAAAGTGATCATTACACACAATGGAGCAACTTTCAATAGTCATTTGATGAAGTAAACATGTGAGCAGTTCAAGATTACCCATCGTCGCTCTACTCCGTACCGCCCTAAGGCCAATGGTGCGGTTGAGGAGGCTAATAAGAATATAAAGAAAATATTGCGGAAGATGGTGGAAGGTTCGAGAGAATGGCATGAAAAGTTACCTTTTGCATTGTTGGGATACCGCACCACCATTCGTACTTTGGTGGGGGCGACTCCTTATTCATTGTTGTATGGTACCGAGGAAGTAATACCCGCAGAGGTGGAAATCCCGTCTCTACGAATCATTGCGGAGGATGAGATCGATGATGATGAATGGGTGAAAAGCCGCCTTGAGTAGTTGAGTTTGATTGACGATTGGAATCAGTGTGTCATGGTCAGTTGTACCAGCAAAGAAATGGCAAGAGCGTACAACAAGAAGTGCGTCCAAGGAAGTTTGAAGTCGGATAGTTAGTGCTGAGACGTCTTTTACCTCATTGGGCTGAAGCAAAGGGAAAGTTCGCTCCAAATTGGCACGGACCATTTATTGTAACCAGAGTGTTTATCTAATGGTGCACTGTATTTGACAGATGTAGAAGGAAAATGTGTAGAAATAGCCATCAATTCCGATGCGGTCAAGAGATACTATGTATGATTTCTTTATTCTGAATGTACTTATTTATACTTGGTATATTTTAAAGATTGAAATGACGAAGGCATTTTATTCTGCTATACAAACACTTTTATCCCCTTTGATCCTACTTATTTTCTTTCATATACCTCTTTCGGAACAGACGGCACAATTAAGAAGCGCAAGTGCCGCAATTAAATGAAAAGAAAAGGAAAAGAAAGGAGAAGAAAAGAAACGAAAAGAAAAGAAAAAGAAAAAGAAAAGAAAGAAAAGAAAAGAAAGGAAATATGAAGAAGGAAAAAGAAAACAGAAAACAAAACAAAAGAATAGAAAGAATCACAACAAAAGTAATTGTGATAACGCCAAATACATTTGACTTGATCCCGAAAGGGTACGTAGGCAGCCTCTCTGAGATTCAGTCGTACCAAAATAAAAATTCAAAAGTCCCCAAGCAAGAAACTGGGACAGAAGTTATGATTGTTGTGAGAAATTGGATTCCGAAAGTTGTAATTTTAACCCATTTTGAAATTGTTTTTGAGCCTTTTATACCCTTCTTTCTAACCCATCCAAAAGGCTACATTACGGTTCAAAGAAAGACCTTCTGATCAGTTTTTGAGAAATGCCAAGTTGAGCAGGTAGAAGTAATTCATGACAGCAGCAACACTCTGGTTCAAGCAAGAATAAGAAATGATGAGAGAGTCTTATTGGTGAAAACCCTTACGAGCACCTTGAGGCAAAAATGAGTTGAGAAATGGTTAATTGAGAAATGTCTGTTGGTGAAAACTGTTTCAAAACACCGCAGGATGAACAAGGTTGAAGTTTGGGTAAAGTGGTCAAGTGATGGATATTCTTGGGCAACAAAGTATGGCAATTGAAAGCTGGTTAGTTGGATAGATTGGGCCGATTAGTCCAAAATGCATGTCGTGACCATTGGTACCAGCTGTTCCGGTAAGATAAGTTTCTATTCCTTATCTTTTTTAGCAATCATGCGCTTTTTGATTCTTCTTATCTTTAACTCATAAATCATTGCATTTCATTTTCTTTTGGGGGGTTTTATCTGTCTAAAATATTTCAATGTCAATTTTGTTCTGATCAAGTGGAAAGGAATTTCAAAGCATGCTACCAGCTTCCAAAAATGGTAAAACACAATGTGATCAGAGCATGTCAGCAACAACATGATGTAAATTAGGGCTGTGCATTCGAATCGGTTTATCGATAAATCGAATCGATTATTTGTTATCGGTTTATTGATATCGGTTTATCGATTCGATTTCGATTTCGAAAACTTCCTTATCGGTTTATCGATTCGATTTCGATTTTGGCAATTCGGTTTATCGATTTATCGATAAATCGATAAGATATATTAAAAAGACAAATATCCCTTCTTTTATAATAGTATTACTACCCTATCCTCTGACCCAAGACCAACCCCTCCAAATCTGACCACACGCCCCCCCTCTTCCCCTCCTTTTTTTGTTTCATTTCATTATACTATACATAAACAAAACCCTAATCCTCTCAAAACCTATACCTAGCCGCCACCCTCACGCTACTCTTCTTCTTCTCCGACCAAATGACACCCTCATGCCGGAGACAACCACCCCCAAAAAGAATCAGGTATCAAGTATGACCATGTCCGTGCTCTGTTCCTATGGCTTTTGAATTCCTTAGAATTGAAAAACCTAAGTCTTCATTTCTTTTCAGCCATCAACACACCCAAAAGGACCACCCTAAATTGCTAGAATCTAGAGCAAAATGCAACGACCACTCCACCCCTTCAAAACTCATAAATAACCCTAACCCTTAACCCCCGATTTCCTAATTCACTGCCGCCAATCTCATTCGAGAAAGCTCAAGAGGAGGTCGCTAAGGTTTCTGCTTTTGTTTTGGTTTCGAGATCTCACTGGAGACGTCAACTTTGAGTTTGCTGCTTGCGGTACTGTCCGAAGCACCGTCGAGTGATTCCGTTGAGGTTCTATTTGAGATCGTTAATCTCTATTCCCGGTTTAAGGTCTGAGTTTCGATTCTTTCATTTACATCTTCTGTTTTTGTTTATTACGATGCTCTGTTAATGACGTCCTCGCTATTGTTAATTGCTATCTCTCTTCAATTTCATAACATGGTTTGGATAGCATGAATTTGGAGTCACACGACGTGGGTTCTGTCATTTTCTTTTGGATTAAGAAGTTGGGTTGGTTTCATTTGTGGTTTGTGATTATTTTCGTTGTTTTGCTGTTGTTAGCTGATCTTGTGCAGAGGTTCTGTACTAATTCAAGAGTAAGAAAGGAATTGTTGCTATTAAAAAATCACACTCTAACTTTACTTATCTTTCTAATTGCCAGATTTGGTGTCATGGCTCTTTGAATTTTTGTTTGATTTTACTTGTTCCGGTTTTACTACTTAGGTGACAGTAGTAGTTTGGGGTTTCATGAATACTTAAGGGAGGTAGGTACGGAGAATTAACATTTTTATTTGATCGTTGCCAAAGGGTCGATTGTAAGAGGTTTTGTTTCATGTCTTTTGTAACAGAGCTATCACATTTCTCTGGCAAATGGATGTGGATTTTGAGAAGTTTTTGACTTGGATTCAGACATTGACAATGCATTTGAGAATAAGAATAGACCAAAGGAAGAACTTCCAGCGAAGGGAGCTGTGGCATTAGCAGGGAAAAAGACTCAAGAGACTCTTACTTGAATGGCTAATGATCTGGAGCAAACATTGCTGGTAAGTGATTATTTTGAAGTAAATGTTTCCTTTTAACAAAGTGTGATTGGTCTACAACAACTCAAATCATTGCTTGGGCTTTAAAAGTTTACAAAGTGTGCAGCCCGCCTCTTGGCTTATTGGTGTTATTGATAACCGAATCGATAAGCCCCAAAAATCGATAAATCGAAATCGAAAAAATCGAAACCTTATTGAAACGATAACGATAAGCATATGTAAAAATCGATAATCGATAAGTAATTATCGATAAGGATAAAAGTCGAATCGATAAATCGAATGCACACCCCTAATGTAAATGGAGTATGGGAACTCACCAAAAGTTTCATCGGTGGAATGATTGGGAAATGTCGTGGAAAATGTAATAGTTCAGAAAGAGGGTCAGAGGTTTAAAACAACAGTATGGGTACAGAACAATCGGTTTGTCAAAAGTGAGAGGTTGGAAAGTCAGGCGGAAAGTCAAGCAATTCAGGACCAGTTCGAGGAAGCGGGTCAAAATAGAGCCATGTAGTGGAAGGATTTTTAGCAAGAATGCCATCAACTAACCACGTTTTAAACTAACAAAATTTTCTTTGATTTGAAGTAGGAACAAGAAATGTTATTGATGGCGGAAAATATGCAACAAGGAAGATTATTAAACTGGGGCAGAAAATTTTCTGTCGTTTTGAAAATTTTCATGAAGACGAATACACATCTGAAGAACAGGTAAGTCAACTCAAGTGCGGGAGAGCAAGATAACACTGGTTTTTAGGAAGCAAGTTTTGAAGTTGGAAGCTCGCCCATATAACAAGGGAATATATTTCAGTCTTTAAATTTTAAGTTTTGAAGTTGGGAGCTCGCCCATATAACAAGGTAATACATTTCAGTCTTTAAATTTTAAGTTTTGAAGTTGGGAGCCCGCCCATATAACAAGGGAATACATTTCAGTCTTTAAATTTTAAGTTTTGAAGTTGGGAGCCAACCCATATAATAAGGGAATACATTTCAGTCTTTAAATTTTAAGTTTTGAAGTTGGGAGCCCGCCACAAGGGAATACATTTCGATCTTTAAATTTTAAGTTTTGAAGTTCAGGGTCAGAGAGGTATCACAATTCAAGTTTCAGTTTAAATTTTTATTAGTATACGGTAACAAGCACCCAGTTTTCCAAACTTGGGCAGAAAGTTTTCTTTGTTTTGTCTATTTTTGTGAAGTTAGGAGCTTTAAGTTCAAATCCAACAGTCGGGAGCCCACCTGTATAAGAAGGGAATACATTCAAGTCCAAGTTCAGAAGTCGGGAGCCCACCCGCACAACAAGGGAATACATTCAAGTTCAAGTTTGAAGATAAAGGTACAACATCTAAGTTTACAATTTGAAGTGGCAACAGGGAATTTCGCCAAGAAAACACAAGACAACGAGGCAACAAGAAAACACAAGACAACAAGGCAATAAGGAAGTATAAGAGCAAGTTTGACGAAGTTAGATAGGACATTTGTAATTCATAGGTCATAGCTTAGTTTAACTTCTTTTATTTTGCCATGGTGTAATAAGGAAGGTCAACGAGCAGTGACAACAACAATCGTAGTGAAATCACAGTTCCTGGTAGTCCCAGCTACCAGACATTTCCAAGCTACACTGACCTGATTCCTGTTTAGCCCAGGATATGTAGGCAACCTCTGAAGCAGGATGCGGTCAAACTTTTCAAAAATGCTTCACACGGAATATTCAAACGGGCAAAACTCGCTAATTTCCGCTCACTTGTCTTTGCACAAAAATTCTTCGTGTTTTGGAAAAGAGGGGCAGCTGTGAGCACGTGATTTTTGCTCTATATATGAATTATTCCCAAAATTCAAACAAAATAATTTCGTTGTTATTTTTACAATTTTTGTGAATTTTGTATCATTTTCTGGTAATTGTTGCATTTTATTTGTGCAATTTATATGAAAAATACAAAAGTACATTGGCATTTAGAATTTAATTTCGTTATTTTAGTATTAATTATGGGTTAATTGTTTTTAGAACAAAATATAAAAAAATAACAAAAATGATTCACTTTTGTATTTTTAATTATTTAATTGTGAATTCGTCTCGAAATAGTTTTTAAAATAATTTTAGTGATTAATTAGTATAGTTTGAAATATATTAGGACTTAATTTTTATTTTAATTTTGCATATGTATAAAATAAAAAAAAATAAAATATAACAAAATACAAAATGAAAAAAAAAACAAAAGCAAAGAAAGGGAAACAAAATGAAAAGGAAAAAAATAAAAATAGAGAATAAGGCTGCTGAATTGGGCTTGCCTTGTTTATCAACTCAGGCCCAAAATAATTTAATGGTGACCGATCCAGCCCAAAGACCATTCCCCACCCGGTCCAATTCTCTATCAAAACGACGTCGTCCCATCTTTATTTGATCTTGGCCATTGATTTCCTTTGATCCGACGGTCAGGAAACTTTCCCCCTTTTACATACTATTGTCTGAATAAGTCGATTAACCATAAGACCAAAGTCCTCTTCCTCGTACTCTCCTGTAACACCAGAGCCGCCGCTGGCAGTGAACGACACCTATGCCGATCTGTTCCAAATTCACGCTCTAGATTCCCCATGAATCCCTCTTTCTAACCATGCCGTTGGTGTCCCTCGAATCATGCCGGAGCTCGTCAAATATCCGGTTAAAGTTTTTCGGCATCGACGTCGGTTGGGCCAAACAACCCCAAATTAATAACCTAGTATCCTCTCTCCATCCTTTACCGAACACCCTTAACCCCGTCCTTCAACTATGAGTGGAATCGTTCGAATTTAGGTTTAAAAATTTTTCGGCAAACCTGCGTTTCATCAAACTTCACCAAATCGGTGCTATGGGACTTTCCTCGACTTCCTCGTGATATTTCTACCATCACCGGGGGTCAAACGACAACTAGACTGCTTGAATTTCGAACCAAGTATAATCAATATTTGCTTGAATTTATGTAAATATCCCTTTAAAATTCTGATTCCATATAAGTATAATCAATATTTGCTGCTTGATTCTGTTTCATTTAGACCGGCTTCAAGATTTTCTTTAGTTTAGTGTATTGATTTAGTATTACCTCCTTGTTATAATTATTCCACTTTCCGGATAATTGAGTTGTTTAAGAGAATTTAGGGTAAGTTATTTGGTTTGATAGTTTAATTTTGTTGAGGGGTTTGGGGTTGATTTAATTAGGGAATATTTAAATATGCAGTTAATAAGTTCTGGATAATTGCAGAGGGTAATTCTGGGAAGGAGTAAGGGTAGAACATGGAATGCATATTAGAACTTCCTAGAAATTTCTAGGTGTGGGGTTAATAGACATTTCGAGTAAAATAAAGGGTTAAGAGCTAAAATGAGTAAGGACTAATAAGAAAAGAGAAAATCTGAAGTTTCCCTCACTCATGCCTATATAAGAGGCATTCCCATGCCTTCACTAAGGAAGTTTTGGGAGCCTGAGAATTCCCAAAAAAAAAAGAACAGGGTGCTCCAGTCCCAGATCTGAAAGTTCAAATTCCAGCTCAAAAATTACTCTTATATTTTAGCTTTTCTTACAAGAAAATCAATAAAAAAATAGAAAAAACTTCAAAAATCCAAAAACATCACTGTTTCCATTGATCACTTTGGTTTAATCTCAAGTTTGGGTGACTGATTTTGATATTTCGGTTAAGGGTCAAATATATTTTTGTACTATTAAAAATAGGCCATATTTATCCTCCGTTTGAATTCTTTATCAAATATGTCCCCACCGTTATACATTAGGGCCATATATCCCTCAGCCGTTAAAACACTCTCCCATATATTTAAATTACGGTTAAGGGTCAAATATATCCTTATACTATTAAAAATAGGCCATATTTATCCTCCGTTTGAATTTTTTATCAAATATGTCCCCATCGTTATATTTTTATCAAAACACCCTCCCATATATTTTTAGTAGCACGTGGCATCTTATGATTGGACTAGACGACCCGCCCCACTCCTTTAATTAAACCCGCCCCGACCCAATGAAATTTAGTCTTCTTCTCCGTTCAATCCCTTCAATACTAGGTAGTGATGGCCTATGTTAGCATGTGCCCAATAATGCAAAGGCTAAAACTCTATTTTTATATAAAATTATAGCTATATAAATTGGCTCATGAAAATGACCCTCAAAATCGGATAAGACGAAAATGTATGCTAATTGTTGGATATTAGTTACATGCATCAATGAATAAAATGTCCACTCTTAAATGTTGCGCGGTCACTCTTTAACGCCATGAGAGTACTCTTTCTATATTGAAAACATAATTATTATTCTTCTAATGATATCTGGTGAATCTCACTCCCAACCCATGAAGCTGCAGATGGAAGTGTGAAACTATATTTCTGTGCTAGCTTTCTTTTATTTTGTACTTTTCTTTTTCCAAATTGGCATCTTCATGTAGAGTTGCGGTCTGTTAAGTTTTTGGCTTCTAGACTTACTAAATTTCTCGCATATCATATAGCTGCAAGTACATGAATTATAAAGGAAAAAAATAGAATAGCAATAGTAGTACTAGTATCCGATAAGCATTCAAATGGATAATAGTTTAGAAATCAATATGGTGTTGTACTACATAAGTTATGCAATGAACCAGACACAAAAACTACCCATTTAGTAAATAACATACTCAATTTCTTCTTTTTTTTTCGGTCCATCTCATATTTATGGCACAGGATTGTTATCACTCCCTACTTTTTAAGGCACCCTCAAAAAACTTTTTCATCAAATAGCAAAGAAGCATGCATTTTGCAGAAGCATAAGCATATTGAAGGGATTGAACGGAGAAGAAGACTAAATTTTATTGGGTCGGGGCGGGTTTAATTAAAGGAGTGGGGCGGGTCGTCTAGTCCAATCATAAGATGCCACGTGCTACTAAAAATATACGGGAGGGTGTTTTGATAAAAATATAACGGTGGGGACATATTTGATAAAAAATTCAAACGAAGGATAAATATGGTCTATTTTTAATAGTGTAAGGATATATTTGACCCTTAACCGTAATTTAAATATATGGGAGAGTGTTTTAACGGCTGAGAGATATATATAGCCTTAATGTATAACGGTGGGGACATATTTGATAAAGAATTCAAACGGAGGATAAATATGGCCTATTTTTAATAGTACAAGGATATATTTGACCCTTAACCGTTGATATTTTGATTCAACAATTGGTAGCTGAAAAGTAGAAATTGACTGCATTTGAATCTGAGTCCATTTTTATTGCTGTTTGGTTGCTGAGGGTCGAGGTCTGCTTTAGTTTGTTAGTCGGAGTCAATTTGGGGTGACATTAGTGATGTTTTGGTTGATTTCGAATACTAGATCTCATTTACACTTAAATATGGGCTGTGTACTTGCTGGTGAATATGGATTCGCTGTTTCTGGGCAATTGTTGATCTCACTTTCTTCCTCCTATTTCTGTTTCCAGGTACTCATCTCCACCTTGAGTGATGTATAGATTTCAAATTGAATAAAGTCTAATTGAAAGAGAACTTGAAGTTCAAATGTTCACTACTACTTTAGCTCCCATATTACTCTCCTTGTATTCGTTCTGAATGTCTAAGTCACGTTAGTACTGAATTGGAATCAGTACTAGTACTCTATGAATTATGTGGTTTGGGATTGTCAGCTGCTTAAGGTCATAATGGACTTCTATGGACTGTTATGAGAACTCTATAGTTAGTTACTTTAGTTTGGTTTAATTAATTGTTAAGTAGTATTGTATAGCTTTGGTCGTTAATTTGTTCATCATTGATAAATTGAGGAGCTCAATAGTATAAATAAGATATTTGGCCGCTTATGTCTGTGAAGTGTTGAAACGAAGATCTGAGGCGCAAGTCAGTGTTAAGTACATATCTGCATTGTAAAGTCGCTGGGGTTGCTCAAATTCGCATAAAAGTCAGTGTTAGTTCGCAAGTTTCCTTGGTTTAGGTGAAATTGATAACTGAATGAACTGAATGAATTTTGGCTCATATTAAAATGTTTGCCATACTATTTTTCTCATGCTACCAGAATAAATCAACACAAATTTGTTGGGCCTGGGCTGAAATTCACGGTTGGCCAGTCTTGGAATGGATTCCCATTTGGTTTATTTTAACCCCAATAACACAATAATTGACTAGGCTTCTTTCTTTACTTGTATATAGAGACAAATTAAAATAGAAAATATAAATTGCTTTAGGTTTGCCCTTTTAACAATAAAACGAGATGAGCCTCGTCAAATAAAATGATTAAATTGCGGGGCCCTCGATAAGTCTTTATACTAAAAACATTTTAGACTTCGGGAGGGGCTGTTTAGTGAATTTCGTGGCCTTCCCAAAAGTAATAATGCGTTAAACTCTTTAGGCACGACTTTAATAAAATTACTTCCTTAAACTGGGGTGCACATTTATGTGACCCAAATCCAAATCTCAATGGAGTCTAAATGTGTTGACAACCAGTGGTGCATTAATTGCGACGTGCTTCGAGATGCGTTTTCACGATATTGCAATTCTTTTAAAATAATAATAAAAAGCGATTTACGAATAAAAGGCACATAAGATAAAACATGTTTTGAAATTAGATAAAAATCAAATACAACAGTTAAGCGACCATGCTAGAACCACAAAACTCGGGAATGCCTAGTACATTCTCCCGGTTTAACATAATTCCTTAATCGGATTTCTGGTTCGCGGACAGTTAACAGAGTCAAATTTTTCTCGGTTCGGGATTCTGCCAGTGACTTGGGACACCATTAATCTCCTAAGTGGCGACGCTAAAATCTTAATAATAAATCCCGTTCCGATTGTTCATTAAGTGGAAAACTCCTTTACGCCCTTGCGAATGTAGTGAAAAAGGAGGTGTGATAACTATGATGTTTCTATCTTATACCACCCGGGGAAGGCCAATGTGGTGGCCGATGCATTGAGTAGGAAGTCTGCCAGCACGGGCAGTGTCGCTTATGTTAGATAATACGCTTAACGCTAGAGGGGGGGGGGGGGGTGAATAGCGTTATAATAAAATTTAGCGTAAACTTGCGAAAATTAAAATTTGCAGAAAATAAATAAGTGCGTTAAATAAACAAAAGGAAAGAATGCACCGATGTATTCTGGTTCACCACAACACGTGGCTAGTCCAGTCCCCGAGAGACTCTCTCGAGATTTTCCACTAACTTGTCAAGCTTACGGGTGCTCAACAAACCTTTACAACTTAAGGACACACGCCTTAACACCTTTGCTCGGAGATACAACACTCCAAGACTTCAACCAAGGAAACACAAGTTCCTTACAACAAGAGAATCACAATTCTCTTACAAGTGTACAAAACACTAAACACTCAAACAAAACACTCCTTAATGAGTAGATATGAGTAAAAGAAGTAAGCTCAAGATCACAACAACTTTGAACAATAATACGGCTCTCAAAATTTATGTAATGAATATAAAATGATAAGCAATAGAGTATGCAAGCTTATAGCAATTGTATGATCAGTTGTTGTGTGTTATTGTGTTTAAAACACTGAAATGAAGCTATATTTATAGTTGAAAAACTTGGCATTACCGTTGCCTAATTGCCAATTAAGAGTTGCTGATTTTACTCTGTGATAATCGATTGTCAAGAATCCACAATCGACTGTTTGCCAATCGTTCCAAAAATCAATCCCAGATTTTACGCTTAACAATCGATTATCCAAGATCAACAATCGATTATTGGCAACGTTCAAAAAATTATTTCCAGATTTTACGTAAAACAATCGAATATGCAAAATCAATAATCGATTATTCAGCAACGTTCAAAAAATCCTTTTCAGATTTCAATCTCAACAATCGATTATACAAAATCAATAATCGATTATTCAGCAACGTTCAAAAAATCTTTTCCAGATTTTAATTTCAACAATCGATTGTACAAAATCAACAATCGATTACCTGACGGTATTTGAAAATATTACGACAATGGTCAGCTTCACAATCGATTGTGCAATGTTAACAATCGATTACTTATCAGACTTTGAAAATCATTTTAGACACTGCCTCGTGACAATCGATTGTTATATACTCACAATCGATTATTTAATAACTTTGAAAAAGTCTGGAAGACACTGTCTCAACACAATCGATTGTCATATGTTCACAATCGATTATTTTGTGACTTGAAAAATCTGATGGACACTGTCTCTTCACAATCGATTGTCATTAACTTCACAATCGATTATTCTGAGTTTTGAAAAACTTTGATGTACACTGCCTCATCACAATCGATTGTCATAAGGTTCACAATCGATTGTCATGCAGGTTTGAAAAACCTGATGCTCACTGCCTTAACACAATCGATTGTCATTAGTTCACAATCGATTGTCATGCAGTCTTGGCTTAACATAATCGATTATCATAAGTACATAATCGATTATCTTAGTCCAGATTTTAGAGGCATGTTTAAAAATCATTTTGACTAAAGTAAATATGCATGATTTAAAATCATTTAGCATTAAATTAAATATGCATGATTTTGGAAAAAATAGTTTTACGAGAGAAGCCATATCATGAGTCAAGTTGTAGAATCAAGAACACAATTAAGAACGACTCATTTGAACTATAAAACTTTGTCTTGTGCCTGAATCTCGTTATACATCAATTATGCGCCTGTACTTGAACTTCGTCATATGTCAATTTGCGCTTCGTTTGTCATTCATCAAAACCTACACATAAGAACACACGTTTTAGTATAAAGCCTTGAGAACGTGTTTCCAACAATTTCCCCCTTTTTGATAATGGCAAACTTTAAGCGGGTTATGCAAATTAAATAATTTATAATGACGATTCAAGACAAGTATATATATGCATCAACAAGTATGCAATTTGTTCCCCCTCAATATATGAATTCCCCCTCAATTTAAGCTTATAAATATTGAGAGTGCATACCCGTTATTTTCCCCCTTTTGCCATTAGCAAAAATAATATAAGAAGATGCCAAAGATGTAAATAAAACTTGTTTATTTATTGAAAAGAGAAAACAATTACATAAGGAGGGGACAATAAAACATATCACAATAGAACCAAAACAAACAAAGAAATCATTCATCATCATTTCCCGCCTCATCATCCAGCACTGCTTCGAAGGGAACAAGACCCGCATATGGATAATGAACATGGTCAAAATATCCATGGATCTCATGAGTCAATTGACCAACAGAGGTGGTCAAGGAAGCAATTTGGTCGGAAATGGATTGGAGAGTGGGCTCTTGAGGCGGATGAGTTCGACGGGTTGGAGGAGGAGCAGGCGCTGCATGATCACCGTCATGATGAAAGGAGGATTCTGAAATTTCCCACTTCTTGGTACTCTTTTTGAGAGGACCGTTGGAAGTGATGAATCCGGAGGCTTCAAGAAAATTCATGATGAGGAGAGCATAAGGAAGAGGCCTATCATCTCCGATAGCGTCACGCATATGAATCTTGACGAACCGACACCAATTGATGTTAGCTCCGGTTATTATGGCATGCATGAGCTTGGTGTCCTCTTGGAAAGTGGTAGTATGGTTATGCTTACGAGGCTTGAGGACTCGGGTGATGAAATAGAAAATCAACCGATAATTGGGATCCATTCCCGTAATTGTAGGACGACGGGAAGAAAGATTTGGATCATAAGAAGTAAGTCCGGTTTGATGTAGGAGGACTGTTTCATCAAAAAGGGCTCCGGCCTCTCCGATGTACCGAAAAATGTCTTCACCATTATGAGGAAGACGGGCAATGGTATGAAGGTTTTCATCGGAAAGAAGAATTTGAACACCATTTATATTTGTCACAAGCTCACCGTCATCATCCTCATGAAGGTTGGAGTAAAATGCTTGAATCAATGTAGTATTGATGTAAAGATGGGTAAGAAGTAAGAAGTCAAGAAGTTGACAATTTTTGAGCATATTTGTAGCAGGGCCATAAGATTCAAGATACTTGTTGGTTGAAAAGCGGGGAGGAAGAATGTCGCGCTTTTCGAATTTTGTTAAAAATCGAGTAAGCTCGATGTCAGAATTAAAATATAGAACGGAACCATCTTGATAAGGATAGTTTGGAGCAGCAGAGGAGGATGCACCATGCCTAGCAGAATGGAAACGTTTGGAGTGACGGCCCGACATTTTCACTGAGTATTGCTGGAATTTGCAAGAGACTTGAAAGAATTTTGATAGTTTAAGAGCTAAAGTTGATGCTTGAGTGAATAAAAATGAACATATATGGAGCCTATTTATAGAGGGGAGAAAGGCATTTCATTAATGGAAGAATCTGCAGAAAATTGAAAGCTGAAACAGTCAGAAACGGTAAAAATAAATCTTACTGACCGTTAGGCAATCGATTGTTGGAATGAGATAATCGATTGTCATTACGATTTGACTGAATCTCGGAACTGACACAAATCGATTGCAGGAACCTTCAGAAGCCAAACGGTAACAAATTTTTGAAATACCGACAGAAAATAATCGATTGTTAAATATGGTAATCGATTGTTATGTTACAGTGAGTACAGAAATTTTCTGACTAGGAAAATAATCGAGTATATTTTGAAACAATCGATCGTTTTAGGAAAGCAGTACTGAATGGCTGAGACGGTAATCGATTATATCGATTATTAAACAAAACTGCATAATAAGCATAAACCATAAATAATCGATTAGTGATACTTGCTAATCGATTTTCTGCACAGTAAAATAATCGATTATTTGCTGTAACAATCGATTGTTCTATGCCATTTCTTTATAATTCCCCCTACCTTTAGGGCGATACCTGCAAAATAAAATTAGACGTCTCCGACGCTTGAGTCAGTAATTTGTAAAATATAAATGCAACCTAAAATGTATGCATTTAGATCAACGTTTGAACGAATTTGATACTTCATTAGGACATGATTTATATTTAGCACATCAATAACCGCTAAATATTTTATCAAGTCTACTAGCAATAAGGTAAAGTGAGGAACGATCATACCTTTGTAATTCTTGGTATTGCTCTTCTTACCTTTCACATTTCTGTCAAGATGGTCATATAAATTCATTGAAATGACCATTGCTTTGGTGTTGCTCTTTTCAAATTGATTCAGCAACTCCTTGCCACATTTAGTTTGACAAATGAAAGTTCCCTCTTTCATTTGCTTAACTTGTAGCTCCAAGAAGAATTTAAGCTTGTCTACCATTGACATCTCAAATGCGATTTACAGATTCCTTGCATAACACTCATTAGTTGCTCCAAAATAATAAAAATATTTTCTGAAATACAATATCATTTTCAACATATTTTGGAATGCAAAATATTAATGGCATAAAAGTTATCAACATAGTTTGAAAAAAATAACATTGCCAACATAGAAAGTTATTTTGAAGTACAACAATAATATCATCAGGATAATATCATCAATAAAATTCATGCAATTTATTTCTCCTCAATGAGAAATTCCCCCTCAAATGAGGCAAACTAGAATGTAAAGGCATTCCCCTTTACTAACTTGCCTAAACACTTCCTCTTTTTCGACGTTTTCAAAAGGTCAAGATAAGATAAGGAAGACAACGAGGAGTATGCAATATGAGGATTGCAAGAAATATATCAAGACCGTCATTTCCCTTTTGATGCCATACGGTATTGTGCTTGGTGCATCTACTACAATATTGTAGTTTTTCAAGCACACCTGCAAAACAGATTAATGATCTTTTGGTACCCATGCCATTTTGGGTCCTTGAGGGTTAGGCATATCATAATGATGCGATTGTGTGATATGTCTATGTCGTGTAAAACATGCAGGAGCAATGTGACCAATTCGTCTACAATAATGACAAGTCACGTTGGGATTATGCATCCTTCTAGGTTCATAGTAATTAGACGGACGAAAATTATTCACTCTATTTTCGACACTATGGCTATTGCGCATTTCATGGAAGTCATTTCTCCTACTATTATGGGCAACATTTCTAGAATAATTGTTTCTAGGTTGAGGGCCATTTCTAGGTGTTCTAAAAGGCTCAAACTTCCTTCTAGTGTGTGGCCTAGAATATGCATCATTTCTAGAGTGGTTATTTCTAGGTGGAAAGTCATTGCTAGGTCTCCTAAAATGTTCAGCATTCCTTCTAGCATTTTGTCTAGCATGCATGTTGGTTCTAGTATTGCTATTTCTAGGATGAGCATTTGTTTTATTAATCCCAGGTTGAGCCTTAGGTGGTTGGGGTTTGGCTTCAACCTTTTCTTTAGGCTCATTCTTAAAACCTATGCCATGCTTGGTTGACTTCAAATTAACAAGAACCTCATTCAAATTTTTGTGAGAAGAATTAAACTTATCTAAGGTGCCCTTAAGCCTTTCTACTTCATTTTTGAGATGCATGCAAGAAGTACAATTTCTAATAGAGCTTTCGGGCTTGCCGGCGCTTCTCTTACCGAAGAACTTGTTTTCCTCTTTCAACTTCTCATTTTCTAAAAACAGTTTTTCAAAATCCTTTTCTTTCATTGAGAGTTGTTTTTGAAAATCTGTTTCTCGCAACGAAAGAGTTTTCTGCAAATCTTTAATAGTCTTGGAAGCATTAACAAACTCACTATATAATTTATTATAAACACTTTGCACTTCTTCAAGTGAGTGAGAGTTATACGTACTTACCTCTTCTTCTTCGTTTGCCATGAGACATTGGCCAGTCGATTCATCACATGAGCTGTCCGCTTTTTGAGGTGTGCTTTCATACATTTCCTCAAGCTTATCCCACATCTCTTTGGCGGTTTTGTAGTGGGAAATTTTCTCATAGTCTTCCTGATTCAAGGCGCTATACAACATATTTATTGCATTAGTGTTGTATTCACTTACATTGGCTTTCCCAACTTTTGTTGTCATTTGATTTCCATGCTTGATTATTTGCCATAGATAGAAGTTGTTGGCTGTGATGAAAATTCTCATCCGATCTTTCCAATATGAGTAATTGTTTCCATCAAATATTGGAGGCAACGCGTTGGAATGACCTTCACTTATTCCTGCAAAAGAGTCACGAGTAGAAGCCATGGAAGTTTCTCTCAAACTGTTAAGTCTTCAGAGAGTTGGGCTCTGATACCAATTGTTAGATAATACGCTTAACGCTAGAGGGGGGGTGAATAGCGTTATAATAAAATTTAGCGTAAACTTGCGGAAATTAAAATTTGCAGGAAATAAATAAGTGCGTTAAATAAACAAAAGGAAAGAACGCACCGATGTATTCTGGTTCACCACAACACGTGGCTAGTCCAGTCCCCGAGAGACTCTCTCGAGATTTTCCACTAACTTGTCAAGCTTACGGGTGCTCAACAAACCTTTACAACTTAAGGACACACGCCTTAACACCTTTGCTCGGAGATACAACACTCCAAGACTTCAACCAAGGAAACACAAGTTCCTTACAACAAGAGAATCACAATTCTCTTACAAGTGTACAAAATACTAAACACTCAAACAAAACACTCCTTAATGAGTAGATATGAGTAAAAGAAGTAAGCTCAAGATCACAACAACTTTGAACAATAATATGACTCTCAAAATTTATGTAATGAATATAAAATGATAAGCAATTATGCAAGCTTATGGCAATTGTATGATCAGTTGTTGTGTGTTATTGTGTTTAAAACACTGAAATGAAGCTGTATTTATAGTTGAAAAACTTGGCATTACCGTTGCCTAATTGCCAATTAAGAGTTGCTGATTTTACTCTGTGACAATCGATTGTCAAGAATCCACAATCGATTGTTTGCCAATCGTTCCAAAAATCAATCCCAGATTTTACGCTTAACAATCGATTATCCAAGATCAACAATCGATTATTGGCAACATTCAAAAAATCATTTCCAGATTTTACATAAAACAATCAATTATACAAAATCGATAATCGATTATTCAGCAACATTCAAAAAATCCTTTTCAGATTTTAATCTCAACAATCGATTATACAAAATCAATAATCGATTATTCAGCAACGTTCAAAAAATCTTTTCCAGATTTTAATTTCAACAATCGATTGTACAAAATTAACAATCGATTACCTGGCGGTATTTGAAAATATTACGACAACGGTCAGCTTCACAATCGATTGTGCAATGTTAACAATCGATTATTTATCAGACTTTGAAAATCATTTTAGACACTGCCTCGTGACAATCGATTGTTATATACTCACAATCGATTATTTAATAACTTTGAAAAAATCTGGAAGACACTGTCTCAACACGATCGATTGTCATATGTTCACAATCGATTATTTTGTGACTTTGAAAAATCTGATGGACACTGTCTCTTCACAATCGATTGTCATTAACTTCACAATCGATTATTCTGAGTTTTGAAAAACTTTGATGTACACTGCCTCATCACAATCGATTGTCATAAGGTTCACAATCGATTGTCATGCAGGTTTGAAAAACCTGATGCTCACTGCCTTAACACAATCGATTGTCATTAGTTCACAATCGATTGTCATGCAGTCTTGGCTTAACATAATCGATTATCATAAGTACATAATCGATTATCTTAGTCCAGATTTTAGAGGCATGTTTAAAAATTATTTTGACTAAAGTAAATATGCATGATTTAAAATCATTTAGCATTAAATTAAATATGCATGATTTTGGAAAAAATAGTTTTACGAGAGAAGCCATATCATGAGTCAAGTTGTAGAATCAAGTACACAATTAAGAACGACTCATTTGAACTATAAAACTTTGTCTTGTGCCTGAATCTCGTTATGCATCAATTATGCGCTTGTACTTGAACTTCGTCATATATCAATTTGCGCTTCGTTTGTCATTCATCAAAACCTACACATAAGAACACACGTTTTAGTATAAAGCCTTGAGAACGTGTTTCCAACAGCTTATATTCCGGTCAGCCACAGACTGCTTGCTTTGGACGTTCAAACCTTAGCCAAACAATTTCTGAGGTTGGATATTTTTGAGCCTAACAGGGTGTTGGCTTGCACGATCACTCGATCGTCGTTGTTGAAGCGTATCCGGGAGCGGCAGTTTGATGATCCCCATTTATGTATCCTAAGAGAGACGATGCAGTGTGGAGGTGCAAAGAAAATGACCTTGGGAGATGATGGTGTATTGAGATTGCATGGGCGAGTTTGTGTCCCAATTTTGATGGTATTCGGGAGTTGATCTTAGCAGAGGCCTATAGTTCTCGGTATTCTATTCACCCGGGCACTGCGAAGTTGTATCAGGATTTGAGGCAGCACTATTGGTGGCGTAGAATGAAGAAAGATATCGCTGCATATGTGTCCCTTTGTTTGAACCGTCAGCAGGTTAAATACGAGCATCAAACGCCCGTTGTTATTTCAGAGGATTGAGCTTCCCGAGTGGAAGTGGGAGTGGATTACTATGAATTTTGTTACGGGCCTTCCAATGACTCGAAAGAATTTTGATGCGGTTGTGTTATTATGGATAGGCTGACAAGTCAACGCATTTTATTCTGATTTCCACCACCTATTTGTTCGAGAGATTAGTTGAGATTTATATCAGGGAGATCATTCGCCTTGATGGGGTGCCTATATCTATCATTTCGGATCGGGGTCCGCAGTTTACCTTGCATTTTTGGAGAGCAGTCCAGCAGGAGTTGGGCACCTAGGTTATATTGAGCACAACATTTCATCCTCAGACGGAAGGACAGTCCGAGCAAACGAATCAAATATTAGAGGATATGCTTTAAGCCTGCGCCATTGATTTCGGAGGCTCGTGGGACCAGTTCTTGCCTTTAATACAGTTTTCCTACAACAACAACTACCAGTCTAGCATTCAGATGGCTTCGTATGAAGCGTTGTATAGTAGGCGGTGTCGGTCCCCAGTCGGATGGTTTGAGCTGGGAGAAGCTCGGTTATTGGGTACAGATCTAGCTCAGGAGGCCTTGGATAAGGTGAAGATCATTTAGTACAGACTTCAGATGGCTCAGTCTAGGTAGAAGAGTTATGTAGACCGCAAGGTCCGAGATATTTCTTTCATGGTTGGTGAGCGAGTGTTGCTCCGAGTGTCACCTATGAAGGGCGTGATGCGATTCGGGAAGAAGGGCAAGCTTAGCCCTAGGTTCATTTGCCCATTTGAGATTCTTGATCGTGCTGGAGAGGTGGCTTATAGACTTGCCTTGCTACCTAGCTTATCAGCCGTGCATCTAGTTTTTCGTGTATCCATGCTTCGGAGGTATCACGGCGATCCAACCCACGTGTTAGATTTCAGCACTGTCCAATTGAACAAGGATATGTCATATGAGGAGGAGCCGGTGGCTATTTTAGACCGGCAGGTTAGACGGTTGAGATCAAAGAGTTTTCCTTCAGTGCGTGTTCAGTGGAGAGGTCATCCTCCTGAGGAATCGACCTGCGAGTCGGAGTCTGATATGCGGAGCCATTATTCTCATCTATTCCCGGACTCAGGTACTTCTTTATTTTGTCCATTCGAGGACGAATGGTTGTTTTAGAGGTGTAGGAAGTGACAATCCAAAGGGTCATCACCGTTATGCCTTTTCCCGTACTTCTGAGGCCTTGAAAACCTTATGTTTAGTTTCCTTTATTTGAGTACGCAATCCGAGTGCGAGGCCGGAAAGCTTCCATGTTGAAATGTGTAAATTATGTGTAAAATTTGAAGAATTTTAATGTTAATATTGTTAAAGTTGACTTTGGTCAACATTTTAGGTAAACAGACCCAGACCCATGATGTGACGCTCGAAGAGGGTCCGTAGAAAAAATATGGGACTCAGGCGTATTCCCGAAACCGAAATCTGAAGTCGGGAGCTCGAGTAAGAATTTTTGAAAGAAATTATTTTCTAAATTTTGATATGAAAATGTGAAATGAAAGTGAGCTATAAAATATAGGCATAGGGCCTGTATTTTGGTTCCGGCGCCTAGATCTTAAATATGCATTAAGCGCTTTCTGTGAAATTTGGTTGAAATTGGACGTCGTTTGACGTGATTCAGACTTCAATATCTAAAGTTGGAAGTATATGAACTTAGAATGAAAAATAATGATTTTGAGGTTTGATTCTTTGATTTTGATGTTATTTTAGCGATTTGATCGCTTGAGTAAGTTCGTAGGATGTTGTTGAGTTAGTGTGTGTGTTTGGTTAGGAGTCCCGAGGTCTCGAGAGTGTTTTCGGGGGTGTTCGGGATGGTTTGTAGTTAGAAAATATTGCAGAAAATCTAATGTTGGCACTCAGAACTTTCGTTCTTCGCGTCGTGGCTTTCAGCTCGCAATCGCGTACCTATGGGCTTGCCCTTCTTCGCGTTCGTGTATCAGTCCCTACGCTCGCGATGCCCATGCCTTCCCTTCAACGCATTCAGGAGTACTCCCTCGTGTTCGCATACAAGCCAGTCCCAGACCCCCAGTCCCTTCTTCTACGCATTCGCGATTGGCACCACGCGAACGCGATGCCTTGACCTGTCCAGCCTTCGCGAACGCGTCCCTGTTCACGCGAACGCGAATGGCTTTTTTGCCGAGCTAATTTTTCAGTTATAAACAGAACAGTAGCTAGGGATTTTATCCATTATTCCACACGAGCTCTTTACTCCAATATCCTATAGACGCCTTTCAAGCTCCTTTTCTTCCATAGCTTGCTAGGTAAGTGTTCTTAACTTCATTCTCTCTTAATTTCTTCATCTTATCACTAATTTTCTAGCCCTAAGTCATGAATTCAAAATAGAAATTGTGGATTTTTGATAGAGTTAGGGCTTTGGGGATTTTGGGTGATTCAACCTCAATTTGGGGTCGAATCTTGAAATAAATTATATATTTGAACCCGTGGGATTATGGGTGAACAAATTTTGGTACGAGCCTCGAGTTTGGACCATGTGGGAAGAATGGTAGGGACTTTATTTCTAGGCTATGGGAGTTCATTGTTGAGCCTTTATTGATATTAGTGAATTGATTATGCCTAGATATCGTTGTTTCACGGTTAGATTGTAGAGGAAAGGCGGTATTAGAGAGTTGATTGCTATTCTTGGACCGAGGTAAGTGCTTGATTTAATTTTGGCTTGAGGGAATAGGATTAGAGTGTTTTAATTGCTAGTTGCTAAATGATCGAGTACGGTGTTGGCATGGTGACGAGTATCTATACACCGGTGTCTAGCATGACCGTGGGTCTTTGTTTGCACTTATTTGATATATTGGGACTCTTCCATGTTAGTTGATGAATTCTACATGATGCAAAAAGTACGAGGATTAGATATGAATTGCGAATTCTTTGGAGCGTTGGCTCGAACGATATAAATACTATTGAATAAGAAGTGAAAGAAAAAGAAAGAGAGGTGATAGATCCCTTACCGGGATGTGAAGTTTATTGTTGTTGCTCCCTTGCTGGCAGGTTTTATTGGTATTATAGATTTACCCCCTTGCCGAGAATTTTTTGAGTTGATATGTTCCCTTGCTGGTATTTCTCTAAACTCTTCTCTTCCTCTGTAGTTGTGATTAATATTTGAATGAGAAAACATAATCTTAGTGGGCCGGGACGCGCGCTGCAACAAGGATAAATAATATCCGCAAGGATCAGGTTGTGCGCCGCAACAAGTATACGTAATATCCGCACGGATCGAGAGCACACCACAATAAGGATAGATAATATCCATACGGATCGGGTTGCACGCTGCAACACTACCATAAGCAAGTGGATCGGTTTGCACGCCGCAACATTGATGCACTGTATGGGATAAATGTGTTATTTTTGAACTTGAGTTTTGTTGGTGGATTTACCTTTATTTAGATACCTTGTTACATATGTTTTCCCCGTGCATGTTTCCCCCTCCTTTTATAAACTGTTTATCTCTTGTTTATTTTCCCGCAAAGTATATTTCATATCTGTACAGGTTTATCTGGTAGCCGGGTCTAGCCTTGTCACTATCGCTGAGGTTAGGCCAGGCACTTACCAGCACATGGGGTCGGTTGTACTGATGCTACACTCCTGTACTTTTTGCACATATTACGGTACCAGAGCAGCTTTTGGACCAGATCAGTAGCCTATTGATCGAGAGCTGACTTCAGTCCAGGGACTTCGAGGTAGCCTAGCTGGCGTTCGCAGGCCGGAGTCCTTTTTCATGCTTATATTATTGAGAAATAATCAGAGAATGTTTAAAGTTTGGATGGCCTTGCTCCATTAGTAGGCGTCATCACGACTCTCGATGGTTGAAAATCCGGGTCGTGACACCATCACAAAAACTTTAGCTTCTCATGCGCCGAAGTTTTTAGAAATACACTAAAAAACTTCAGCACATTGGGCCGATGTTTTTTGCATTTTTTAGCTACGTTTTGTGATTTATCACGTATATCAACTACTTTTGTGGCCTTATTTTTTACTTTTGTTTCATTATATTTACCCACTATTAGAATTTACCACTTACTTCTTTTGCCAACTACTAGCATTTACCACTTTCTTTTGCCAACTACTTATGTTCTTACATTCAATTTCTCTGATAAAAAAACAGGTAACAATCTCTTTAGCATTTATTGATATTACATTGTTTTGGTGCATTCTTTGGCTGTATTAACAATCTCTTAACTTGAAAATTTCATAGTCATCCATATAGTTATATCATATTTCAAAGAAAAATAAAAAAATGTTCGCTAAGACATGCTTATTGGGTGTAGCTGGGAGTTCGTGGGAAGAAAAGATAATGAAGGAGAAGTCAAAATACTTCATATGTGAAGGAGAGTGGCCAGACCAAAAACTCGAGCACCAAGACATTTGCTCTTTTTTATTAGTTGATAAATATAACTTTTGGGAAAAAGAGCAAATATCCCGGTGTTTGATTTTTTGATGTGGCCAATCTCCGTCACATAGGAAGTATTTTGGACTTCTCCTTCACTATCTTTGCTTCCCACGAATTCCCAGATGCACACTAGTAAGCATGTGTTTTGCCAATATTTTCTTAATTTTTCTTATAAAAAAAGACGGTAGTTGCTAAATATATCATAAGACTAAACATTGTCAATCTGTGTTTGAAAGAAAACGCTTTGGTGGAAGGCATAATGAAGGTTCATGGAATGTGGTTAAGAAAATCAAGAAGAGCAACAAGGACATGACTATAGGGAATATGAAGACACTCCGTGAATTTTTTCAATAGAGAATAACTTGTAAATAAAGAACTAATTTTTCCTTTTTTCCAAGGATGTAAGTGAGAACAAAATTGTATTTTGTGAATATACATTATTTTGTGTGAATTATGTGGTTTGGATTGATTAAAATATGTAGGACAAAAACTTCAGCTCATTATTAAATACACTAAATAACATAAGCAGTATCTGCGTAAGTTATTTGAAAATTCTTTACGACAAAAACATTGAATCCAACAAAAAACTTCCACTTTATTAAGTGCTAAAGTATTTGGAAATATACTAAAAACTTTAGCACTTTGAGCCTAAGTTGTTTGAAAAAGCTTAAGACAAAAACTAATGAATACAACGAAAAATTTAGGCTGATCAACTACTGAAGTTTTTGGAAATATACTAAAAAACTTCGGCACAATGAGCTGAATTTTTTTCGAAAAAGCTTTAGGGCAAAAAGTAATGAATCCAACAAAAACCTTAGACGGATCAAGTGCTGAAGTTTTTGGAAATAAGCTTAAAAACTTCCGCACATTGGGCCGAAGTTTTTCGAGAAAAGCTTTAGGAGAAAAACTATTGAATCAAACAAAAAACTTCAACTGACCAATTGCTGAAATTTTGGAAATATATTAAAATATTTAAGTACATCAGGCTGAAGTTTTTTGAAAAACATTTTAGGATAAGAAATATTAAATTCAACAAAAAACTTCAGCTGGACAAGTGCCGAAGTTTTTTAAAATATACTATAAAACTTCAGCCTATAGGGCCAAAATTTCTTGAAAAAGCTTTACAACAAAAACTAATGAATCCATTAAAAAACTTAGGCTGATAAAGTGCTGAAATATTTGGAAATATACTAAAAAGGTTCAGCCCATAGGGCCGAAGTTTCTTGAAAAAGCTTAAGACAAAAACAATTGAATCCAATAGAAAAACTTTAGCTTAACAGGTGCTGAAATTTTTGAAAATATACTCAACAACTTCAGCACATTGGGCCAAAGTTCTTCGAAAAAGCTTTAAGATAAAAACTTTAGCATGTTTTGGTATTTTTTAAAGTTGATGCTTATTTTCTTTACATTTGCTATTTACCTTTTGTCTTTTGTCAACTATTTCATCTTTCATTTAAATTTATTTGACTATATAGTAAATGATCCAAAAAGTTACTTTCAAGCTGAAGTTATTTTTTTACTATAGAAAAATTGTGGGTTTTACTAGGGCTGAAGTTACATTTCTTTTTGAATTTATAACATACTTGTTTTTACCACCTACTTATCTTGTTTCATTCAATTTTCTGAACGTAAAATAGTAAAAGCAGCTGAAAAGTAACTTTTATTTTTATAGATATTAAATTGATTAGGTGAACTCTTTGTCTATATTAACAATCTTTTCACTTGAAAATTTCATAGTCGTTCATAGAGTTCTATCATATAACTTTATATTTGTATTCATCCTTAGTATTTCAGCTTTTGTTAAAGAAAAAATGTCTGGTGCAAGTGGAAGTGGAAGCCTAATATGGATGAAATATATGCAAAAGTGGGAGAGTTTGAAGTGTGAGTGGTACTATAACAAACCGATGTCTAAGCTTATGCTTTGTGGGATCAAATAAAGGCTGATTGAGAGAGAATCAGACCACAATGTTTTTCCAATCAATCATTCCAGAACACGCTTAACATGGAACGTAGTTGTGGAGGTTATTCAACGTTGTTCGACAAGGTTGTGCAGTAGTTTGATAGTTTTCAGTTTCCTAGCTGAAACGACTATTCCACGCTGCAAAACAACCTGAAGACTCTTTTTGCTCTTATGGATAGAATAATCGTCGAACAAAGACAACTGTGTGATCAATTCAACAAGTTGAAAATTGATCTTCTTGAATTCAGTGGTCCTTTGCCTGACTACCCTATAGTTATGATGATGAGATATTTAGGAATTGAGGAGTACTGTGATAATGATGATGATGATGATGATGATGATGATGATGGTGATGATTATTTTTATTTGTCATCATTTTTTATGTTTTCAATGCTATGCTTTTGTTTACTTCATCCCATAGAGCTGAAGTTTTACGTTAATTTTGTATAACTTCAGCGCGGAAAGCTGAAGTTTTGATTGTAATATGTCTGTTGTTCTGACCTCTTTTTATATCAATGTAATTATCACCCTCTTTTTTCTTAGCTTTCTATTGCATTATCCTTGTTATTTGTTGGTATTTGCTTTATACTTTTTAGTTGCTTAGAGATACTACAACTTTTGTTTGTACATGCATTTCTTTTTGTGTGTTGTACACATATGTGTGTGTGCATGAGTGTTTTTGTGTGTGTGTTTGTTTAAGTATCTGTATTTCACATAATGTAACCAAAAGTTTTTTCTCACAGAAGTCTTTGCGTAATTTTTAAAAATGCAACCAAACCTCTAAGCCTACACAACAAAAATGAGTTTTTTTATACTTTAGCAGTATGTGAAATTGTCCAAGAGCTTTTTTATTTTATTCCTATGAAAAAAATCACATTTGAATTATGTCATACAATAAAGAAAGTCTAAATTCAGACCAAGGATTCTTGAAGCTTGGAGTATTTTTCAGTGTATTTCTTGGAATATGGATGAGGTGCTGGAGAAGACAGCAAGTTATTATGTTCTGCCCAACTTGTTTACATCGACTGCATTTGGTAGACTTGAATGGTACTGATGATTCAGTCGCAGGTATATGCCTCTTCTTTTGTCTTCTTCCTTGTAAAATCTCTACGTCAGGAGGTTTTGTGATCTCAGATTGTATATTTTGTGGTATTTTCCATGATTTTTGATCTCTCACGGTATTCACATGTCCTTAATATGTTTTCAACCATGTTTCCCTTGAATACCAATTTGAGCAGTAATCAAATTTCTGTAAATATCTCTTATTAATAGCAGCAATTGCATGTGGACAGGGAAATTCATCAAGTTGGAATTCGAGACAATCACAAGTTCTCTTCTTTAAGTCCACAATGAATTCAATACCTTCACTATTTATTCTAAACAACATTGAGTCAAGGTTGAACACCTAACAAGGAATAAAAAACTAAGACAAATTATATTAGTGTATTTTTTCTTCAAAAAGAAAAAGTATGAAACTTTTTAAATGTAAGCAGTAAATCACTGCAACAGATATAAAAAGATGAAGTTAATAAATATACTCACAAACATTTTGCAAGCCAAGTCCATTTTCTTAGTCATCTCTTCTTCTGCCCATATTGATACTCTGTGAAAAGTTTCATTTGCCTTTTTTCTCCATTCATAAAATCACTCTCCCAACTTTTCTTCGATGAAATATAACATTCTTAAAATAGGCATTTTTCTCCCTTTTAGTAAAACAAAATTCATTGATTCTACCATATTTGTTGTTAGCATATCATAACGTCGTTGTGGGAACCACGATCGAGCCCATCTCTCGGGAGGCTATTCCATTATGTAATTATATGTTTTCTTGTCAATACTTTTGAGTTGGGACATTAATTGATTAAAATCTTCATGTTTGTATGACCTTACAGTACTTTGAAAAAGATTTATTACTATGGCCTTTGCATGTATTTACTTTAAATTGTTCTCAAAGTGATAGACGCAGATACTATGGTGAGCTTCAGGATAAACGTTTTTAATACCATTTGCAATCGATTGGTTTCTATCTGATAAGAAATCCAGTTTACGATGGACTTGAATTGCTTTTCTCATTTCACCAAAGAACCAAATGTATGCCTCATTGTTTTCTGATATGCTACACCAAAACATAGAAAAAAAATTTGATTGTTTGCATCCTTTGATACAACAAAAAATAGAACACAATGATATTTTGACTTAAAAAATATTACATCTTTTGCAATAACGGCTCTACAGTAGGACCAATCAGCTACTGATGCCGCAGGAGCAAAGAACGAGTAAGCAAATTTGTACATTGAAACACAAAAAAAATAGATCCTAAAGTGTGAAGTTTTTCAAATAGTAACATTTGAAACTTCAAGCTGATGGTTATTATTTGTTTTGCTTACCTATTTTGCACATCTCTTTTTATGCTTGTGTACTTTTCGGTGTTTTTGGCCACCATCATGTGGAGGTATGAAGGAAGAATCTGATAGTTCTCTTCAGGTGTTCCCCTTATGCAAGAAATAATTTTTTGAATAGCACGCCACGCCTTGTGATAACCAATGTGTCATGACCCAAACCCGGTCGTGATGGCGCCCAACTATACAGCTAGGAAAGCCTGACAAATTACCTCTCAAAAACCCAACATGATAACTCATTATCGACAATTTAAGAAAAATTAACAATTTTAAAATAATACTCCGAGTTTTATAATAAAATTAATCCGGAACAAAACGGAATACCCACTAAAGACACTCCCAACAGAATCTTAGGTTACGAGTCTAGATCTTCTAAAATAAACTAGATGACTATTATCTGAAAAAAAATACACAAGTCTGGAAATGTGTATTAATATATAACTGAAATAAGAGGAGTAGTCAGGTCCTGCGAACGTCAAGCAGCTACCTCAACAACTGATAGACTCTGTAGACAGCGACTGCTCATCTAAGCTTCTGATGCACCTGAATCTGCACACAAGGTGCATGAGTAGGGGTGAGTACTACCGACTCAGTGAGTAATAAGCATAAAAAATGTCTGAAGATAAGAAATTCACGAAATTCCACAAAGTAAAGCTAAAACTAACAGTACGACACCTCAACTACAAACCAATGGTAAAGCAATATCAAGTATACCAATCAAGTATAATGTAAAAACAAAATGCAATGCACATGAACCGCTGCGGCGTACAGCCCGATTCTTTTAACGTCGACGGCGCTTGCTGGGGGTGTGTACAGACTTCGGAGGGGCTCCTACAGCCCAAGCACAATACCATCATATCACTATTGCAGCGTGCAGCCTGATCAATACTCAGTACACAGTATGCACGTGAGTCACATAACAGATTCAATTTATTTTTCAGTTTTCAATTAATATGAAGAATATAATTTAGTTATTTAATTATAGGAAAAAGGTGACTTAGCATTTCATATTAGTGATTTAACACAGGACTGAGATCAATGATTTTATAAGTCATGCTATCACAATGATATTCATCCTAGACGGATGCGACAGATCGGCACAAGTCCCTAAACATGGCAATAAACCCAGATATAATCAATACAAGGTGCGTATCAGTCGCCAATATAGTATAATTCTTGTTCGGGATGGACCAAGTCACAATCCCCAGTCATAAACAGTCCCGCACCTGCCATGGGGTGCAAGTCACGCCCTACATAGCGTCACAATGTGATAAATAGAGGTTTCAAACCCTCAGGCCATCATCAATACAAACTACTAACCTATAACCGGCCGTAAACTGGTGCTCAATCCCTTCTCCTTTCGTATCGACCTCCTCACTCGTTGAATCTAGTCAAAATCACAACGAACACATAAATATTGGCTAAAGAAACATAACCCAATAAAAATACTCGAAGATCTAAAAGTCATGAAGTTAGCAAAACCCGAGCCCCGAGACCACTTCTCAAAAAATAACGAAAGTCACATCACCGGATTCCTCGTCTCGCCACGAGTTCATACATATAAAATTTCCCAAAATCGGAGATCAAATGACCCCTCCAATCCTCAATTTAAAATCTCAAACTCAAGCCCCAGTTCTTCCCAAATTCCATCTCAAATCGCTAACTAAATGATGAATTCAATGGTATATTCATGTATTCTAACCTCATCTGAGTTAAAATCACTAACCCCGATGAATTTCTTGAAAAACCTTCGAAAAATCGCCAAAACCCGAGCTTTATAGGTCAAAATATCAAATAAAACCCAAAACCTCGTATTTATAGAGTACCCCTCTGATTCTGACAGCGCCGATCGCACAAAAAATGACCGCGATCCGCGCCCAGGAAGTGCGGTCCGCAGAAAAAATGGCCGCGGCTACGCATGAATTTGACTACAGTGACAGGCTTCACTATTTTGGCCATAATTTCGCTACACATGTCCAAATTTCTATTATAATATGTTTCTGAAAAATAGATCCAAAGCTCTACAACTTTTGTTTTAGAATCAACCCCAAATTTCATGTAAATAAAAAGATATGAGCTTCCGAAGTAGGACTAACGACCTGCAAGTCTTCAGTGACCGCGGCCGCGCGCGAGAAGGAGCACGGTCCACGCCTCCACTGCTGCCCCCTCCATTTTTCTAAATTCCGGAGTGTTGGTACTCGCTCAAAACTCACCCGAAACACACCCGAGGCCCCCGGGACCTCAACCAAAAGAACCAAGGCATCCTAGAACATTATTCAACATCGTTCCAATCATCAAAACACCTCGACTATCACCAAAATCCTCAAATCACATCGAATTCAAGCCTATGAATCTCAAGAACTTTGTAATTCTGCTTTTGATTAAAACCCAACCAAACCACGTCCGAATGACCTCAAATTTTGCAGACAATTCTAAAATGACATAACAAAGCTACAGCAACTATTGAAATTCCATTCCGATCCTCGGATCAAAATCTTACCTATCAACCGGAATTCACCAAAATACTAACTTTACCGATTCAAGCTTAATTCTACACCTGTTATCACAAAAATATTCCGGACACACTCCTAAGTCCCAAATCACCTACAAAGCTATTCAAATCATAAAATTCATATTTCGAGCTCTCTAACGCATAAGTCAATATCCGGCTGACTTTTCCAAACTAACCTTCTCTTATAGAGACTAATTGTCTCATTTCTAGCCGAACTCTATCCGAATTACTTCAAGTTCACCAAACACACATAATGAAACACATAGAAGCATAAAACGAGAAAAATGGGGCGGAGATACATGAGACGATGGGTCGGGTCGTTACACAATGTCAATTCCAAATTACTTTTTCATTTCATTTTCTACAAAGACTGGTGTAACCTCTATCTTTTGTCTCTAATATGTTCTATAATTTTTTCACTTATAAAATTTGATGTAGCATGCTTATGATCTGATTTTCTTACATCAACCGAGCATTCATGGATGTTATGATACTTTATCACCCTGAACAGTGAATTTTTTTTTATTCTGGTAGCACGTACATTCCAACAACATTTGTTCACGATGCATTTCAGCTCGTATCTCTTGGATCATGATCTAACAGTAGTGAATTCAACTTTATAATTTATTTCCAAGCTGCAAAAAAATTTAATCATGTTTTGTTTGTTCTCAAAGATTGATCCAACTCTTACTTCCTCAGGAAACGCATCGTGCCTAAGTATTTTACATGGTGGAGATTCTTTCACCTTTCTCCTCACTCTTTTTCTTGATTTCTGAAAAGTACAAGAATTTTCAGCAATTTCTTCAATTCTATGTGATGTTATATGTATAAGCTCTATGTTTACTCCATCTTCATTGTTGTTTATCATTACAAAAGGTGAAGAAAAAGCTTTGTTGGATTGCGTATTGTTTGTCAATTTACATTATTAGTTGTCCTTCTTCTTCCTGGTCATCGACAAACTGATATGAGTTTATTGGAGGATGGGGTAATTATTGCAGCACTATGTACTTTGAAACAGCTGTAATGTTAAAATGTTGTTGCCCGTTGTCTACATCCATTATTGGCAGTCGTACTTCATGTTGATAGTCAGCAAAAGGTTTTGAATCTATCGCATATGCAAGAGATTGGTTGAATGATGGAGATTCTGAAGGTTGTATTTTTTCGATGATGAAATGGCAATTCTTATAGGGTCAATTAGTTTTAAGAAAATATATACACGCACTGAGTTCTTCATATGAAGTTACAAGCATTCCTTTACTTGTATTTAGTTTGATATCAAACCATACTTTTAATGCATATCTGGTTGAATCAATATTTTCAACTTCACTAATTTTCTTCAGGAAAGTATTGAATGATATGTCCTTATTAAGCAGAATAAGTGTTGTATCATAATCCAAGTATTTGAAGTTAGGAGTCCAACTCCCATTAAAAATTAAAACAACGCAAATCGAGCTCATCCTGCAGATTCATGTTTAATGGCAAGTATTAGGAAAGTGAACAGAAGATTTTTTAGGTTGTTTGTGCTGAAGTTATTACAAATGAACTAAATAACTTAGGCATTTTTTGCTGAAGTTTTTTTTGGAAAAAGATGTATGACATAATTAATGAATCCTGCAAAGAAAACTTCAGCTTATAAGTGCTAAAGTTTTTTGAGATAAGCTTAACAACTTCATCAAATTAGCTGGAGGTTTTTTATGATGGTGATTCATCAATGAAGGGGAAAAAACTTAAGCAGATAGGTGCCGAAGTTTTTAGAAATGAACCAAAGAACTTCAGGACATTACGCCGAAGTTTTTTTTTACAGAAAACGATAACATGTTTCAGCATTAATTGCATAGTATACAGCAGTAACATACACAATTAAAGTAGTAATTATATTGCTTTGGGGGTATGTGTTAGTGTAATAAATACATTACTATCATATTCATGCACACTTTTCATTAGACAACCCTTAAAATTCTTCTTTCCATTTTCATATGGCATGCAGAAGTTTTTTTCCCTATATAAGTACGTTATTCCTTGTGAGTTTGTTCACTCAAACACATATATTTTAGCAGACAAGAAAATAAAAAGGAGAAAAATGGATGATGTTATCAAGCAAATGCTGGAAGAAATCAAGCAAGACATTTTAGAAACTTTTGAGCTTAAGCTGAATGAGGTCATAGACAAGTACGACAAGGAGCTGGAAGAAATTAACAACAAGCTTGATACCTTTGTGATGTATGCAAGATTTGATAATCTTGCTGATGAAGATGCTCGTGATCCATCTGGCAGCGACGACGGTGATGATGATGATGATGATGATGACATGGACAATTATTTTTGTGTTATTAATGTAATTTGTTTTTATCTTTTATTATGTTTTACTGAAATATTAATTTTTGTTATAAGTTTTTTCAGCATTTCTTTTAATATTAATTCTATTCAAATTCGAAAAATAGCAGAGGAAATGAACTATATAACTTCAGCAGGAATTAACAATAACTAATCCGAATATTAAGCCTTTTTTGGTATGAAATTTTTTCAAAAAATAATAATATAATACACAGTGCATGACTAAAACTTCAAGGATGAACTAAAAATTCTTTTTAAACTTATAATAAAACAGAACAATGAAAAAGAACTTATCTGAAAATTATATATTGCTCAACAAACAATTAAATATTTTTAGCAGATGAACTAAAAAACTTCAGCATACAAAATTATTTGAAAATATTGTATATATTCCTTAATACATAAGCATTTTTTGGTATGAAGTTTCTCGAAAAAATGATAATAAAATACATAGTGCAGGCATTTTTTAGTTCAAGCATGAACCAAAAATTATTTTTAAACTTGTAAATTAACAGAATAATTTACAAAAACTTGTCGAAAATTATATATCGCTTGAAAAAATATTAACCATACTTAGCAGATGAACTAAAAAGCTTTAGTATATAAAGATTATATGAAAAATATTTTACATATTCATGAAAATATAAGCAATTTTTGGTATGAAGTTTTTTGAAAAAATGATAATAAAATACTTAGTGCAGGCATTTTTTAATTCAAGCATGAACTAAAAATTATTTTTAAGCTTATTAAATAATAGAGCAATTAAAAAAAATTACATAGGCCGTCGATTATAGGCCGAAGTATTTTTGGTGCAATATGACCTTTTAAATTAGCCAATGTAGGAGGAAAACTTCAGCTCTCCTGCTTAAGTTTTTAAGTAATAACTAAAAAATTTCAGCACCTAGGTTGGAGTTTTTTTGGTGCAAATATGATTGTTTAAATTAGCAAGTGTATGAGGGAAACTTCTCCCTTCTGCTTAAGTTTTTAAGTAATAACTAAAAAAATTTAGCACCTAGGCCAAAGTTTTTTTGGTGCAGTGTGATATTTTAAATTAGCCAGTGTAGGAGGAAAACTTCAGTCCTCCTGCTTATGTTTTTAAGTAATAACTAAAAAACTTCAGCACATATGCCGAAGCTTTTTTTGGTGCAATATGTTTTTTTTTAAAATTAGCTAGTGTAGGAAGAAAACTTCAGTCCCCTTACTTAAGTTTTTAAGTAATAACTAAAAATCTTCTGCACCTAGGCCCAAGTTTTTTTGGTGCAATATGAAATTTTAACTAAAAATCTATAGTTTTTACCTAGTGTACGAGGAAAACTTCAGCTTTTAATTATTGACAAAAAAACTTCAGCAACAGAACAATCATATAAAATTTTAATATAATTTCTTATTCGTTGTATTATTTGCCAGTTCGTTAACTAAATAACTTCAGCTTAGAATGCTAAAATTCATCATCAAATAGATTTAGAATTGCAAATTCAACATATCAGTGAATTTCGTCAAATAACTTCAATCAATCAATCGGAAAATATAAAATTCAAAAACTATTTTGAATTCTGAAGATGAATTTGAATACTTACAATGTATTTTAATATAGATTTGAATTCGGAATTTTAATTTGAATGCGAGACCTGTTCTCAGGAGAGACGGACTGATGGAGGAGATACGGAGGAGATCTGGAATTTGAATATGAAAATACGGAGGAGAGACAGACTCTTATATATTTTGGAAGGGGTATAATGATCATATTAATATAAATTTTTTGTTAGTTAATTAGAAAATTAATAGTTTTTAAAAATAAGGTGTAACTTAAAAGATGGCATAAAAATATGGTACAACTGCAAATCGACCAAAATTCCGCGAACCGTGCCGAAGAGCTGCTAACTGGGCCTAAGTCAGTACAATGTAAATCCAGTCAGATTTGAGTTTGACCCACATTCACAGCCTCAAATATTGCTTTGACAAAACCATGGGCTAAGGCCCATTATAACATTGATGTCATTATCTTGCAATCTTCATCCAGAAAGAAATTTCACATGTATTTTTCCAGTTATTATGGAAAGATTAAAGGGATTTTTACCTATACATCCCATATAACAAACCTTACTATCATTATTGTGCATTGTTTGTTTATTACCCTCATATCCCATGTTTTTGTACCAAACGGAATCTTTCCAGATGTTGCCTCCTAAAATAACGCCTTTATTAAGGCTCAAATCTATGTTAAATGAATTGTATCCTAAAATAACTCATATATTTATGGCTCCTAATTAATCTTTGATTTTGTACCAAATAAATGCTAAATCAGTTAAGGTAAAATCTTAAATGCTGTAACTTTCCTAGTGAACTGTTACTCCTAATTCAATTGTTGATATGTGCAAAGGAGAACTGTTACTCCTAATTCAATTGTTGATATTTACCTTAACTGATTGTAATAGTAAGGCCTGCCATTGCAATTGTTGCTCAAAGAATAAGAACCACGTCTTTGGCAGATATGTCAAATTGACGGAAAAAACCCTTCTCCCTTTGTCTTCTTTTCTCCTTTGCTATCGAACTAATGATAATATATACTTTGAGCATCTACTCTCTTCTGCTCTCGTCTCATGTGAATTCTTATGATTGCGCAGGGTCCTCTATCATCATCATTTCCCATTGAAAACAGGAATATTCCTGTGAGCATGAGAGCATTAAAAGATCATTACAATCGAACAAAGAGTCTCTCTTTTGTGAAGCGAATCTCAGATTTCCATTTACTGCTGCTGCTGGCCAAATTTTTGGACATCAATGCAGATGTTCCAGTGTTTAATTACAATGCAGATGTTCCAGCATTTAATTACAAAAAAAGTAGTAGCTGTTGAACTTGTTTGCAGTGAGTTTTTAAAATGTAGTCAATTGTAGTTAAATGTAGTTAACATTATATGATGTGTTTCCAGTGAATTTTTAAAATGTAGTCAAATGTAGGTAAATGTAGTTAAGGTTATATGCAGTGTTTCCAGTGAGTTTTGATAATGTAGTCAAATGTAGTCAAATGTAGTTAAATGTAGTTAAGGTTATATAAAGTGTTTCCAGTGTGTTTTTAAAATGTAGTCAAATGTGGGTAAATGTAGTTAACGTTTATATGCAGTTTGTTTGTAGCTGATTTGTAAAAATTACTTTACAAATTACAAATCAACTAGACTGTAACTACATATATATCATGACGATACATTAAACCTTATAAATAAAAAGTTAACTACATTTTACCTACATTAAACTACAAAAACTATAATTAACTACATTAAACTACAAAAACTATAATTAACTACAAATTTGAGTCAACAGTCACAGTTCCAAAAAAAAAGTACATTAAACTACATTAAATTACAAACACTACAATTAACTACAAATTTGATTAAACAGTACATTTTGCCAATTAATTACAAATTAACTCCAAAAAACTACAATTAACTACAATTTGTATTTTTGATGAAACAATTTTCAAAAAGTATTTTTGATGAAAAGTTATTTGTGTTTAATTAATTAATTTAAAATATACTTTTGAGCAACAATCAGTATTTAGCCAAACTTTTAAAAATTATTTCTAAATGTATTTTTCATACAAAATAAAATTTTTAAAAATTAAGTTTTTCTGCTCTAAAAAATTATTTTTATTTCTATTCAAAATCAGTTTTTCCCTTCTACAAGTTTTGGCCAAATATTATAGTGTTAAGAAAAATAATGAAAAAAATGCATTCCACAAAGAATGTATTTTTGAAACCCGACGTCGAACTTTGAGTATATAAACTCCATCTCTTATTTCGACTTTTTTTTTTATTTTTTGAATTATTAAAATCAATGTTTTCTATTTTACTTTCTAAAATTATTTAAAAACATTATTGTGAATAACTGTAAACGTGTAAAAAAAGATCTTGTAAAAAAAATATATGAAAAGATCTTGTTCCACAAATCAAGCCTCTAATATTTCTACAAATCAAGCCTCTAATTAATAGTTGATCCTTAAACCTTAAAGATAAATTTTGGTATATAAATTAAAAGGTGGTATACTTAAATGTAATAAACACTAACCTTGAACATGGGTAGTTATAAGGTTTACTATATGGGATATATATATGTAAAAATCCCAAGATTAAAGGGACTTTGCAATTTAAGACAACTAATACTACACAAAATCCCATTAGGAGTCTCACACAACTTCCGTCGGTTCTTTGAGGTACAATATATATAAACAAGCCTTGGTTAGGTTTCACTAAAATTAAATATATGTGTAGACCATAGTCTCCTCTCCCCTTAATTATAAAATGCATAAAATATTAGTCCGTCACACCTTATGACTTTAGATATTAACTTACGTGGCATCTACGTCACTGAGTGAGATGGAGCATGTGTCGTGTGCCTAACAACTTCAGTACGTAGTATTTAGCTTCAAGGACTGAAAATAGAAAATGAATTATTTGTCTGACCTCAGTAAAATTATCATGAATTTATTGACTTGACTACAGGCTAGTTGAATATTTACCTTGAACATGGGGGTACGTAATATAGCATTAATTTCCAAGAACTTAAAACACCAACGTATTATTGGGGTCCAAGTAAAATACATCACATATCGTTTTTTTTTTCGGTTTGATACTATAATTATTTGATATTAAAAGCAAGAAAGCCTTTAACAAAATGTCATTCATCTTTTTTATCTTTTGAAATAGATTTTATATTGGACAAATTTGTAATTTAAGTTTCTTTCCTATTATTTAGAACTTTATATTCAATTAGATTTTAGTTATTAGCTATTTTAGTTATTGAACTACGAAAAAAATCCTTATATTTAGGGAGGAGTTTGTGGTGGTTGCTATACATGTTATAAAATAGAGAGTTTTTAATTATTTTCCAATCATAAATACACGTTAAGATATAATCTTTTTTACTCTAAACACATGAAATATTAGTATATTTCATAACCTCAAAGCACAATTATATAACAACATGGAACACATTTAAATTCGTGATTTAAATGATTCCAAGTAATTGGGTATTAGCTTACATGTTAAGCTGAGTAATTATAGGAAGGTTAAAGTCACAAATTCTCAGTTTACTCCAAAATTCTAAATAGTAGTTCATATATAATTTTAAAAGTAACTTTATCATATTTAACATTTTACTCTATATAAACCGTTTTCCATTTGTACTCTGTAGCATAAATATTTTATTTTGTAAATGAAAATAAATATAATTATTCATCTATGTTATATCAAGAAGGTAAAGTTGTAATATTCACTTATGCCACCTAATTATATATTTGATCTATTATACAAGTAGGGTTAACTTTGACATAATTAAACATAATTTTCAATGCTTTTATTTATCTGAAGTTAATTATTTTCTTATAGTGTGATTTTGTTTTCTGTTGTACATCATTAATTGCATCACATGTGCAAAGATGATTGAATTTTCAGGCCACATCAAGTTTGTACGAGAAAATTATTGAGCTGAACTTTTTTTTGAAGTTTAATATGTGGCGCTTAAATTTTTTTCATGTTCTTAGATTCTTTCCCCAAATATTACCGATAATAGAATATATACCTAAAAGTCATTGGAAATCAGCAATGCATGTTCTTTTTTGTTTTGACTTTTTAACAGTTAATTTTAATTCTATGTATAAATTTTTAGAAGTTTAAACTAACATGGTAATATTAATTTAAACAATAAATCAATCTACAACCATACTATGTAAAATTATAACTATAATTGTTATTCTAATATTTTGATAAACTAATATATATGGAACTTTAAAATTACTACAAAGTTTTTATTTTTTTTTCACAGGAAGAGGCCCACTTAGCTTACACATAATTTTAATGAACTTTGAGTTGCATAGTCCAAATACGAAAAGAAAGGAAATAGGGCGTTTTTAGAGAGAGAAACTCTGGCGACCGGCAAGCAAGTCGCCGCCCGCCGCCGGCAACCATCTTCCGAACCCAATCACCCCTACTAAACGCTTCCACACAGTAAATATGGCAAGAGTGATCACACCAGAGAGTGGAATCCCACAACAACTAACCCCAATACCCCTTATACACTGGTTCCCTGGAATGGGGAGTGCCCCCACTGTCATGCAGGCACCGCCGGAGAAGGAGAAGGAGGGTGTAGGTGGAGCGACGATGGCTAGGAAACTGACCTACTCCACTGAAACTCAGAAACCTAAAATGACGGAGAAACTGACAATGTCGGAGGTGGTAAATGGCAATTGGACACAAAAGCAGGGCATGCAATTGAAGTTCTACCCTCCATTGATGAAGAAGGGTGTCAAAATTGCTAAGCTGAACCCTAAGGAGATAGAGAGTCAGAATCAGAAATGGAGGTATGCCCTAATTGGTTATGTCTTGGGAGGTAATCCGTCTTTCAAGGAAATGTTGAAGTATGTTTATGGCGATTGGAATGAGGTTACAACGCCTACTCTGCTGCTTCACGATGATGGATACTTCATCTTCAAGTTTGAGTCTATGGAGGAGAAGAACTTCATCATGCAACAAGGACCATATACCTTCAACGGTAGGCCTATAATTCTGAAGGAATGGGACCCTAACTTTCAGATTAAAAACGAGTCAATTCGAATTGTCCCAATTCGGGTCAATTTCCCTGGACTACCGATACAATGTTGGGCTGAGGAGAACCTAGGCAGACGCAAGCTTACTGGGTAAGCCTCTATGCACTGACAGGATAACTGTTGAGTGTGAGAGAATCTCCTATGCGAGAGTTCTTGTAGAAGTTGATATCACTCAACCCTTGCCTGAGGATATCCACATAGAGAATGGGAAAGCATGGAAACAAAGTGTAGAGTATGAATGGAAACCAACATTCTGCCTTGAATGCAACTCATTTGGACACAAAAATGGTGACTGTCAACAGGAGAAACAACAGAATGTAGAAGTCCAGAGACAGAGAAGGAGGAAAAAGAAGGTAACCAAACAATGGCAACCAAAAGCTGCTCCTGAAGAGATAGTTGAAGGGCAACAAAATGACAAGCAAGATGAGAACCCTGTTGTATGGAACAACAAAGGCAAACAGGTTGCAGCTGTTCAAGGCCTTAAGGACAAAAATCAAACCAATATGACCAACTATGCTGAGGTAGCCAGGAGGAATACATTTGCAGCACTCACCAAAGTAGAACCCCATGATGAGAACCAACAGCAGGAGGAATGCAGCCTAGAGCCAGTTGATCCAGGAGGTACTACATCCACTGTTTCCTTATGATAATTGTAACCTGGAACATTAGGGGAATAAACAAGTCCTACAAGCAAAGAGAGTTAGTCAAATTCCTGAGGACTAATAGAGTTGATATGATAGCCTGTCTAGAGACTAGGGTGAAGCAGCAGAATTCAATGGAAATATATAAGAAACTGGGAGATGACTGGACTGTAGGGAATAACTATTTGCATGCTCCTAATGGCAGAATATGGATATTGTGGAAAGAGGTAAATGTTCAAGTGACATTACTGGAGAGCACTAATCAATCAATTCACTGCCTAGTGAAAGACAGACACTCATCCTTTACTAGCTATATCACCTTTGTCTATGGTCTACACACTAACCAACAGAGAGAACCACTATGGAGGAACTTGAGAGCTATCCAGCAAACTGGGCCATGGCTTATAGTGGGGGATTTCAACAGTCCACTGGGGGTTGAGGACAGGATAAATGGTCAGCCAGTACATCCTTCTGAGATTGCTGATTTCCAGGGGTGTATTGATGACATAGGAGTAGGGCAGCTTACCAAAAGGGGCAGTTCATTTTCATGGAGTAATAAGAGGGATGCTGATGACAGAATATATAGCCACATTGACTGGGCTTTTGGTAATGCTCAGTGGTTCAATTTGTACACAGGAGTGTAAGCAGTATATATGTTACCTGGGGTTTCAGATCATACTCCTATACTGATAGATACTGATATTGTCAGAGTTAGAGTTAAAAGACCATATAGGCTGCTTCTAACAGTTATGCAACAGAATGAATACAAGGAAACAGTTCAAAGAGTGTGGGGTCAACAAATTCAAGGCCACACTATGTATTCTACTTGGAGCAAACTGAGCAAAATTGAACAAGAGACCAGAACTATTCATCAGGAGCATTCATCTGTGGACACAAAGCTGCAACAACTGAGAGAAGGTCTGAGGGTAGCCCAAAGCAAACTAAATGAAAACTATTTCAATGAAGCACTGATTGCAGAAGAGAGGAACCTATTACAGAATATTGAAAAATGGGAAGGTATTCAAGAACAAATACTGAGGCAGAAGTCAAGAGCACACTGGATTCAGTTGGGTGACACCATGCGTATATGAAGTCCAGACAAGCCAGGAACAGGGTGAGTAGCATACTTAATGACAACTAGATAAGGATCACAGACCCATATCAGATCCAACAGGAGTTCATTCAATTTTTCCAACAGCTTCTGGGCACAGCAGCGGACCAGATCCCTGGGATAGATATCAGTGTGGCTAGGGATGGGCCATGCCTATCATTGAACCAACAGCAGCAGCTCTTAGAACCAGTCACAAAGGAAGAAATCAATCAGATAGTTCACAATCTCCCTAATGACAAGGCTCCTGGGATAGATGGATACCCTGCAGAGTTCTTCAAACAGTTTTGGCCTATTATGGGTGATGAGGTTACAGAGGCAGTGCAACAGTTTTTTCAAAATGGGAAGTTGCTGAAAGAAGTTAACTGCACCACTATTACATTGATCCCAAAAGTGAAGAATCCCAACTATGTCAAGGAATACAGGCCAATTGCTTGCTGCTCAACAATGTACAAAGTTATTGCAAAAATTCTTACAAACAGGCTGAAAATAGTGGTGGACTATCTGGTTGGGCATGCACAATCAGCCTTCATTGAGGGGAGAAACATTCTGGACAATGTCATTATGGCCCATGAATTGATTCGAGCTTATTCCCAGAAAGCTGTATCTCCCAGATGCATAATCAAAGTGGATATCAGAAAAGCCTATGATTCTGTTGAATGGGGATTTCTGAGAGCAGTGCTGATGAGTTTGGTGTACCATACAGAATGGTCAACTTAATCATGGAATGTGTTTCTAGAGCAAGTTTCTCCTTGCTAGTCAATGGAGGCCTTACCAGCAAATTTGCAGCAAAGAAGGGACTAAGACAGGGAGACCCAATGTCTCCCTATCTATTTGTCTTAGTCATGGAATATCTGAACAGAACACTGAAGCAGTTGAACAAGAACCCAGACTTCAATTTCCATCCCAAGTGTTCCAAGTTACAACTTACTCATATCTGTTTTGCAGATGATCTCCTGATGTGCTGTAGAGGAGATGAAATTTCCCTGAGGCTATTATTGAAAGAGTTTGACAATTTCTCCCAGATGTCTGGGTTGCAAGCCAATCTGGAGAAAAGCTCCCTATACATAGTTGGGGTATCACAGGAAATCAAAGATAGACTACTGGCAGAATTTCATCTAACAGAAGGACAGTTCCCATTCAAATATCTGGGAGTTCCATTGTCAACAAGGAAGATTACAATTGCACAATGCTTACCCTTGGTGGACAAGATCAGATGCTGGTCCTCCAAGACATTATCCTATGCTGGAAGACTCCAATTGATCAAGAGTGTCCTCTTTGAGATGCAAACATACTGGGCACATGTCTTCCTAATTCCAAAGAAGATCATCAAGCTGGTGGAAGGTATCTGCAGGAATTACTTATGGACAGGGAAACATGAAGCAAGTCACAGGGCACCCATAGCTTGGGACACAGTCTGTAAGCCAGAGGCAGCTGGTGGCTTAAATGTTATTTGCATTGAAAAGTGGAACAAAGCAGCACTGTCAAAGCTGCTATGGGCACTAATGCAAAAAAAGGATAAACTATGGATCAAATGGATCCATTGACATTATATAAAAAGGAAGGAGATGACTACCATGGTAGCACCAAAGCAGGCTAGCTGGTTGGTAAGGAAAATATTTGGAACTAGGGACTGGTGGGCACATAACTGGGCAGCATTGCAAGCTTGCTGCCAGAAGGGAAGCTACAACATCAAAAGTGCATACATGTATTCCATTCCACAGTTCATCAAAGTGCCCTGGAAAAAGCTGGTGATGGTGCCAAGTATCCTGCCGAAACAGAAATTCATACTATGGATGACACTGCATCGACGCTTGGCAATAATAGACAGGCTAGAAAAATGGGGTATACACACAGACCAGGCCTGTTCTCTATGTGACAGTGGCAACACAGAGACTCATGACCACCTTTTCTTTGAATGTCCTTACTCACAATCACTGTGGCAAGGTTTACTTAGGTGGCTGAATTTCAATAGAGTGTTACAAAGCTGGGAGCATGAAGTCCAATGGCTCTCTGACAGAGTCAATAATAGGAACCCAAGGAAAACCATCCTAGGAGTGGTATTCGCCGCAGTTGTATATAATATCTGGATGGAAATGAACGAAAGACGATTCAGACAGTTGAGCATGGATGCTAAGATTAGAGCAAGACTGATTGCACCACAGGTGCACATCACTGGAAGGACGATGTACAAATGGCAGCCTACTCTACAATACTTAAACTGTTACCCGATATGTAACCCTTGAATATAGTCACAGTTTTGTAGATTAGAAGTTAGTTCAACAGCCTTCGGGTTGTATAGTGGTTAGTTGATCAATTTTGAGAGGTGTTCTATAGTCCCAAAGAACACGTGATGTACAATTACATTGGTTGAAATACAAATTTTCTTTTTGACAAAAAAAAAAATAAACTTTGAATGAAAAAGAAACCTAAGTAATTAGGTCACAAAGAACAAATTCCATCACCAATATGCTTAAAAAGACATATAAACATCAAAGAAAAAAGGTTTTAACATTAGACTCAAACCCGAGAAAAGAAAAAAAGAAACAACAAATAATTCAGAGCACTTTTTTAAACTTTTAGTCTCTTTTGTTATAAAAGTAGGTTAACTTTATTTTTTTAACATATAATATTTATTTGAGAATCTTGATAAATTAAAATTAGATTCTATCATATTCTTCTCCAGAATAATAAAAAACTGATTGATTCATGTAATAATTCGCATAAAAATTTTATACTCCATTTTATATCTACTGAAAGAGTAGTGTGCACTCTCTTTTATTTATAAGAAATTTATTTTTTATAATAATATTATGAATATAGAGTTTTTAAAGAGATGTCATGTGAGATACAATAACATAATATATTTTTTTATATAATAAAATATCCATTAACATATAGTGTTATACAATTAATTCAATTAAATTCATCATCTTTGCATGTTCCGAAGATATTAAATTCACAATTATTGTATCGATTTAATAATTCTTATCTTTATGATTTAAATTAAATATTTGATTTTTCAATTGTTATCTACAACAATTTCTTCTTCTTGTATACGTTTATAATGATTACCGTGCAACGCACGTACACTAAATCTTAGGTAAAAATAAAAAGATTCGGATAACCTTCGCACTGTTCATGACTATTTGTTCGAAATCCTCACATATATTGGAGAGTCTATACCCAATACAAGTATCGCTTTTCCTTTTCTCAGTTGAGCAAATTAACGCGCTATAGTTATGTTATTTTATTCTTCACAAAAATGAAGAAATATGCATGTGTTATGTGTGTATGTGAGTATATATTGTTGGTTTTTTTTTTGGAAATCGGAGGCAAATGAAAATTTTGAGTGAAATTTTAAGTTTCTCCCTTTGGCAAATGGATATTGTTGTATATTGAAAGAGGAAGAGGTTTTTTATGGTTATATAAGCAATTGCTCTTCTTCTAGCTCTTAAAGAGTTGAGAAGAAGGCAAGCCTCGCGCCGTCATCGTCGCTCGTTCGGCTCGCCTTTGGCTACGGTTAAACGATTGATTGATTAACTTTTTGGAGCAAATTTATTTGTTAAAAGTAAAATATTAATAGAAATGTTATTAAATATTTATTTTAATAACAAATATTAATATTAAATCCTCTAATTTATTTTTTATGTTGTCACGACCCAACCTCCATACCCGGTCGTGATGGTGCCTTTCGTGATGACAAGGCCAGCCAACTAACTCAATTCGTTTCTTTAATACTTATTAAACATAAATAGATGGGAAAATGCAACTTAAAGAATATTAATAATCAATATTATAGCCTAACTCAGCCAGACAGGAGTGTCACAAGTCACGAGCATCTAGGAGGATCTTGATTACAATTTCAAAGTCTATAATACATAGAGTAAAATCTGAAGAAAAAAAATCAAGAAGGAGAAGAAACTCGGTGCCGCGAACGCCAGCAGTCACCTTGCTTAGCTACTATAGTAATCCCTTCAATCCGCTATTAACTCACTACCGGGTGAACAGTACCTATAACTGCACGCGAGGTGCATGGAGTAAAGTGAGTACTTCCAACTCAGTGGTAATAAGAGCGAATAATACCTGAGCGATAAGAAAACACGTATGAGCACTCCAAAATGCTATAAAAGACTATGCAACCTTTAGAAAAAAATTTAGTAAAACCGTGACGCTGTGAAAATTCTTTAGAAAATCTCAATCTGATTTAAAAATCTCTTTCGAAAATATGCCTTTTCAACAGTTGCGAAAAATATTTTCAACAAGTAGGAAATAATCAGAAATCTGCCCCCCGGACTCAGTATCAACCTCTCAGTACAGTATCAGCCCAGCGGACTCACTCCCAACTCACAAGGCACAACATCAGCCTCTCGGGCTCAGCACTCCTTAACATGTAACACCAGGGTATCTGATCAACAAGGCAAGTAGTAGCATGTTTGCCAATGATATGTGAGCGCTAATAATCATGCCACATAGTGCAAACAGGAATGAATGCAAGAATGCAATGCAATGAACATGACCGCTGCGGCGCGCAGCCCGATCCATTTGGGTACCATGCGCTCACTGGGGTGTGTACAGACTCCGTAGGCTCCTACAGCGCAAGCGCTATAATACTGCAACATGCAGTTCGATCCATGCATGTATATGTATATACTGCTGCAGCGTGTAGCCCGACCCATATCTTAGTCCCGAAAAGCACACATAACACTGCTGCGGTGTGCAGCCCAATCCATGCTTAGTCCATCAATGCACATAAGCCCCTTGGGCAATAATAAAATAGCAGTTCTCAGCTCAAAACGTCAGTAAAATATCATTTAAGTTTTCAAATCTTCGAAAAATGGTTGAGTTTGCAAAACAGTATTTAGAACCTTGGACTGAGATCAAATAATATGCAGCGTAATACAAAATAGTGATATCAATCCTTGAATGATTCAAATAATCGGCACGAAGCCCAAAACATGGCGAACAACCCAAATCATGATAGCATCAAGTAGTTTTTCTGTCAATCACGCAGTAATATCAACAACCGAGACGAACTAAGTCACAATCCCCAACGGTGCTCTACCCCAAGCTCATACCTGGCATGCAAATCACCACAATACAGCATTATGATGTGCAAATCTGGTGTTTCAAACCCTCAGGATATCCTTCACAAGTATTACTCACCTCGAACTGACAAAATCTCAAGCCTCGATGCCTTTGCCCTCAAATCGGCCTCCACGCGCATCGAGGCTAGCCAAAAACAGAGCGAATACATCAGAATATGCAAATGGACAATACCCAATCGAAAACTATCAAATTATAGCAAGAACCTCGAAACTAGCAAAGCTCGAGCCTCGAGCCCGCTTCTCAAAAAATTACAAAACTTATATTACAGGATTCCTCGTCTTGCCACGAGTCCGTGCATACCAAGAACTCCCAAATCCAATATCAAATGACCTATCAAATCCCAATTTGAAATATTACAAACTCAAGCCCTAGTTCTTCAATTTTAGGCTTAATCTCTTGAATTTCTAGGTAGATTTCACAATAAATACGAGGTTTAAGTTCAAATTTCTTACCTCCAATCGATTCTTCTTGAATCCCTCTTCAATTCGCTCTCCCAAGCTCCAAAATCGCTCAACAATGGAGGAAAATATCACAGGCTCGCAGAGGAAATATTATTAAAAACCCCTTCTGCCCAGGCCTATTTCCGCTTCTGCAACACAAATGTCGCTTATGCGAATTCCGCTTCTGCGGTTTCCTTCATTTTACCCAGGACCGCTTCTGAGGCTCTTTCCGCTTCTTCGGACTTTCGGTTAAGGGGCATGACCTCTTTTGCAGTCCAAAACTCGCACCTGCGATTCCGCTTATGCGGTCAATACTTTCGCTTCTGTGGAAACTGCTGAACTCTCACCATTTCGCACCTGCAGAGCTTCTTCCGCTTCCGCGAAGCCGCATCTACGGTCTCCCTTCCGCAGATGTGGAAATACCTGCTGCAACAAAAACCAGCAAAACTTCCAACTTCAAATTCTCTCGTTCAACCACCCGAATTCACCCCGAGGCCCCCGTGACCTTAACCAAAAGCACAAACACGATCTATTCCCTTATTCAAACTTGCTCGAATCATCAAAACGCCATCTTTAGCATCAAAATCATCAATTTTCATCAAATCAAAGCCTAAGTTTCTTAAAAACTTCCGATTTGCACATTCAATCAAAACCCTAACCAAACGGCGTCTGAATGACATGAAAATTTACAGACATATCCAGAATCACCTAATGAAGCTGCATCAACTCTGGGAATTCTATTCCGACCCTCAAATCAAAATCTCACCGATCAACCGAAATCCGCCAAAATTCAAACTTCGCCAATTCAAGCCTAATTTTACATCGGAACTCCAAATTCAATTATCATCGCACTCCTAAGTTACAAATCATCCCTTGAAGCTAACCAACCACTGGAGTTCACATCCGTGCCCTCTAACCGCATAGTCAACTTTTAGTTGACTTTTCCAAAACAAGCTTCCTTCTAAGAGACTATGTGCCTCACTTCCAACTAAAACCAAATCAATTCTATCCGATCAACTAAAATACTGATATTGAAACATAGAGCAACATAATATGGGGGAAACAGGGCGGTAACTCACGTGACAACGGGCCGGGTCGTCACATCCTCCCCAACTTAAACAAACGCTCGTCCTCGAGCATGCCCAGAGTTGTCCTAGAAGCCAACCAAGAACTGAACAACCTTACCAGGCATATACGGGGGTGATCCCACGTCACCCTATCTCTTATAGGTCCGACAACACAACATGGCTGAAATTACCCAATCCAGTTAGCCCATAATTCACAGATATACATTTCCACTTCTGAAACCATCAACACGACCAAACCTTGCACCTATAATTTGAATAGTATCGAACCAGCTGTAATAACCCACACTTGCAATCTCAATGAAATCACATGATATACCACATAATCCAGCACCGGCAAGGATAACTTCTATTCATAGCAGCAGTCCACAACAACCATATAGCGATAAAAATCTCTTATTAGCTAAAGCCCCATTCCAACGCTTCATATCCTATCAATGATAATGAAACACACATCAAACTGTAACCATTTCTCATATCAACCACACATGAAACCACTTCCTTTTAGACTAATACCACAGTAGATTTTCGAGCCAAACCTCGATATAAATCCTCTAACCAGCCGAAATCACATAAGTTCGCATTTACTAATGACTCCAATGATCACCTCGAATTCAATGCACCACTCTGGTGATATGACATCTCATCACCGACCTAAGCCACAACTTGCATAATCCACGCACCAATGGTGGGCGGTCTGAACATACTCAAATCATGACAAATGGATCAATGAAAGAGCTGGAAATCGAATTCCTTGGATCATCACAACACAAGCCTGGGACCCTGTCCCACATCATAGAATTAGAATACCTCAATCTACCCCGAAGGGTCTAATCTCCACGTGGCCTCACTAAAATGCGCGATCTTATCCAAACATTGTTACACGTGAAGCACCTCAAGTCACCGTGATCAAAAGTAGACAACGACACACAGATTGGTGTCTGAAACCAAGCAATCCATCACTCCCACGGTGAGGCAAGTAATATACACAGTTCAATCCTGAAAGGACACAACCGATGCGCCATTCGCCGAGCAACACCCAATACAGACTTTCTTCAGAGACCAGGAAGCAAGACATACCAAGTAATATATGGAAAACTATTCTCAACATCACACTGTTGGGGCGTGTAACCCGACCAGATAACGTACCCGTGGCAACGTGCCACCCGATCCACACAAATTTCTCACATAGGGAGATGCATATCAAGCCAAATTTGCTCATTACAACAAAATACTGAGTGCATAACAATATCTACATGTAGCGTTATAAGCTACAAAACTCAAGCACAACCCAAAACAATAACACCTCACAACACCGAAAAAGTATCTCATAGATCTCCCCAGATCCCTATCAAGCTCAATAATGAGAGATTAAACCTATCCCTCAACAATACCTATCAGGGCCAACCAAGCCATCTCAATCTGAATAGGTAGCCACATCGGCCTGCCAACAGACTCAATGCCAAGAAGCCTGAAACTGCTCCTTCCACTTTTATAACTCTTGCTGGAGCCGTACGATATGGTGCATGGCACCCAATAAATGCTGAAGCCCACAATCTCGCCCGACGACACGCCCGACCATAAGGAACGCATAAAAAACGTCCTTCAATAACGGAACTGAATCAATGGCAGAAACCTCTATACTGACATCCGTCACCAAGGCCCAATTAAGGAAAGCAATCTCTCACAACCGTTCGCTGGTCCTTGGAGTGCCAACCATTCTGCTATTAACATGGTCGGATACACCCCGCTACCCCGCCTGTGGCATTTTCTAACATAGCCCATAGCAAAATTGTCTAAAATAACCCCCCATTAAGACAATCAGTCTACATCTCAACATCATATACAAAATCTAACATACCAACAAGGAAAGATCCACTCGGGCCTCCAAATTCAATAGCCGCTAACGCTACCGATACACACTATCCCCAACCACTAGATAGCCTGAACATGAGAACTCCCAGTCTACAACTCCACATAGCACACACATCGATGTACCTGATCCCCAAGTTTTGCATTATAAATACATATTACACCTCGAGTACCCAATCATTCTTCGAAGATATTCTAAAATTCTCCCGTGCCATCAAACACACTCAGATATCAGCATTCTATATATCAAGAAAAATGCCGCAACACTACCGAAGTGCCATAAACTTAATCATATTGCCCTTTTTCTGAAACATATACCCTTGTCAAATCCCTATGATTAGCAACATTGTTTCCTTAGTCATATGAGGATCATTCACCCCAATTCCTCTGAAGATCGATTCTTAAATCACCTGCAGCTGCCCGTTCTACTTGAGAATTTAATGACTTCCCATTCTGAACTGAACCGAACCTTACACACACAAATCGCAATCCTCCACAACATATCGCTTATACCATGCCACACTAGGATAACATGAGAACGTTTTATCTCCCTTCCACACCGAAGACGTCGACGCACCCAACTTGTCAAGAGCTTTCATTGATCCCATTAAGAAGAAAAATCAATACACACTCCACGCTTCGCATATCCATAAGAAATATACTCATCTTCAAACCACGATAAAACCCAGCAAGAACTTTCTCCCAATTTAATCTATCCAATTTCCTTTCTGATTCATCCTCAACTTGATATTTCTCCCTCGCTGTAGTATCACAATGCCTCAATCCAGGACTACCACAGGAGATTGAACATAAGGCCATACTATCTAAGACTCATAGGCCACCGAATACTCTCTCAATGCTTCCCAGAAATACCACGCTCCAGAATATTTTACTTGAAGAACTTCCTGCAAACCCGATTTCGCTGCCATTACTTTCCAGATGCCGATACATAGAATTCCATAATCAACATAAAAATACCACAAGCCTCGACATTCCCCGATGAATAAACAGTATTTGACCATATACACAACCCTTGAAACACCTGATTGATACATGTACAATCTCGAACACATTAAAACTATTCACGAGAGTCATTCACTCTTATTCAAACTGCAATTTACCTAACTTAACGAACAGACCCACTCGTGCCTTATTGGCACTCTGACACCGTAGGATATGATCTCATTCCAATTCAACGAATATCTTCCTTTACTACACACAAAGCATTCTTTATCGACAACACCTCAAGACATCTTATTGTTTTCATAATTCTACGAAGTACCATATAACCTTTATCAAAATTTTGCTTCACTCGCGCCATCCTCGGCTCATTTTCTGCAACACGAACTGATCCGCCAGCATACCTCAAAAAGGAATAAACATAGCACGTAACCGTGTAATCAGCTAATCGACCGCAACCTCCCCAACATGGCCAAAAGCCACCTATCACGACACATTTAATAATCCATAATACTTTTACTCTAAAGATTCCATAATATTATAGTGAGATTAAATAAATCCTATACTAGTTTACAAAAACACATATCATCTAGTCTTCTTGAGTCAAAACTCGTAGCGCCACACGTAATGTACTTCACTCCCCAACAAGGAAACACAAAATATTCTTCACGCGCCCATTACTCGGGGCTTCACAACATATTACAATAGGAATCAGACACTTAAAAGTTCATCTATTATCCCGCAGACTTCTTTGTCACTACCAAGTCATAAAATAACATCTCGTCACATGAATACAAAACCGCCATTCCGGTTAATAGCAACAATATCGACTATATAAGCTCAAAACGCTTTCTCACACGATCAGCACTTCGGTGCTTCAGCCATAGGCAAGATCCGGCCTCAAGTCCTCCAGGTTAGCCAAACATCAAACTCACGGGATCACATCTCGTCCCTCGATCAGAGAATCACAAGTCATTAGGGCACATATATTACCGAGCACTCATGTGCGCATACAGATGTGTGGAAGGAATTTCAAGAGTTATATCTCAAGCTAAATCAAGTACACACGATAAGAATTCCATGAAAGTGAAGTTTTCCTAAAGGTTCTGCAGCCTCTCGAGGATAAATACAGACGTCTCCGTACCGATCCACGAGACTCTACTAAACCTTCTCATGACTCGTGAGACCTAGCAATCTAGGCGGTGATACCAACTTGTCACGACCCAACCTCCATACCCGGTCGTGATGGTGCCTTTCGTGAAGACAAGGCCAGCCAACTAACCCAATTCGTTTCTTTAACACTTACTAAACATAAATGGATGGGAAAATGCAACTTAAAGAACATTAACTATCAATATTATAGCCTAACTCAGCCTGACCGAGGTGTCACAAGTCACGAGCATCTAGGAGGATCTTGATTACAATTTCAAAGTCTATAATACATAGAGTAAAATGTGGAAACAAAATCAAGAAGGAGAAGAAACTCGGTGCTGCGAGCGCCAGCAGTCACCTTGCTTAGCTACAATAGCAATACCTTCAATCTGATATTAACCCGCTACCGGGTGAACAATACCTGCAACTGCACGCGAGGTGCAGGGAGTAAAGTGAGTACTTCCAACTCAGTAGTAATAAAAGCGAATAATACTTGAGTGATAAGAAAACACGTACAAGCACTCCAAAATGCTATAAAAGACTGTGCAACCCTTAGAAAAAAAATTAGTAAAACCGTGACGCTGTGAAAATACTTTAGAAAATCTCAAGCTCATTTAAAAATTTCTTTTGAAAATATACCTTTTCAACAGTTGCAAAAATATTTTCAACAAGTAGGAAATAATCAGAAATCTGCCCCTCGGGCTCAGTATCAACCTCTCAGTACATTATCAACCCGGCGAGCTCACTGCAAACTCACAAGGTACAATGTCAACCTCTCGGGCTCAGCACTCCTTAACATATAACACCAGGGTATCTGGTCAACAAGGCAAGTAGTAGCATGTCTGCCAATGATATGTGAGTGCTAAAAATCATGCCACGTAGCGCAAATGCATGCATGCAATGCAATGCACATGATCCCTGCGACGCGCACCCCGATCCATTTGGGTACCCTGTGCTCACTAGGGTGTGTAATAGACTCCGGAGGGGCTCTTACAGCCCAAGCGCTATAATACTGCGGCGTGCAGTCCGATCCATCTACTATATTACTGCGGCGTGCAGTCTGATCCATGCATGTATATGTATATACTGCTGCGGCGTGCAGCCCGACCCATATCTCAGTCCCGAAAAGCACACATAACACTGCTGCGGTACGCAGCCCAATCCATGCTCAGTCCAGCAGTGCACATAAGCCCCTTTGGCAATAGTAAAATAGCAGTTCTCACCTCAAAACGTCTGTATAATATCATTTAAGTTTTCAAATCTTAGAAAAATTGCTGAGTTTGCAAAACAGTATTTAGAACCTTGGACTGAGATCAAATAATATGCAAGTAATACAAAACAATGATATCAATCCCTGAAGGATTCAACTAATCCGCACGAAGCCCAAATCATGATAGCATCAAGTAGTTTTTCAGTCAATCACGCAGTAAAATCAACAACCGGGATGGACTAAGTCACAATCCCCAATGGTTCTCTACCTCATGCTCATATCTGGCATGCAAGTCACCATAATACAACACTATGATATGCAAATCCGGGGTTTTAAACCCTTAGGATATCATTTACAAGTATTACTCACTTCGAACCGGTGAAATCTCAATCCTGCGACGCCTTTGCCCCTCAAATTGTCTCCACGTGCGTCGAGTCTAGCCAAAAACAGAGTGAATACATCACAATATGCATATAGGAAAATACCCGATCGAAAACTATCGAATTATAGCAAGAACCTCTAAACTAGCAAAATCCGATCCCCTGGCCCGCTTCTTGAAAAATTACAAAACATACCTTACCGGATTCCTCGTCTCGCCACGAGTACGTGCATACCAAGAACTCCCAAATCCGAGCTCAAATGACCTATCAAATCTCATTTTCAAATATCACAAACTCAAGCCCTAGTTCTTCAATTTTAGGCTCAATCTCTTGAATTTCTAGGTAGATTTCACAATAAATACGAGGTTTAAGTTCAAAATCTTACCTCTAATCAATTCTCCTTGAATCCCTCTTCAATTCGCTCTCCCAAGCTCCAAAATCGCTCAATAATGGAGGAAAATAACATAGGTTCGCAGATGAAATATTATTAAGAAAAACCCTTCTGCCCAGGCCTACTTCCGATTCTGCGATACAAATGTCGGTTATATGACTTCTGCTTCTGCGGCATTATTCGTCTTCTACAGTTTCCTTCATTTTTCCCAGGACCGCTTCTGCCGTCCATAACTGCTTCTGTGGTTACCGCTCTTGCGGTCTCTTTCCGCTTCTACAGACTTTCGCTTAAGGGGCATGACCGCTTCTGCGGTCCAAAACTCGCACCCGCGATACCACTTCTGCGGTCAATACTTTTGCTTTTGCGGAAACTGCTGAACTCTCACCATTTCGCACCTGCGAAGCTTCTTCCGCTTCCGCAAAGCCGCATCTGCGGTCTCCCTTCCGCAGATTCGGAAATACCTGCTGCAACCAAAACCACAAAACTTCCAACTTTAAATTCTCTCGTTCAACCACCCAAATTCACCCCGAGGGCCCCGGGACCTCAATCAAAATCACAAACACGATCTATTCCCTTATTCAAACTTGCTCGAATCATCAAACCGCCATTGTTAGCATCAAAATCCTCAATTGTTATCAAATCAAAGCCTAAGTTTCTTAAAAACATCCGATTTGCACATTCGATCAAAAACCCGACCAAACGACGTCTGAATGAACTGAAAATTTTCAACATATCCAAAATAACCTAACGAAGCTACTGCAACTCTTGAAATTCCATTCCGACCCTTGGATCAAAATTTCACCTATCAACCGGAATCCGTCAAAATTCAAACTTCGTCAATTCAAGCCTAATTTTACACTGGACCTCCAAATTCAATTCTGATTTCACTCCTAAGTCAAAAATCATCCCCCGAAGTTAACAAAACCACTGAAATTCACATCCGAACCCCCTAACCACATAGTCAACTTTCAGTTGACTTTTCCAAAACAAGCTCCCTTCTAAGAGACTATGTGCCTCACTTCCAACTAAAACCAAATCAATTCTATCCGATCAACAAAATACTGATATTAAAACATAGAGCAACATAATATGGGGAAACGGGGCAGTAACTCGCGTGACAACGGGCCGTGTCATCACATCCCGCCAACTTAAACAAACGCTCGTCCTCTAGCGTGTCCAGAGTTGTCCTAGAAGCCAACCAAGAACTGAACAAACTTATGTGCCATGCTTTCCGAATGCAATTTGGTGGGCAATCCTAAAGAGTGGAGGAACTAATTCTGGATCCACTCGCCATTTTTTTGTTGTTAGAGAAACGTTTGCTACTTATGCTCTTGTTGGACCTGATGAGACGGTTTCTATAAGAAATGCTGCAAAGGCCAAGATTAAAGGATGTGGAAAGCTATTTCTCAAAATAACTTCCGGCAAAGTGGTAACTTTGAACAACGTCCTTCACGTTCCTGAGATTAGAAAGAATTTAGTCTCTACTGGACTTCTTATTAAGAAAAGTTTTAAATTTGTATTTATATCCGATAAGGTTGTAATAAGTAAGCACGAGATATTTGTAGGAAAAGGTTACTTCACTGAGGGCCTTTTCAAGTTGAATGTAATGGTTGTTGAACATAATAATAAATTTCAGTTTAGTCTTACTTACTTGAGTCAAATAAATTATGGCATATATGTTTGGGTCATGTTAATTATAAAACCTTGGGAAAAATGATAAATTTAGAAGCATTGCCTAAGTTTGAATGTGACAAATCAAAATGTAAAGTATGTGTGGAATCTAAGTATGTTAAACATCCTTGTAAGTCAGTTGAAAGCAATTCAAATCCTTTAGACTTAATTCACACAGATATTTGTGACATGAAGTCAATATCATCTCGCGGTGGAAAGAAGTATTTTATAAATTTATTGGCGATTGCACTCGATATTGCTATGTTTACTTACTTAATAATAAAGATAAAGCAATATACACATTCAAGCAATACAAAATAAATTTTAAATGCAACTTAATAAAAAAATCAAAATGATAAAAAGTGATAGGTATGGTGAATATGAATCTCCTTTTGAACAAATATGTTTAGAATATGGAATTATTCATAACAACGGCCTTTACACGGCCCAATCCAATGGGATTGCATAAAAAAAGAATTGTTCATTAAAATGAATGCTTTATTGATAAGTTCTGATTTACCACAGAACTTGTGGGGGAAGGTTGCTCTTACGGCTAGTCGACTACTAAATAGAGTAGCCCATAGCAAACCACAATCCATTTCATATAAAAAAGGAAAGGAAGTCCAACTTGAATTATTTTAAAGCGTGAGGGTGTTTGGAAAAAGTGCAACTTTCTAAATCCAAAAGGGTAAAAATAGGACCGAAAACCGTTGTTGTGTTTTCATAGGATATGCGACTAATAGTAAAGCATATCGATTTCTAGTTCATAAATCAAAAAATCCCGACATTCATAATAATATGGCTATAGAATCAGATAATGTTGAGTTCTTTGAAAATATATATCCGTATAAGAAAGAATGTGAGTTGATTGGTGAAGGATATAAAAGACATCGGAAAAAAATAAAAGAAAGTACACTTAACTAGGAGGATCCAAGGCGTAGTAAACGTCAAAGAACGTCAACTTCATTTGGACCAGATTTTGTGACTTTCTTATTGAAAAATGAGCCTCAAACACTTAAAAAAGTTATGTCTTCTTCAAAATCATTGTTATGGAAAGAAGCAGTCAATAGTGAAATAGAATCCATATTGAACAACGATACATGGGAGTTGGTTGGTTTTCCTTCTGGAAATAAACCATTGGGTTCTAAATGGATCTTTAAGAGGAAAATAAAATATTATGTCACTATTGACAAATATAAGTCAAGACTTGTGGTCAAAGGCTATAGACAATGAGAAGGTCTTGGCTATTTCGATACATACTCTCTAGTTACAAGAATTACGTCCATACGAGCGTTAGTAGCATTAGCTGCAGTTTATGATGTTGAAATTCATCAAATGGATGTTAAGATAACCTTCTTAAATGGAGAGTTAGAGGAAGAAATCTTTATGGAACAACTTGAAAGGTTTGTGGTTAAAGAAAATAAGGTATGTAGACTTGTTAAGTCCGTTTACTGATTAAAACAAGCATCCAAACAATGACATGCGAAATTTGACCAAACAATATTGTCAAATGGATTTAAGATAAATGACTTTGATAAATTTGTGCATATTAAAAATATTCCAAATCATATAGTCATTGTTTTCTTATATGTGGATGATATGATCATAATGAGTAATGACATTGCCAACATAAATGCTACTAAGCGCATGCTAACTAACAAGTTTGATATGAAGGACTTGGGAGTTGCTGATTTAATTCTGGGAATTAAGATCCATAAGACTTCTCACGGTCTGGCATTGTCACGGTCTCATTATATTCGAAATAAGAGAATTAAACCAGCGAACCACTTCATTTCTTTTGACCATGGATTCCATCAAATATATATATATGCCAAATTATGTATATCATATCTATATTTGATTAAGTTTTTTTGTCAAATTTATTTGTTAATAGTAAATTATCAACAAAAGCTTTATTAAATATTTATTTTAATAACAGAATATTAATATAAAAATAAATATTAATATTAATTCCTCCAATCCGTTTTTTCTGTTTTGGTAACAGAAAATTAACTACCCTCTTCAATTTTTCCTCTCTATTTTCCTTCTTTTTTGTTGAGTAAATAGCTATTTATGTAATAGCATTTATCCTGTGGTCGTTTTGCATAAACAGCCATTCTGAAGAGTTGCATCCTTTCAGATTTCAGCCAAACTTTGGCTATATATATGAGGCTATTTTGCTCAGAATTTTCATACGAATTTTCTGAGTTCTTCTCATTTCTTCTAAATATTTTAACTTCAACGAAAGTAACGGTAAGTGCGATTTGCTTCGAACTTTGTGTTCGCTGAAACACTAAGGTTTGAAGTACCACTACGCCAGTGTGTAATTTTTTTTTCATGGGAGGAAATAATCCATAACCCTGGATATTAGGAGGGGATTAAATTTCTTAAGAAAACATTATAAATTCAGTAAACTCGGATTGATTTTTGTTATTTCGTTTACTTTTCTATTTATATATTATTCTGCTTTATTTTTCCCGAATCATTTTACAAATACAATTTACTAAATATATATGTGGCCACTGGCCAGCGAGCTCACGCTCTGCACGAGATATCATAATTTAACTTCCATTAATTTTCTGCGAAATTTCATAAAATCTGAATACAAATAGGACTTTCGTTGGTATTCACGAATCGAGATTATTTTTCTCCTTGATTAATTATTGTTTTTGGGCCCGTCAGGAGTTTAGCCAACTGATTTGACCCTTATTCAGTAAGTACTGATATCGCCATTTTAAGCCAAGGATAGTTGGGTGAAATTAAAAAATATTTAAATTTATAACTGATTGTTCAAAAATACCCCAATTTTAAAAGTAATTAAAATTTAATCATTTTTTATGAAAAGATAAATTTAAGCGAAAACAATGTTCAAAACCTGGAAAATATGCCAGTATATTATACTGGAGTTATAGCATAAGTATACTTGAACTCCAACATACAAGTATACTGGTCCATTATAATATACTGAAGTTTGGAGCACCAGTGCTCCAGTATATTATGCTAGATCATTCTCTGTTGTAGCAGAATAATGACTATTTTTCATTGGCTTGGTAAATGCTGGTTATTTTTGAATGACATATCTAAAAACTGATTAAACGATGCTATTTTTACAGGATAGTTAACACAGGGAACGAACACAAAACAACTATTTTTACGAATACTGTTTAGAGTTTAGCCAATACTTATTTTGTTCTGAAAATTTAAACTAAAAATTTTAAATTCAGGACTTTATGTCCAGAAAAATTGAACTAAAAATTAAAATTCAGTTTTGTCGAGCATTTCAACACTTTTAATATGTGTGTAAACACACTTTTTAATTCTTAAAGGTGTCGTAGATTGCTGCTGCAACACGCATTATTAATACAAAGGTTAATCACGAGGAAATGATCACCATTGCCGACGTTTTTTATATGTATGGTATGGTAGGAAACTTGATTTCCTTTTCAGCATTCTTTCCTCCAAAATTTCCACAGACTAGACTTGTTTAACCTGTCTATTTATGTACAGAAAGAGTTCACTTCTACAACCATTCCATTGAGTTAATATTAATTCCAACAAGAGAGTTAATTAATAGCTCTAAAAAAGAAAATTAATCTGTAGAAGCTTGCAATGGAGAAGATTTTTTCAATCTCAGGAACTAGCCTCTCATTATTGAGCAAGAATCTAGCTGATGATCTCAAACAATTTTTTGTATCATTTTAAGGCGTACCATTCTCAGCATCCTATTCACATTCCAAGATTTTAATTCTTGTTTTTCTTTTTTACTCCGAGCCATTCTTGCCTTCTTCGTCACTGTCCAAAAAGCCTGGACTCAAGATAAGCATGGTACTAATGCTAATGTTGATGCTAAGAGTTCATCAAACAGCTTGAAAAATTCAAACTCTCGCGTTGAAAATCTGGGTAATGAGGATTTACAAGAGGAAGATGTTGAGGTTGTAATTATGGATAGGCTAATGAATTTCTGCAACCAAAATGGGGATAGAATGGAGGATATTAAGCCAGAGTTGGCCGAGGTTTTGAGTTTGTTTGAGGAAGTAGAGCCTAGTTTTGAAGAAATTAAAGAAGCTTTTGATATGTTTGATGAAAATGGAGATGGATATATTGATGCAAGTGAGTTGATGAAAATTATTGGGAGAATGGGTTTCTCTGAATTTTCATTGGAGGATTGCAAAAAGATGATTATGGCCTTTGATGAAAACAAAAATGGAAGAAATGAATTTCGTGAATTTGTGAAGCTCATAGAGCAGAGCTTTCAGGAACCTAATCAGAGTTAGACCGAGTTTTTTTTATCTAAAAAAAAATACCTTACTAGTTACTATTATTAAGTTATCCTAAGGTATTGAACATTCAGACCGAAAGATGTAAATCTATTAATAATGTTATCATGTACGCAATATATTTAAATAAAATTAACAAAACTAAAAATTACGAATTTACTTTTACACATAAGAGATTTAAAATACATATGAAAAGGTTATTTTCTAATCTACCTATCTATCAATTCAAATTATAAGTGACCACAAGAGATCATTTCCTCGATCAACTGTGATTGTTGTTTGTTGATATTAAACCTTATCGGATACAATAAAAAATTTAAAATAGCTATAACGATCTGATTGGTCGTTTTGCTTTCTAGAATTTTATTTTTCTAAATAAAACTTTCCGTACTTGCTTTAGCTGATTTATGACTTGTAGGGGTGGTTGTTTCAGGATTTGGAAGAAATTAGGTTGAAATCGAAACATTTGGTTCCTTAAGGTTGGCTTAGCTGGCCAAGTTTGACTTCGAGCAATATTTTTAGTAAACAGAATGGGATTTGAGCATAGGCCTAGAATCGAATTCCGAGGTCCCTAACCCGAAAAACGAGTTTTTGTTAAAAATTGTTAAACTGAAAATTTAAGGATTTAAAAAAATGAATAATGTTTGATCATGTTAGTATCGGTATGGTATGTTGGTTTCGGAACCCCGTACAAGTCCAATATAACATTTAAGTTATGTCTGTAAAATGTGGTGAGAAACGGGACTGATTTGACGTGATTCAGACGTCTGGTTGTAAAAATAGGAATTTTAAATCTTCTTAAGAATTTCAAGCGTTTTGGTTTTAAATCTGTAGTTTAGGTGTTATTTCAGCGATTTGATCGTAAGAGCAAGTTTGTATGATGTTGTTAGATTTGTGTGAGTATTCAGTGTGGAGCCCCTAAGGCTCTTGTGAGTTTAGGACGAGTGTTGGGAGTGATAACGCTTAAGTTTTTCTGGTGTTTCTAGGCAGTGTTGCAGGTCTCACAAATGCAAGGAACTGTTCGCATTTGCGATGACCGCATCTGCGAAAGAGCCTAGAGCTAGGCAGTCGTCGTATTTGCGAACCTAGCAGGGTCCGTATTTGCGACCCTTTTGTCGCATTTGTGATCCGCCCAGGTTCCATTTGCGATGGTTTTGTCGTAATTGCGACCTTCGCATTTGCGAACCTAATGTTACAAATGCGACATCAAAGACCTGGACACAGCTTTTAAAAGCGGGACTTAGACAATTTATTTTATTTCACCTCTACACTTGGTCTATTTGGGAGCTTCCAAAGAGAGAATTTCAACCTAGCATTGTGAGGTAAGTTATTTCCACTTAATGTGAGTTTAATACTTGGATTTTGGGTAAATTAATATATAAATATTAGTGAAAATCATGGGATTAGAGTAAAACCTAGGGTACCACGAAATTTGTTGTGGAATGGAGTAAAAATTATATATTCTTGATCCTTAGGTTATGGATAACAACTTTCTTAAAAGAAATTTGGAATATGGGCACGTGGGCCCGGGGATTTAATTTTAGGAACTTTGCAATTAGGATTCGAAAAGTACTTTAATAACTAGAATATGAATTCTTGAGCTTGTATTGACTAGTTCTTACCCCGTGTAATGGTTAGTTTTAGATCGTTCGGTTCCGAATTGAGGGTTTTGAGCACATTCTTGAATCGTGATATAAGCTTTGGGACGAGGTAAGTCTCTTTTCTAACTTTGCAAGGGAAAATGTCCCCACATGTGTACTTAATTAATATAAGATTATTTGTGAGGCTATGTATGCACGAAGTAACGAGAGTCTATACGTAAATGTTATTCCTGTTATATCCGGATAGTTCTAGGATCACATCATGCTTCGTGATCGCTATTGATTGCTTATATATGCTAATGGTATGAATTGAAGTAAGTTGAAGGAAATCTAAAGATTTACATGCTTCAAGTGAATTGTATTCATTTTTATAAAAAAGGAATTAAAGAATTTTTGTGTTTAAAAGATGAAAATTATGTTGATCGCGTCGCACGTATGATTCGCGGACGTGGTTATATTTTTACCGCGTCGCATGTATAATTCGCGAGCGGGGTAGATAGGTGCGTCTATGGTTCGTGCCGTTCGACTCTCGATTGTACACATTTTACATTTATGTTAGATCGGGGCTATCGTCCTCGGTAGTATTTGTATGATAATACAATCGTAGCCCTTATAATTTGTATGACTTATTGATTGAAAGGTCACTAATTTAAATTAGGAAATTTCATAGTTTTATTAATTGGATGAAAGTATTTCCAATAATCATCTTGTTTGAGCTTGTTGTTATCTACATGCACTGTGAATGAAATATGTTGAACTTCATATTATTATATATGCTGGCCTAGTAAGCGTCGAAGTCGATCCCTCGTCACTACTTCTGCAAGGTTAGTCAAGATACATACTAGGTGCATATTTTTATGTACTCATGCTACGATTATGTACTTGATTGTATAAGCTTTGAGGCAGGTGCATCTGGCCATCAGTTCGACGCACAGAGCGGTCATCTCAGCTTGAGACTTTCCGGTGAGCTGCCCTTCCCAGCTGATCCGCAACAACTGGATTCTCTCTTTTGTCTTTATGTTCCTATCTATTTCTATTCCAGGCAGTAGAATAGTATGATTTTATATATTCTACTAGACGCCCACACACTTTTGACACCAGGTCTTGGCACACACATTAGTAGAATTATGATGTTTTGGCTTGTCTGCATGACCAAGTTGCATTTATTCCTTAAACTTAAGTATGCTTAAGCTTTTAAAAACTATAAATTTCTTAAATTTATAAAGGAATTTATCACGTACTAACTACATAAATGAGGATTTACTATACAATCAGTGTTGGCTTGCCTAACAACGGTATTGGGTGCCATCACGACCTAATATGGAATATGGATCGTGACAACATGGCATTAGACACTAGGTTCATGTAGGTCTCACAAGTTATGGGTAAACTTGGTAGAGTCTTGAGGATCGGTATGGAGACGTTTGTACCTATCTTCGAGAGGCTATAGGGTGTTTAGAAACTACTCTTTATTTATCTCCTATTTTGCAATTGATGATGTACTAAATTCCCTTATCCTATTCTCTCACAGATGGTGCGAATGTGTACGACAGACGTTCCATACCAGGGAGGAGCCGCTCCTCCCTTTGCTAGAGGCTGAGGTAGAGGCAGGGGAAGGCACCGACCCGAAGTAGGGGATGAGGGCATCCCAAAGCTGTCCCAGCTGCCCCGTCGACGGACCCAATGGGGGATTTCATTATCGAGGATCAGGGGGAGGTGCCCATAGCAGAGCTTGCCCCCTGTAGATTTCATGATAGCAGCGGGTTTCCAAGAGATCATGGGTCGTATGCTGCGGTTCACGGACTTGATGACTCAGGCCGGTTTATTTCCAGCATACCCGACCACATCTCAAGAAGGATGGGGAGCACAGACCTATACTTCTCAGGCTCCTGGGCATGCGGCCGCCATATATCAGACTCCAGGTACACTACCCGCGGGCAGTGCCCAACCAGTTGCAGCAGTGGCACCTGAGCTCACACCAGCTGTGAACGGCGATCGTAGAAATTATTGGACAGATAGACCAGACTATGCCCTCCTATCTTCAGAGGTGATCGTCGTGAGGATGCCCAGGATTTTAGTGCTAGGTGCATGGATAGGCTACACAACATGAGGATATTGGAGTCCCATGGAGTGGATTTCACCGCCTTCCAGTTAGAGGGCATGGCCCGCAGATGGTGCTAGTCTTACTTTCTCAATAGACCAGCAGGTTCTCCTCCCATGACTTGTGACCAGTTTGCACGGCTTCTATTGGACAAGTATATTCTACCCTCCCATAGGGAAGAGCTATGGTGCACGTTTGAGCAGCTCGAGCAGGGGAATATGTTTGTGATCAACTATGAGGCGATAGTTTCTGAGTTGTCTCGACACGCACTGATTATTCCATACGGACGCAGAGAGAGAGAGCAGAGATTTTTTTGTGGGGTTACACCCTGGTATTCGAGCTAGTATGACCCAAGAGGTTGAGATGAGTACTAATATCAGCTAGTGGTAGAGATTGCGCGGAGGATTGAAGGTTATCACCGGAGGAGCAGAGAGTAGTTGCAGCAGGACAAGAGAGCCCGATTTTCTGGAGATTTTAGAGGTGCCTCAGCTAGGGGAAGAGGTCAGTTTGGGAGGTGCCACCGCAACAAACCCCCATATTCAACTCCACCACCTCCTTCTCGAGGTGCTCTAGAGAGGCCTTATTTGAGTGCGATACCTGAGAGTTCTTACCGCCCACCAGCTATTAAGGGTTCCTCCGGTGGGTATTCTAGATATTAGGATTCTTCAAATGGATATTCGGGCCATCAGCGTCAAGCTTCAGGACAACATTCTATGGAACTGCAAGTTTGTTACGAGTGTGGAGATCCGGGTCACATAAAGAGGACCTGCCTCAGACTTCGGGGCAAGACAGTACATTAGGGTCATCATCTTATGATTGCAACACCATCTGGATACCATCAAATATGGATGGATGAAGAAGATACGGGGAAATTTTTTATCATGCCATGGGGGATGTATTGATACAGAATGATGCCATTTTGTTTGAAGAATGCTGGTGCCACCTATTTGAGGGCCATGACTACAATTTTCATGACATGATACATAAGGAAATCAAGGTGTATATAGATGACATCATCATCAAATCCAAAAAGGCCGTAGATCATATGGAAGACTTGAGAAAATTCTTCAACAGATTAAAAAGATACAATCTTAAATTGAATCCTACCAAGTGTGCATTCGGGGTTCCTACTGGGAAATTACTAGGTTTCATCGTGAGTCGCTGAGGGATAGAATTGGATCCGTTAAAGGTCAAGGCCATTCAAGAGTTGCCACCGCCAAAGAACAAGAAGGACGTGATGAGTTTTCTGGAAAGACTCAACTATATCAGCTGGTTCATAGCTCAGTCCACTATCATTTGTGAACCTATCTTCAAGATGCTGAAGAAGGATGGTGCCACCAAATGGACTGACGATTGTCAAAAAACTTTCGACAAAATTAAGGAATGCTTATCAACTCCACCAGTCTTGGTTCGCCTGAACCAGGAAGACCCCATATGCTTTATCTCACAGTAGTGGATGGAGCATTCAGTTGTGTTCTGGGGCAACATGATGAAACGAGGAGAAAGGAGCAAGCCATCTATTATCACAGGAAGAAGTTTACCCCGTACGAGGCCGGGTATTTTCTATTAGAGCGTACCTGTTGTGCTCTGACTTGGGTAGCTCAGAAATTAAGGCATTATTTATGTGCTTACACTACTTATCTTATATCCAAAATGGACCCGCTAAAGTATATCTTCCAGATGCCCATGCATATTGGCAAGCTCGCCAAGTGAAAAATCCTGCCAAGTAAATTCGAAATTGTTTATGTCACTTGGAAGGCGGTCAAAGGGAAAGCTTTGGAAGACCATCTCGTCGAGAATCCGGTGGGAGGATAATACGAACTTTAAAGACGTATTTTCCTAATGAGGAGGTATCTTTTGTAGGAGAGGACATTGCAGAATCCTATGACGGTTGGACGATATTTTTTGACGGAGCTGCAAATTTCAAAGGATTTGGCATAAGAGCAGTCCTGGTATAAAAAAACCGGTCAGCATTACCCGCTATCTGCCAAGCTCAGTTCCCATGCACCAACAACATGGCCGAACACGAAGCATGTATCCTGGGGCTCAAATTGGCCATTGACGTGAATGTTCAGGAGTTACTAGTGATCGGAGATTCGGACCTACCCATACATCAGGTTCGAGAAGAGTGGGCAACCAAGAACTCCAAAATACTCCCTTATCTGCATCAAATACGGGAGTTGAGGAAAAGATTCAAAAGACCAAATTTTAGCAAGTCCCCATAATACAGAATGAATTCACTGATGCATTAGCCACCTTATCATCGATGATCTAGAATCTAGATACAAATTTCATTGATCCCATTCAAGTCAAGATTTATGCCTAACCAGCTTATTGTGCTCACGTTGAGGAAGAAGCCGATGGGAAACCATGGTTCCATGATATCAAAGAGTATTTGACAACAGAAGAATACCTGGAGCTTGCCAACACTACTCAGAAGTGCACACAGAGGTTATCTAACAGCGTCTTTCACAGCGGAGGAATCCTGTACATGAGGACTCCCGATTTGCGATTGCTAAGGTGTGTCGAGGCAAAAGAAGCATCCAGACTATTGGACAAAGTGCAAGCAGAAACCTGCAGACCACACACGAACGGTTTTTTTTAGGAAAGAAGATACTCCGAGCATGATACTTTTAGATGACCATGGAAACAGACTGTATCCAGTATGTTCGCAAATGCCATCGCCATCAGATACATGCAGATATGATAAAGGTGCCTCGAAACGAGCTTACTGCAACAAGTTCTCCATGCCCATTCATCGCTTGGGGAATAGATGTTATCGGACCGGTCGAGCTTGCCACATCAAACGAGCACCGGTTCATCCTAGTAGCAATTGACTACTTTACCAAATTGGTCGAAGAAGCGTCATACAAAGCAGTGACGAAGAAAGTTGTGGCAGATTTTGTCCGTGACCGTATTGTTTGTCGGCTCGGAATTCCAGAAACAATCATTACTGATAATGGTTCCAATCTCAATACTGACTTAATAAAAGCAATGTGTGAGACATTCAAGATCAAGCACAAGAACTCTACAGGCTAAAGGCCTCAAATAAATGGTGTTGTAGAGGCAGCCAACAAAAACATCAAAAAGATACTGAGAAAGAGCATCAAAAGGCACAAACAATGGCACGAGAAGTTATCATTCGCCTTATTGGGATATCGTACAATAGTACGCACATCAACTGGGGAAACTCCCTACATGCTGGTTTATGGTACAGAGGCGGTCATTCCCGCCGAGGTAGAAATTCCTTCTTTAAGAATCATACAAAAAGCAGAGTTGGATGACGCATAATGGGTGAAAGGTCGCTACGAGCAGTTAGCCCTTGCGTTTTGGTGTTAAATCCGTAGTTTTAGGTGTTATTTTGGAGATCTGATCGTATGAGTAAGTTTTTATGATGTTTTTAGAGTTGTGTGAGTATTCGGTTTGGAGCCCCGACGGCTCGGGTGAGTTTCAGATGAGTTTTGGGAATAACACTCTAGTTTTTCTGGTGTTTCTGGGCAGTGTTGTAGGTCTTGCAAATGCGAGGAGTTTTTTGCATTTATGATAGCTGTATTTGCGAGGAAGGCTTCTCAATTTCGAAGGATCCTGAACTAGGCAGCCGTCGCATTTGCGACATTTTGTTCGCATTTGCGAAGCCCGTAGGGTCCGCATTTGCGACCCTTTTGTCGCATTTGCGACCCTTGCAGAGCATGCCCAGGTTCGCATTTGCAATGATTTTGTCACAATTGCGACCCTTGCAGAGCATGTCCAGGTTCGCATTTGCGATGATTTTGTCGCAATTGCAACCTTCGTATTTGCGAATCTGATGGTGCAAATGCGACATCAGAGACCTGGACACAGCTTTTATAAACGAGACTTAGGCCATTTATTTCATTTCACTTCTAGACTTGGGCGACTTGGGAGCTTCCAAAGAGGGGGATTTCAACATAGCATTGTGAGGTATGTTATTTCCACTTAATGCAAGTTTAATAGTTGGGTTGTGGGTATATTAACACATAAAAATTAGTAAAAATTATGGGATTAGAGTAAAACCTAGTGTTTTGATAAGAACAAGATCTAACTACGAAATTTTTTATGAAATAGAGTAAAAATTATATTTTCTTGATCCTTAGGTTATGGGTAACAACTTTCTTCAAAAAATTCAGAATACAGGCCCGTGGGCCCGTGGATGAATTTAGGAAATTTGCAATTAGGGTTGAAAAATTACTCTAATAGCTAGAATATGAACTTTTGAGCTTGTATTGCCTAGTTCTTCCCCATTTGATTAGTTTTTGATTGTTCGGTTCCGAATTGAGGGTTTTGAGCACATTCATAAATCGGCATATAGGTTTTGGGATGAGGTAAGTCTCTTTTCTAACCTTGTAGGGGAAAATGTTCCCGTAGGTATACTTAATTAATATATGATTAATTGTGGGGGCTAAGTACGTATAAAGAGACGAAAGTCCGTACGTCACTATTATTAATGTTATGTCCGGATAGTTCCAGGATTACATCATGCTTCATGGTCGTTATTAATTGCTTATATATGCTAATGGTACGAACGAAAGTAAGTTGAGGGAAATCTAAATATTTACGGGCTTCAAGTGAATTGTATTCATTTTTGTATAAAGAGAATTAAAGAATATTTGTGTTTAAATGCTGAAAATTATGTTTACCGCGTCATACGTATGATTCACGAGCGGGGTTATATTTTTTCACATCACATGTATGGCTCGCGAGCGGGGTGGATAGATACATCTATGGTCGGTGTCGTTCGACCCTCATTGTGCACATGTAACTTTTATGTTGGATCATGCTGATCGTGCTTAGTGGTATTTGTGTGTGATAATAGTACCGCAACCCTTATAATTTGTATATTACTTATTGCTAGAAAAGTTACTAATTTAAACGAGAAAAAAAACATAGTTTTATTAATTGGATGAAGGGATTTTCAATAATCATTTTTGTTCGACCTTGTTGTTATCTACATGCACTGTGAATAAAATATGTTGAACTTCATATTATTATATTTGCTGGCCTAGTAAGCATCGAAGTCAATCATCGTCACTACTTCTGTGAGGTTAGGCGAAATACTTATTGGGTACATATTTTTATGTTCGCATGCTACACTTCTGTACTTGATTGTACAGGTTTTGAGGCAGGTGCATCTGGCCATCAGTCCAGCGCATAGAGGGGTCATCTCAGCTCGAGCCTTCTGGTGAGTTGACCGTCCCAGCCGATCTGCATCAGATGGAGTCTCTCTTTTGTCTCTATGTTCCTATCGATTTCTATTCCACACAGTAGGATAGTATGGTTTTGTATATTCTACTAGGTTGCCCACACACTTGTGATATCAGGTCATGACACATTAGTTGAATTATAATTTTTTGGCTTGTCGGCATGATTGAGATTCACATTTGTTCCTTTCAATTAAATATACTTAGGCTTTTAAAAGCTATAAATTTCTTAAATTTATAATGGAAGTTATCACGTTCTAACTACATAAATGAGGATTTACTATACAATCAGCGTGGACTTGCCTAACAATAGTGTTGGATGCCATCACGTCCTAATATGAAATATAGATTGTGACATCAGCAAACATTAATTTAACCATTTTTTTGGAAATATTGCACTTTGCCCACAATTATTCTTGTACAAATAATTTGATATATCACCCATTTTAAGGCATCTAGAGCCTTTGTAAAGTGCCAATGTGGAATAAATAACTTTCTCAGCCTGCATAATACGAACAAGCTATTGCAACGATTAACAAATAGAAAGTCAACGAGTTGGAGGCAAATTTATCATACGATCCCTTTCAATTTTGTAGCTGTTTCTTATTTTACGAGCTAAATCAACCTAAGATAAATTATATCACGGTATAGCTTAAAATTTTTAAGTTAAACGAAAATTGAAAAGACACATTTGGAGACCTACCCAAATCATTTAGTATAAATTTTATTGGTAAAACTAATCCCTACTACTTATTAATTCACAAGAGTAATACTATGAAACCATAAAAACCATCATATACTTCTAAAGAAGCTTTTGATGTGTACAGTCTGATGATAATATTGAACGTGTATAGTTTTAACAAAATGGCACCTAAGTTCAAAAATTCAATTTTATTTTTGCAAAGTCAATTTAGAAATTTTATTTGACCAAATCCCATCTGTCTTTTTCAGTACTATAGCAACTAGAGATCATTAAGTAAGATTTTGTATGTATACTAACTTTTTCTTTATCGTCTTTCACTTAGTTTACTTCTTGTTCTGAAGACCTAAAGTAGACTCGGACTATTTCAAAGGGTGAAAGTTCCTTGACATCCCACATAATCTTTTAAAACCACAATTTCTTGGTGTTCCTCCCCAGCAACCCCCCCCCCACAATCCAAAAAAAATAAAAAAACATGTCACTTGCACGGGTAGTTAATTATCAGATTGGCAAACGTCAACTGCTTAGCATTTTGCTTGTATCACATAAACCATCGTACTAAGTCTTCAGTCTTTCTTTCAAAGTATTTTCTTGGTAACTCTCTAATGAAGACGACTTAATTTGTCTTTTATTTTATTTAATAAATACGCGTTGTTATCCAATAATAGAAAGACAATATAAAATCCTTTGCATATATCAAACTAAATAGTCTCACAAATCTGCAAAGATGATCTCCAAGAAATCTTCTAATTAACCAACCAGTGATCAAATTCAATTCCATGGCAGACATAATTTCAAAAGTGTTTGATGAAAATGAAGATTTCCGCGCTCTCATAGTATCAGATGACGAGTGTGCAGAGGAATTGCAGCTCCAAGAGGTTCTTGCAGCCTCTTTTTACCATCTTCACATGTCATCATCAACACTAATCCATGAATCCCCTGAACCATCTCAAGGTTACTGTGAGATTTGCATGGACACAAAAGGAAAAGATGAAATGTTCAAACTCGAGAATTGCTCTCATCATTCTTTCTGTTCTGACTGCATAGGCTCACATGCCCAGTCGAAGATTCAACAGAACATTTTTCCTGTAACTTGCCCAGGTTTGAGATGTCGCGCAATAATTGAACCTAAAACATGCAAGTTCATTATTCCAGAAAATGTTTTCGCAAGGTGGGAAGAGGGATTGAGCGAGTCCTGTCTTCTTGCTTGCGAGAAATTTTACTGTCCTTATAAAAATTGTTCAGAGTTGCTAATTTATGATCATGATGAGGAGATAATTGAGTGTATATGTCCTTCATGCCAAAGGCTGTTCTGCGCGTCGTGTTGTGTCCCTTGGCATACTGGACTTGATTGTGACAAGTTTCAAAAGGAAGAGAAGAACAAAGAGGAAGATTTAAAAGTTGAGGAACTTGCTAAGAATTCCAAATGGATGAAATGCCCTCACTGCAAACACATTGTGCAGAAGGCTGATGGCTGTATACACATAACCTGCTGGTTAGTTAATTGTCATTTAATCCTATACTTTTGCGTTGGTGGGAGGATTAATTTCCTTTTAATTTATATTGATTGTGAGTTAGATTAAATTAACTAATCAAATATATTGTGGATTCAGGTGCAAATTTGACTTTTGCTATGTGTGTGGAGGAACATGGAGTGAAGAGCATTGGAGTTGCCAGATTAGTTAATGATCATATCGGATTGATTGCCTCTTCATATCAATTTGGATGATGGATGTTTGTTGTCCACTAGCCACAAGGCTCAGAATTAAAAGAAGAAGAACAAAGTCAATTTTTGATGTTTGTTTAGTTAGTATTATTATGTATAGTTAATTTTGCTGTCGGGTCCAAGTTGTGACTTAATGGGCATTTGGACATACGAATTGTGAAATTTCGGAAAAAAATGAAAATCTTTTAAGTAAAAATGGTATTTGAAAATTGAAGTTGTATTTGGATATGAATACAATTTGGAGATGTTTTTGAATTTTTGTGACTGATGTGAAATGAAAATTTTGAAAACAGATTTTGGAAATTTTCAAATTTCGAAATTCAACTTCAAGTGAAATTTGAAATTTTCATGACCAAACACTAATTCAGGAAAAAAAATTTCCGAAAAAAAGTGAAATATTTTTTATGGCCAAAAAGGTTATTAGAAGTGCACGATTAGCCACTAATAACAGATGTATTTACTTTTAAGACACCGTTTAAAATGTCTTTAGTCTTTAGCCGCTGCTTTAATAAACTATAATTGCCCTGACGAAAATACCCTTCTGCTCACGTCCTTAACTTCAGGACTTCAGGATTACATGTCCTTAACTTTTGAATTTAGAACTCTAAGTTCAGGACTACATGTCCTTAACATTTGAACTTGGAACTCAAACTTCAGGACTTCAGGACTACATGTGCCCTTAACTTTTGAACTTGAAACTCAAACTTTAGGACTTCAGGACTACATGTCCATAACTTTTGAACGTGAAACTTGAACTTCAAAACCAAGCGTTCTTAACTTTTGAACTTGTAACTGTAAGTTTAGGATTGCTTGTCCTTAACTTTTGAACGTCTAATTGTAAATTAAAGATTGTGTGTCCTTAACTTTTGAACTTGTAAGTGTAAGTTAAGGACTGCTTGTCCTTAAGTTTTCAACTTGTAACTGTAAGTTAAGGACTGCTTGTCCTTAAGTTTTCAACTTGTAATTATAAGTTAAGGACTGCATGTCCTTAACTTTAGAAATTATAACTGTAAGTTAAGGGTTGCATGTCCTTATCTTTTGAACTTGTGTGCTTAACTATTGAACTTAAGTTAGAACTTCAAGACTACATTTCCTTAACTTTTGAACTTGAAACTCTAAGCTCGGGACCATGTATCCATAAGTTGTGAGCTTATTACTGTAAGTTTCGGATCCATAACGTAGCAGAAAACTAAACATTATTTGTATTTTTTCACAAAAAAAAAAAGTAATTGCAATTTAAATATATGAGATTGATGTCAAATGAAGTGCACAAAATTCTTCCAGAATCATCGTATTGCTATTACTATGTTTCTGCACCGTTTTTGTTACTTATGCACTACATTGCCCTCATTGTAACACTCCTTAAATTTATAAAAATTTCACGGTCCGTTAAATATAAAATTTAATTTTTATAATCTTAAATTATACTTTTACTATAAATTAAAAACCCTTATGATTAATTTTTGAATTACTTATATATTTATAAATAATTGGTTATATAATTATGATAATATTAATAACTTTAATATTACTGATTATTAAAAATGGATATCATTAATTATTAGTTAAGTCAAAACAAAACAAAAAGGGAAAAACAATGAAAGTAAAATGAAAAGGGGCATAAAATGGCGTGAAATGTATTTATTAAAAAAAAGGGTCAAAAGGCTTGAAAGCCTAAATCAAACACCAAAAAAAAAAGGCCTGAAGTAAAGCCTTAACAAAACAGAAGGTGTAATTTATAAGAAATAAAGGCAGCAAGGTTGTTTACGCAGACAAGGAAATTATAGGGTTCTTTACAACTCAAAAATTCTTAAATTTAGATACGTGAATTTCTCTATTATCAATTACCCCATAATTATAATAAATAAGAATTGAATAGTTAATTCCCTTCCTCATTTGTATCAACAATAAATCTCATGTTTAGGTGTGAAACTTTGAAATTAATTAGAATACACTGGTTGTTGTAGAATCAATTATTTGACGAGTATAATTGGACTAGGGTCTACGTATTTGCCGTGGAGTATTGAAGTGAGTTGATATAACCCTTTACTAAAGTGGTTTAACTCACAAAAACACGCATACAAGGCATTTGATGAATTGCTTAAAAGAGTTTATCTTTATTTAATTAGAGAGAGTGAGTACCCGATTAATTTAGAATTGTTCTAGCAAAAGTTTAGATGATCCATTATGCTATATGTGCTGAAATTTTCAGATATTTTTGTGTCTCCCTCTGTTCTTGGATCGCCGTGATACCTCCAAAGCATGGATACATGAAAAACTGAATGCACGGCAGAGAAGCTAGGCGGCAAGGCAAGTCAATAAGCCACCTCTCCCACTCGCTCAAGAATCTCAAATGGGCCAATGAACCTAGGGCTAATCTTGCTCTTCTTCCCGAATCTCATCAGGCCCTTCATAGGCGATACACGGAGCAACACTCACTTACGAACCAAGAAAGCAACATCTCTGAGCTTGCGGTCTGCATAACTTTTATGCCTGGACTAAGCTGACCGAAGTCTATCCTGAAGTATCTTGACCTTATCCAAGGCCTCCTGAACTAGATATGTACCCAATAACCGAGCCTCTCCCGGCTCAAACCATTCGACTGGGGACCGACACTGCCTACCATACAACGCCTCACATGGAGCCATCTGGATGCTGGACTGGTAGCTGTTATTGTAGGAAAACTCTGCTAAAAGCGAGAATTTGTCCCACGAGCCTCCAAAATCAATAACGCAGGCTCGGAGTATATCATCAAGAATCTGAATTGTCCTCTCGGTCTGACTGTCCGTCTGGGGATAAAATGTTGTACTCAACTGAACCTGGGTGCCCAACTCCTGTTGTACCGCAATCCAGAAATCCGAGGTAAACTGTGGGCCCCGATCCGAAATGATAGATATAGGCACCCCATGAAGGCGAACGATCTCCCTGATATAAATCCCAGCTAATATCTCGGACGAATACGTGGCGGCAACTGGAATAAAATGCGCTGACTTGTCAGCCTATCCACAATAACCCATATAGGATCAAACTTCTTCCGAGCCAACGGAAGGCTAGAAACAAAATCCATGGTAATTCTCTCCCACTTTCACTCGAAAAGCTCAATCCTCTAAAATAAAACCCTGGGCCTATGATGCTCGTACTTAACCCGCTGACAATTCAGACAACGAGCCACATATGCAACAATGTCCTCCTTCATTCTACGCCACCAATAGTGCTGCCTCAAATCCTGATACATCTTTACAGCGCCCAGATGAATAGAATATCGAGAACTATTGGCCTCCGCTAAGATCGACTCTCGAATACCATCAACATTGGGCACACAAATTCGCCCCTATAATCTCAATACACCATCACCTCCCAAGGTCATTTTTTGGGATCCTCCACGCTGCACCGTGTCTCTCAGGACATGGAAATGGGGATCATCAAACTGCCGCTCACGGATACGTTCAATCAACGACGAATGAGCAACCGTGCATGCTAACACCCTGCTAGGCTCAGAAATATCCAACCTCACAAATCGATTGGCCAAGGCCTGAACATCCAAAGCAAGCAGTCGCTGGCTGACCGGAATATAGGCAAGACTACCCATGCTGGCAGACTTCCTACTCAATACATAGGCCACCACATTGGCCTTTCACGGGTGGTATAAGAATGAAACATCATAATCTTTCAACAACTCCAACCACCTCCTCTATCTCAAATTCAATTCCTTCTGTTTGAACAAGTACTGAAGGCTCTTCAAATCAGTGTACACCTCACACGTCACCCCATATAAATAATGTCTCCAGATCTTCAAAGCATGAACAATGGCTGCTAACTCTAGGTCATGAACTAGATAATTCTTCCCGTAGATCTTCAACTGCCTCGAAGAATATGCTATGAATCTACCATTCTACATCAACACTACACTAAGCCCAATACAGGACGCATCACAATAAACAGTGTAAGTCCCGGATCCCGTGGGAAAAACCAATACCAGTGCCATAGTCAGAGATGTCTTGAGCTTTTGGAAGCTCACCTCACACTCATCTGACTACCTAAACTGGGCACCCTTCTGGGTCAATCTAGTCATCGGGGTTGTAATGGGTGAAAACCCCTCCACGAACCATCAACAGTAACCTGTTAACCCCAAGAAACTTCAGATCTCTGTAGCTGATGCTGGTCGAGGCCTGTTCTTGACTACCTTAGTCTTCTTGGGGTCCACCTGAATACCCTCTGCTAAAACAACGTGACTCAGGAATGCAACTGAACTCAACCAAAACTCACACTTCGAGAAATTGACGTACAACTGACTATCCTTCAGAGTTTGAAGAACCACTCTGAGGTGCTGCTCATGCCCCTCTTGACTGCGGGAGTATATCAGAATGTCGTTAATGAATACAATCACGAACAAATCCAAATAGGGCCTGAACACTCAATTTATCAACTCTATAAATGTTGCCGGGGCATTAGTCAGCCCAAATGACATGACCAAAACTCATAATGACCATACCGAGTGCGAAATGCTATCTTAGGGGTATCAGACGCCCTAATCCTCAGTTGATGATAACCAGACCTCAAATATATCATTGAGAACACCCTAGCACCCTGAAGCTGGTCGAATAAGTCATCAATCCTCGGCAATGGATACTTATTCTTTATCGTCACCTTGTTCAACTACCGGTAATCAATGCATATCCTCATCGACCCATCCTTTTTCTTCACAAACAACACTGGCGCACCCCAAGGCGATATATTGGGTCTAGTGAAACCCTTATCATGCAAGTCCTGAAGTCTCTCCTTCAACTCTTTCAACTCTGGCGGGGCCATGCGATACGGCGAAATGGAAATAGGCTGAGTTCCCGGAGCCAGATCAATGCAGAAATCAATATCCCTGTCGGGCAGCATACCAGACAGGTCTGAAGGGAAAACCTCAGGGAACTTCCGAATGGAATAGAGTTGTTGGATGGAACCTCTGCGCTGGAGTCACGAACATACGCCAGATATTCTAGAAACCCCTTCTTGACCATGCGTCGAGCCTTGACATATGAAATAACACTACGGGTGGCATGACCTGGGGTCCCCCTCCACTCAAGTCAGGGTAAGTCTGGCAAAGCCAAGGTCACGGTCTTGGCGTGACAATCCAAAATAGCATGATACGGGGACAACCAATCCATCACCAAAATAACATCAAAGTCCACCATATCTAAGAGAAATAAGTCAACACGGGTATCAAGACCCTCAAATACTATCACACATGAACGATGCACTTGGTCGACCACTATAAAATCACCTACCGATGTAGACACATTACCCAAGGCCTCACTAGGTATAACCAAATAGGGTGCAAAATAGGACGACACATATGAATACGTAGATTCGGGGTCAAATAACACAAAATTATCTCTATCACAGACCAAAATAGTACCTATAATTACAGATCTGACGACTCAACCTCTGGCCTGGATGGCAAAGCATAACAATAGGGCTGGGCGCCACCTCCCTAAACTGTGTCTCTGGGGCAATCGGCTACTGGCTGACCCCTGCCTCTGGCGGTCCAAGCTCCACCTCTACAATCTCCCCCTCCACCTCTATGATCCCTACCCCCACCTCTAGCTGGCTGGGAAAACTTTGGATCACTTGGTGCATAAATCATGGGGCGAGGACCCTGCTGCTGAGAACTACTCGACGCTCGAGGGAAAAACCTGACAATGTGACTCGGGTCACCACAACCATAACATGCCCTCGACTGCTGAGACTACTGGCCATGTCGACTTGTATGTCCTCTCTTGAAGCTCTAAGGTGGCGGTGGACTGATGGGGGTTGGTGGTGCACTGAAGGACTGCTGATCCGAATAATACTGTTGAGAATCACCACTGCCTAAAGTACCATAAGTAACCTGAAGTACTGATTGAATGGGCCTCTGAGGGTAGCCTCTACCATATGTATCCCTACCTCCAGATAAGGTACTACTGAACCTACCCGAATAACGAGGCCTTTTATCTCACCCCTAACCACCTTCTCGTGCAAGTGCCATATCTATCCGGTGGGCCGCATTGGCCGCCTCCTGAAAAGACATATCAGTACCGGCTCCCAGAGCCATCTGAAGCCGAATCGACTGAATCAACCCATCAATAAATCTCCATACCATATCCCTCTCAGTGGGGAGTATAACAATAGCATGGCATGCCAAATCAATAAAACGATTCTCGTACTGCGTGACTATTATATGACCCTAATAAAGACACTCAAACTGCCTGCGTAGAGCATCTCACTCAGTCATCGGGAGAAACTTCTCCAAGAACAACGCCGCAAACTGATCCCAAGTCAATAATGGCGACCTTGCTAGCCTAGATAGACAATAGTCCCTCCACGAAATCTTGGCGGGTCCTGCAAGCCTAAAGTGATAAAGTCGACCCCATTGGTTTCCACAATATCGATAGTCCTGAGAACCTCATGGCAGCTGAATAAGAAGTCCTGGGGGTCCTCTGTAGACGCACAGTTGAAGGTGGTGGTGAAGAGCTGAACCTATCAAGCCTCCACAAAGCATCTGCGGACATCGCCGCACCATCGTCGGTCTGAGCTGGAATACCCGGCTGAGCTGCCACAGCTAGCTGAACTGCTGCAACTTGATGCTGAGGAGCTGCCTGTTTTGGAGTACGCATAGTAGGAGTCTGGACTCCTCCCCCATATTGAGATGTGGCTGGTGCTACGGGAAGCAAACCCTCTCTAGAGACGCTCTCCATAAAGACTACCAGTCGGACCAAGGCATCATGGAGTACTGGAGTGGCGATGAAACTCTCTGGGACCTGAGCTAGGCCCATTGGAGCTACTAGTGCTGGAACCTCCTCATCATAGTCAACATGGGCTCCACCTCTGGGACTACTACTCGGAACTGAGCTCTACCCCGGCCTCGGCCCTGATCTTTCCCTCTGCCCCTGATAGGAGATGTTGCCGGGAGCTCGGGCTGCTGCGCGGTAGAAGAGGAAGCACGTGTTCTCGCCATATGCGAAAGAACATAGTAGGATGACAATCAGTATTTTTGAGAAACAAAATCGCACGATAGAAATGAACAAAATGAAATTTTCCTAAATCTGTAGCCTCTAGGGGATCATTACAAACGTCTCTGTACCAATCCGTCAGACTCTACCGAGCTTGTTCGTGAGTTGTGAGATCTAAGTAACCTAGTGCTCTGATACCAACTTGTCACGACCCGGATTTCCCACCATCGGGAGTCATGATAGTGCCTTTTTTTGGAGCTAGGCAAGACAACAACTAAACATTTCCTTGAGAACATTCACAACGAATGAAATGAAACAAAAATAATTAAATAGGCGGAAGTCTTCAAAACTTAGATAATAAAAAATAAATGTGGAAGTTTAAAACATATCTCTACGAAAAGTCTGGTGTCACTAGCTCACGGACTACTAAAGAGTATTGCAAACAAGTCTGAATAGAATACAAAATGTCTGATGCGAAACAAAGAAAACAAACAAAACATAGAAAAGGACTCCGGCCTGCGAACGCCAGCTTGGCTACCTTGAAGTTCCTGGACTAAATTCAGCTCCCGATCGAATAGACTTCTGCTGTGGTCCCAAAGATGCTCTGTTACCATAATCTGTGCAAAAAGCACAGAAGTGTAGCATCAGTACAACCGACCCCATGTACTGGTAAGTGCTTGGCCTTACCGGCGAGGTAGTGATGAGCTAGACAGGACCTAGCACAAATAACCTGTACAAATATATGTGTAATAACATGAGAAACATACAGAATTTAAACAGCTAATAGGGATGGGGCATGCTATGGGGTGTAACAATTCAGATATGGGATCAACGAACAAAGAGATGGAATTGGAAAATAACATCAACTAAAGAGAACGGGTAAATCAACAACTGTACGGCACCAACCTTCGTGCTTTTACTCTCATTCTCACCAAAACAGTCAAATATAGTGCAGGGAATCACCATTCATGATTTTTCTTGTATCTCTCACATCAAGGCACGGAATGACCTTTCTTGCATAATTATACAAAACATAGCACAGCATGACCCTTCATGCATAATTATCAAACATGGCACGGAATGACCCTTCGTGCATAATCACTCTTCCTCTCCCAGGTAATAGCCACAACCAAATCGGATGAGGGTATAAACAATAATATACAACATCCCGGTATGGGAGAACAAATCAACAAATAAGTCCCGGCAATGGAATCATACTACACTTCCTCCTTTAACATATTTTCTTCTCAACTACCACTTTATATGAACTTATCAATTCAACAGCACAATTGTATCACATCTATCGAATTAAAAGCAATTACTACTCACGATCATGCTAGACTCCGGTGCATAGATAACCATCACCATGCCTATACATTGTACTCCACAATTAGCACGTAGCAAATAATATCCTAATCCTCATCCCTCAAACCAAAGTTAGAACAAACACTTCTCTCAAAAGCTCCACACTCAACTCAAGCCTCTAGTATAGCTTCACCCTTAAAATTCACCACGAAACCGCCCGAATCTAGTCACAAATTATCCAAATGTATCAACAAATGATAGTTAAATCAATTTGAATGCATAAGATTGAATTTCCCAAAGTTTTACCCAATAATTCCCAAAATGCCCCCGGGCCCACATGGTCAAAACTTGAGGTTTGAACCAAAATTCGGCTCCCCATTTATCCGCGAATCCAATTATATGATTGGTTTTGAAATCGGAACTCCAAGTGGTGCCCAACTCCCCAAATTTTGAAAAAACTTAGGTTCTACCCAAAACCCAAATTCCCATGTACGAAAACCTTTGATTGAAGTTGAGATCATGTTAAAAGATGCTAAGGAGTAAGGAAATTAAGTTAGAAGTCACTTACCAATCATTTTGGAGAAGAAAAGTTGTATGGAAAATCACCTCTTAGGTTCTGGGATTTTTTGAAAAGTGAAGAATGGCTGAAAATCCCGAGTTTTTATACCTTTCTGGTGTCTGGCGCGGACCGCGTAGAAACGCACTACGGTCGCGCCGGGGGAGCAACAATTGTGGGTTATCTAAACCTACCAATCCCGGACCGCACTGATTTTGGTATGCTGCCACATTGGTTGGCCTGAGACCCCTAGCCCTCAGACTCATCCACGCAGACCGCACAAAAAGGCATCGCGGTCGCGCGGTTCCAGCGCGGACCGCGGCCGCGCTGGTGTCTACAACATATGAACCTGTTTTCTCTAAGTCCAATACCTCTCGGGCCTCACCCAATACTCACCCGAGCCCCCGGGGCTCCAAACCAAACAAACACCCGACCTCAAAACATCTTACGAACTTAGTCAAGCAATCAAATCGCCAAAATAACATATATATCATTGAATCAAGCCTCAAACTCATGATTTTTCTTCTAACTTCATAAACTTTCAAATTTGGAACTTATAGTCTGAAACATGTCATACGACGTCTGTTTTCAACCAAACATCACAAAAAGGGCTTAAACAATATATGAGACTTGTGTCGGGCGTCGGAACCAAAATACGAACCCGATACCATAGTCTTTTAATCAATTTTTGTTTCCAATTTCCTTAACAAATTCAGAAAAACAATTTAATAGAAAAATTCTTTTACTCGGGTTCTAGACCTCGGATTTTGATTCTGGACACTTGCCCGAGTCTCATATTTTCCTACGGACCTCTCGAGACCATCACATCACGGGTATGGATACGTTTACCAAACATGTTGATCAAAGTCAACTATACCAATATTAATATCAAAATTCCTCATTTTTCACACATGATTCATATTTAACTTCCGACTACACGCTCGAATTGCGCATGCAAATTGAGGCAACTAAAAGAGAGGTTTTTAAGGCCTCGGAAGCACGGAAAAAGGGAAAATTATGGTAATGACCCTTTGGGTCATCACAAATACGGAGACATAGCAATCAAAGTCTTTTAAGCCATCTGATAAGCCCATAGAGCGTCGTCCAACTTTTTCGACCAGTCGGGCCTATTAGCATTGACCATCTTTGACAAGATACTCTTGATTTTCCTGTTGGATACTTCCACTTGACCACTATCTTGAGGATGAAAGGGGGTAGAAACCATATGATTGACATCATACTTGTAATGCAACGTGTCGAAAGCTATATTGCAAAAGTGAGACCCCCCATCACTAATAATCGCACGAGGAGCACCAAAACTTGTTAAAATGCTCTTTTTAAGAAATGCAAAAACACTCCAAGCTTCATTTATAGGCAAAGACATGGCTTCAACCCACTTTGAGACAATCAACCACCATAAGAATGTAAGTAGTCTCACAAGAGCTAACAAATAGACCCATGAAATCGATTCCCCAAACATCAAAGATATCCACTTCAAGAATTGTATTGAGAGGCATTTCATACCAAAAGACGGCATGATCGGTGTGCACTATAACTTTGGCCCCCATAAGATATGGTCGAAACTTTTTCATAGTAAACACTATAGCCAACAACTCCTTCTCGGTGACTGTATAGTTCCTTTGAGCCTCATTTCATGGTCTTTCTTGTGTTGTACACTAGATGAAACATCTTGTTAATCCTTTGACCCAAACAGCCCCAACAGCAAGTTCACTTGCGTCACACATGAGCTCGAAAGTCAAGCTCCAATTTGGTGCGGTGATGATAGGGGTAGTGGTCAACTTAAGCTTGAGAATCTCAAATTCTTGTATACATCCCTCATCGAACATAAACTTTGCATCCTTTTCTAGAAACTTGCACAAGGGGTGTACAACTTTTGAAAAAATCCTTATAAACCTCGAGGAAAAATCCACATGCCCAAGAAAACTCCTCACCGCTTTGACAGAAGTAGGGGGAGGAAGCCTTGAAATCACCTTAATCTTGGCTTTGTCCACTTCAATCCCTCGCTTTGAAATTTTGTGACCCAACACTATACCCTCTTGAACTATAAAATGGCACTTTTCCCAATTGAGTACAAGGTTTGTGTCTTTACATCAGGCCAAAACTCTATCCAAATTACCCAAACACTCTTCAAAGGAATCCCCAATCACAGTGAAATCATCCATGAAAACCTCCAAGAGATCTTCCGCCATGTTGGTGAAAATAGCCATCATGCATCGTTGTTAAGGTTGCCGGAGCATTACACAATCCGAACGACCAAGAGAAAGCGAATGTGCCATATGGACTGGTAAAAGTGGTCTTCTCTTGATCCTCCGGGGCAATTAGGATTTGATTATACCCCGAGTAACCATCCAAAAAGCAATAAAAAGCAGGCCTCGCAAGACGATCTAGCTCCAGTAATCCATTCATACTCTCCACCCGGTGACTGTACGAGTAGGAATAAGTTCATTGTTGTTATTGGTCACCACAGTCATACCACTCTTCTTCGGGACACATTGCACCGGAGAAGTCCACGAGCTATCAGAAATGGGGTACACAACCCCATCATCCAACCACTTGATCACCTCTTTCTTCAGCACTTCTTGCATAGCCTCGTTTAACCTTCTTTGATGCTCCAAGGAAGGCTTTGAATCATACTCCAAGATAATTTTTTGTATACAGTGTTAGAAATAACGCTCTACGCTAGAGCGGGGGTGAATAGCGTATTAATAAAATTTGGCGTTTTCTTGCGGAATTTAAACTTTGCAGGAAATAAACAAATGCAGTAAAAATAAATTACACCACAATATATACTGGTTGGCCACACTTTGTGGTTAGTCCAGTCCCCGAGAGACTCTCTCGAGATTTCCACTAACAACCTTGTCAAGCTTAAGGTGCCCAACAAACCTTTACACTTGAGACTTGAATCACACAAATCTCAAACACTTGCTCGGAGGTTCCTCACCTCAAAGACTTCAACTTGCTCGGAGGTTCCTCACCTCAAAGACTTCAACTTGCTCGGAGGTTCCTCACCTCAAAGACTTCACCTTGCTCGGAGGTTCCTCACCTCAAAGACTTCAACTTGCTCGGAGGTTCCTCACCTCAAAGACTTCACCTTGCTCGGAGGTTCCTCACCTCAAAGACTTCAACTTGTTAAGCTTCCGGGTGCCTAACGAACCTTTACAACTTGAGAACTTGATACAACACAAGCCTCAACCAACCCGCTTAAGGAAACCTATCCCTAAGACTTTACAAGAAGAAATATAACACTCCTTCTTACTACAAGTGTTTAACAAGAACACTCTTTTACTCACTTTACAAGAACTCTCTCAAAGAGTGGATTATGAGTACAAAATATATGGCTCAAGAACACAACAACTCAATCAATAATCTTGGCTCTCAAAAACAATGTAAGATATGAAATTTGAATCACAAGAATGTAATGTATGCTTTGTAATTTTTCTGCAGTGTTGTTGTGTTTAAAAAATGATTTTCAGAGAGTGTTTTATAGAGAAAATGGAGCAATAGACCGTTGCTTTTAGTTCCAGAAAACGCTCCTGAAAATCTGCCTGACAATCGATTGTTGATATTACACAATCGATTGTTGGAGCAAAATTTCAACAGACAAGATCCTTAAAATCCGGTTAAAAAGATCTGTTGAATTTTTTAAAAAATGACAATCGATTGTTGACTTTAGACAATCGATTGTTGTTCAAACATTCAAAATATTTCTGGCAACTTTTTGACTAAAAGATTGTGTAAGGATTACACCATAAATAGATAAGCCGTTGGAAAAAGTCCGTTTGGAAAAATCACTAAGCACAATCGATTGTTAAATAGTGACAATCGATTGTTCTTCATTTTTGAAGATTTTGAAAACATTCTGTAAGTTGTCCAAAACTTTGAGAGTAAGTATAAAATCTGACAATCGATTGTTGAACAGTGACAATCGATTGTTGCTTCAAAAATAATTTCAAACAAAGTTTCTGTCTCAAGACAACATTTTAAAAACTAAGTATAGAACTTGACAATCGATTGTTTATTCAAGACAATCGATTGTTAAACCCAATTTTCTCAAAACGAGTTTAAAAATCATTTTGGCAAATATGCAACTTATTTCTTTAAAAACTTATGATGCATGATTTTATGAAAATCATTTTAGGTGAGAGCCAATATTAGAAATAAGTCGTTGAGTCAAGATTACAAATTAAGACCTACTCAACAGTTGATTGCATCTTCTATTCTTGAACGCGTACTATCCATCTTGTACTTGGTCTGTTATTGTTCCATCATCGATGCTTGGCTCAATGTTTGGCATTTATCAAAACCTACATGAATCAACACACGTTAGTTCGAGAACGTGTTTCTTACAATTTCCCCCTTTTTGATAATGGCAAACATGTATCGGGATATGCATAATAATAACAGTTCAAGATAATTCAATATGCATCATAGACATGTTCATGTTTCATAAGATATTTCTCCTTAAATGATGATTCCCCCTAAATGTGTGCAGTTATATCAAAGTGCATGGGAAATATATTATGCATGCATAGCTCGTTTATTTTCCCCCTTTTGACATTAACAAAAAGTGGCTAGATAACAAGTCTAATAATAGCATGCTAGTTCAACAAACGTCAACATAATCGATTATTATACGGGATAATCGAATAGTTTGCACTAAAAAAAATTCCCCCTAAATATAAGATTCCCTCTGAATTTATGCAACACATTCAAAGAAAGCATGTAAGTATGCATAAACTCTAGTCTTGCATATAGCCTTTCTTTTCTTCCTTTTAAAAAATATGTACTTCCCCCTTTTGAAAATATCAAATAATTCATATAATGGAAATAGGAGAGATATTTCAAATGAAAATCAACTTTCATTAAATAGATAAAATATTACATAGGCCATTAAATAAATAAAAATACAAGAAAATATTTAATCCTCGTTATCATCATCTTCGTCCATGTTTTGCGGCGGTGCCTCAAATGGGACAACAGCACCATATTGATAGTTGACATGGTCAAAGTATCCTTGGACATAGCGGGTTAAGATCAACTTTTGTCTCAATGCGGGTAAGATGATTTAGAATATCTGAATTTGGATCTTGATTTGGAGGAGGATTTTGAGGAGGATGTGGAGGAGGGTGATTGTCATGATCGCCACCACTGTGAAATGAAGATTCAGAAATTTCCCAGTGTTTGGTCCGATTTTTAAGTGGACCATTTGCCGTGATAATGCCGGCGGATTCAAGAAAATGCATGACAAGAAGTGCATAAGGAAGATGTTTGTCTTCGGCGAGAGCATCACGCATGTGAAGCTTGATTAATTTACAATAATTTAATCGAGCTCCGGAAGAAATGGCATGCATGAGTTTACAATCTTCTTGGGAGATGGTGGTGTGACTGCTTTTTCGGGGCTTGAGAACTCGGGTGATGAAATAGAATATCAACCGATAGTTCGGATCCATTCCCGTGATCGTAGGACGACGAGAGGTGAGACGTGGATCATAGTGAGTGAGTCCAATTTGACGAAGAAAAGAGGTTTCATCAAATAAGGCTCCCTCTTGTCCAACATATTGGTGAATGTCTTCACCATCATTTGGAAGTTTGATAATGGCGTTAAGATATTCGGCGGAGACAACTATTTTGACACCATTTACAAAAGTGAGAAGATCGCCATCGTCAGTTGGACGGAGGTTTGAATAAAAGGCCCGAATGAGTGTAGTATTGATGAAATCATATGAAAGGAGAAGGAAGTCAAGAAGTTGACTTTCTCGGAGTAAGTTTACAGCAAGACCATAGTTTTGGAGATATCGCATAGTAGAAAAACGAGGAGGATGAATATCACGTTTTTCAAATTTAGTAAGAAAGCGATTTAATTTATTTTCGCTTTTGAAGACCAAAACATCACCATCTTGATATGGATGATATCCGGAGGGAGGAGGAGTAGAGGTGGAAGCACCTTCCCTATTTGAACGGGTTCTTCTCGACATATTGATAGAAGAAAGAAAGCTTGAATTTTGCAAAATGAGCTTTTTAGAGAGGATTTGAGGCTTTGAGCTTGAATATTTGGTGATGAGAATGAAGACACCATCTCCTATTTATAGAGGGGAGAATAGGAAAAAAATATGCCTGAAGTTAACTCAAAAACGGTCGAGTTTTGGAATTGACCGTTGAGACAATCGATTGTGTATTTGAGACAATCGATTGTTGAACAGTGTTATGCCAGTTGGATTGACTGATAAAAGCTGATAATCGATTAAAGGAGGCTGCAGGAAAGAACGGTAAGAATTTTTGAATTAATACCGTCCGACAATCGATTGTTTATACATGACAATCGATTGTGTCAAGTTTGACACTTAGATTCTGAGAATTTGGCTTGAAACAGAATGTTTTTGAAATTTCAGAAGATCACTGACAATCGATTGTGTAATTTGACAATCGATTGTGTACTGGGCAAAAATAGTCTAAGTCCTGAAAATTGATTTTGGAAGTATGGTAATCAATTTTGAATATGTTATAATCAATTTTGGAATTATGACAATTGATTATGAATGGAACAACGTCATCAACACATGGTGGAAGATAATGATTCTTCGGATGAAAACGTTTTTATGAAAATAGATTTTCCATCATGAATACATATAATCAACACCAATTGTTATAAATACCAATTTAGAAAATCAAAACTCAATACAATTTATGCACTTAATCAATTATGCAATTTATCAAAATAACGTTCATATCAATACTTGTGACATATAATACCAATTCAACTAGCTAAAGGGTAGAGTAAGGAACGATCATACCCGGTTTGTCTTGATGTCATCCTCCATCGTTGACATCTCAATTTGCTAGAAATTGAATTGAATGCTTCATGCGAGCACATTTGCATTTCCAACATTTAATCAAGTGAAGCCATTTCCGATATATATATATATACAAGCAATTTATCACCATAATAACAATTCAAAAACCAAATAGATATTTGTTAAGAAAATATCATCAATAAAATTTATGCAATCAATTCTTTCAAAGCACAAGTTCCCTCTTAAGTAAGACAAAATGGAATGTAATGACATTCCTCTTACTTGTAACAAATTGCCTAAGACATTTCTTCTTTTGATAAGAAGATTGTATTAAGGCTAATTCCTTTTACCATATTCACAAAAGAATAGGAAGGATATTGAGGAATATACAATATGACGATTTTTTTTTATAAATTTATCAATTATATCAACCAAACAACAAAAAAAATAATTGTTATTTTGGAAGGCATTTGTCAAAACATATATTGCATGCTGTTTCAAATAGCTAGTCAAATCATGAATCAACCATCTTATCACCTGTTTAAGCAAAACACATCAATTTGACATTTTACAGGAAATACCGATTGTTACAGAAGAAAAAAAAATTCATTTGACGGAGAGCATAACAAATGCATCAAATGTTGTTTTATTAACAGTGATACACAAGGTTATTTTCAGCAATCCATATTGCAACAAATGTCACATACTTAAGCGCATTTGCAATAATGAGAACCAAAACAAAGCATGATTCAAGGAGAATTGATACTGATGGTTAACAAAGACATATCAACACATACAATTGGGCATGATAAAAATGAAAGCCTAGCTTTTAAAAAAAAAGAGTTCAAGAACGTTTATGCCTATTTTGAACTGACACGATGATAAATGATAGCTGTCGAGTTCAGAATTCAGAATGGTAACAAATCTTGAGATTTTTACCGATTGACAATCGATTGTTGAAAAGGGACAATCGATTGTTGAACTATTTGACACTTAGTTCCTGAAAAATCTGCAAGAAACAGAGTTTTTGAAAATTCAGAAAAACACGGACAATCGATTGTGCCTGTGAACAATCGATTGTGCCTGTGAACAATCGATTGTGGACTAGACCAAAAAGGTTTTAAGTCCTGAAAATCGATTATGAGAGTATGCTAATATAAAAAGCATTTATCAAAACATATATTAAAACTTGATTTAAAACACTTTGCTGTTTGAAAAGATTGTCAAGACATAATTCAACTAAACATAATTTTAGTAGGTACTCATTCAATGCACGAATCAACATTTGTCAAAGCATGGATCAAGCATTTAATAGTTGATACTAGTAATCAAAAATGAATTTTCAGCATGTCAATCAACAAGTATAGTCAACAAGAAATTTCACAAATTGATTCTTACAATTAACGCATGTCAACGTTTTTCAGGGTGAGAATCAAGTTGACAACTTATATGTTAATAACACCAGCTGCCATATATCAACAAATCTGTCAACATTAATAACTTGCACATATTCGGTTTTATCAAAAAGAATAGCTAACCGAAATTCCTCTCGATGCCTTTGGGTGTCGTGCTTGGCGCATCTACTACAATTTTGTAGTCTTCAAGCACACCTGCAAAAATACCTACGGAGAGGTTTTTGGTACCCATATCTTTTTGGGTCCTTTGGGGTTAGGCAAATAATAATTATAACCAAAAGATAAATCTCTATGTTTAGCAAAACACACGGGTGCAATGTGACCTATCCGATTGCAATAATGGCATACTACGTTCGGATTGTGCCAATGCCTAGGTTGCGCCAAATACATTCTAGGTGATCTAGAGTCATTCCTAGAGGCGTTGAGAATCCTAGAGTCATTTCTAGGTTGTCTAACGTAGTTCGTTCTAGGCTTATCAACAATAGTCCTAGTATTGATTCTAGGCGATGTAAAGTGATTAACTCTAGATTCATTATTCCAATTTCTAGAGTTGTATCTAAGTGATCTAAAGGCGTTAGTTTTAGACTTGTTTTCATACATCCTAGCGTAATGTCTAGGTGGTCTAAAGGAATTTGTCCTAGACTCATTTACAGCCCTAGAATTATTTCTAGGTGGAGCAGTAAAATTTCTAATGGGATTTCTGCTTTTATGCCGTTGATTATTCTTCGACGTTTCCTTTTCTTCAATAACCTTAGGGACATCTATACTTCGTGATTCTAAAGTTTTCCTAAGTTCTGCGTTTTCTAACTTCAAAGAATCGCAGGAAGTACAAGTAGAGCATTCATCAACATAAGAAGCTTCATGCATAGTCTTAATGACTTGTCTAAGTTCTACACTATCATTTTGCAAAAACTGATTTTCTTTTACAAGATTCTCGTTATCAAGAGACAGATTTTCAAAATCTTTTTGTTCTAAAGAAAGTTGATTTTTGAAATCTTTTTCTTTCAATAAGAGACGTTCTTCAAAATCCTTTTCTTTGAAAGAGAGATTTTTCTGAAAATCTAATTCTTGCTGGGAAAGTGATTTCTTCAAATCTCTAATCATTTTGACAGCATTACCAAATTCACCATACAAATCTTCATATGCATTTTGTAATTCTTCGAACGAGTGAGAATTAGAGATACTTACCTCTTCTTCGTTGTTTCCATCAAATATTGGAGGCATGGTGTAGCAATTGCCTTCACCGATTCCTGCAAAAGAATCATGAGTAGAAGCCATGGATGGTTCTCTCAAACTGTTAAGTTTTTCAGAGAGTATGGCTCTGATACCAATTGTTAGAAATAACGCTCTACGCTAGAGGGGGGGTGAATAGCGTATTAATAAAATTTGGCGTTTTCTTGCGGAATTTAAACTTTGCAGGAAATAAACAAATGCAGTAAAAATAAATTACACCACAATATATACTGGTTGGCCACACTTTGTGGTTAGTCCAGTCCCCGAGAGACTCTCTCGAGATTTCCACTAACAACCTTGTCAAGCTTAAGGTGCCCAACAAACCTTTACACTTGAGACTTGAATCACACAAATCTCAAACACTTGCTCGGAGGTTCCTCACCTCAAAGACTTCAACTTGCTCGGAGGTTCCTCACCTCAAAGACTTCAACTTGCTCGGAGGTTCCTCACCTCAAAGACTTCACCTTGCTCGGAGGTTCCTCACCTCAAAGACTTCAACTTGCTCGGAGGTTCCTCACCTCAAAGACTTCACCTTGCTCGGAGGTTCCTCACCTCAAAGACTTCAACTTGTTAAGCTTCCGGGTGCCTAACGAACCTTTACAACTTGAGAACTTGATACAACACAAGCCTCAACCAACCCGCTTAAGGAAACCTATCCCTAAGACTTTACAAGAAGAAATATAACACTCCTTCTTACTACAAGTGTTTAACAAGAACACTCTTTTACTCACTTTACAAGAACTCTCTCAAAGAGTGGATTATGAGTACAAAATATATGGCTCAAGAACACAACAACTCAATCAATAATCTTGGCTCTCAAAAACAATGTAAGATATGAAATTTGAATCACAAGAATGTAATGTATGCTTTGTAATTTTTCTGCAGTGTTGTTGTGTTTAGAAAATGATTTTCAGAGAGTGTTTTATAGAGAAAATGGAGCAATAGACCGTTGCTTTTAGTTCCAGAAAACGCTCCTGAAAATCTGCCTGACAATCGATTGTTGATATTACACAATCGATTGTTGGAGCAAAATTTCAACAGACAAGATCCTTAAAATCCGGTTAAAAAGATCTGTTGAATTTTTTAAAAAATGACAATCGATTGTTGACTTTAGACAATCGATTGTTGTTCAAACATTCAAAATATTTCTGGCAACTTTTTGACTAAAAGATTGTGTAAGGATTACACCATAAATAGATAAGCCGTTGGAAAAAGTCCGTTTGGAAAAATCACTAAGCACAATCGATTGTTAAATAGTGACAATCGATTGTTCTTCATTTTTGAAGATTTTGAAAACATTCTGTAAGTTGTCCAAAACTTTGAGACTAAGTATAAAATCTGACAATCGATTGTTGAACAGTGACAATCGATTGTTGCTTCAAAAATAATTTCAAACGAAGTTTCTGTCTCAAGACAACATTTTAAAAACTAAGTATAGAACTTGACAATCGATTGTTTCTTCAAGACAATCGATTGTTAAACCCAATTTTCTCAAAACGAGTTTAAAAATCATTTTGGCAAATATGCAACTTATTTCTTTAAAAACTTATGATGCATGATTTTATGAAAATCATTTTAGGTGAGAGCCAATATTAGAAATAAGTCGTTGAGTCAAGATTACAAATTAAGACCTACTCAACAGTTGATTGCATCTTCTATTCTTGAACGCGTACTATCCATCTTGTACTTGGTCTGTTATTGTTCCATCACCGATGCTTGGCTCAATGTTTGGCATTTATCAAAACCTACATGAATCAACACACGTTAGTTCGAGAACGTGTTTCTTACATACAGAATGCGGGGCCTATTCCCTGAATGTCACCTAGAGTCTATCCAATTGCCTTTTTCCACTTTTGAAGCACCGCCAAAGTGGCATCAACATGCATGCTAGTAAGGAAAGAAGAAAGAATAATTGGTAAAGTAGAATTTGAGCCCAAGAATTCATACCTTAGGTGTGGAGGAAGTGGTTTTAACTCCAACATTGGTGGCTCCTCAATTGATGGCTTTGTTTGTGGAGTTTTTCGGTTTTCAAGATCCAAAGACAATTTCCTTGTCTCATAAGAATAAGAGCCTATCCCACGTAGGGTATTCACGCACTCCACTCTGCTTGCATCATCATTGACATCCATTTTTAATTGAACAACCTCAAGAGGATCCTCCACGTTGATCATAGCACTAGTATCATCCGTAATCACAGCTGTGACAAGGTCTACAAATGAGCACACCTCGGTGCTATTAGGTTGCTTTATGGATTTGCAAATATGGAAGACGACCTTTTCATCACCCACTCGGAAAGCGAGCTCATCTGCTTCAACATCAACTAATGCCTTCCCTGTTGCAAGGAAATGTCTACCCAAGATAATAGGAACCTCATAGTCTACTTCACAATCCAAAATGACAAAGTCGGCTGGCAATATGAATTTGTCCACCCAGACAAGCACATCATCAATAATTTCCAAAAGTCGCTTCATCGATCGATCCGCCATTATACATTGTGCATGTTTATTTTAAAAAAAGAATTATGTACTATTTTATCAAAATAATATAATACTATTCCAATAAAAATATTTCAATATACACTTCATAATATATTTAATAAATAATTATTTAATATATTATAACCAATTATATAAAATGTGTATAATATTTATAATGTTAGAAACATCAGGTGTTCACCTAAATATGCATCGTCATACGAGCATTCAAATATACCGATAAAATATTATTTATTCCACCAGATAATTATTGAGAGAGAGATAAAGTGTCAATAAAATCATAGTTAATACAAAATCATTCATGAAAGAGAAAGGAAAGACAAAAATCATACGTTGAGCATTAAATTAGAGACATGAGGCTTGGATTTCCAAAGAGGAAACGTATTTGCCTGAACGGGATGGGTGTTAGTGCAATGGGAATACCGGATCAGCTGGATTATGTTACGATTGCAAATAATTAGTTGCCACAAATATTAATCAAGTAATGCTGCCATAACTTTTTAGAATATTTTAAAATATTGGACAGTTATGTTTTGTGTACTCAAGTTTGTTTTAATATCCATTTTGGGCGTGGACTCAAATTTAGACAGCTTTTTCAACTTCCTTTTTTTTAAAACAAAGAAGAAGAAGAAAACGTCCTTAGTCACATGTACCCTGTTCCTTTGTACTTTGGGAAAAATTCAAGAATATTTAGAGGACTAAAAATATTAGTCGGTATTTTGCATAATTTTCCCTTTTACTTGATTTTGAAATCCTTAATTCCTTATAATGTTATGATTAGCAGTGAGTTTATCTCTGTTACCTGGATTCTTGATTCAATCGTATTACAGCTGTCCAAATGAGCAATGGAATTGAGCGATGTTTCTCTTTTTTATTTTGTTACGATCCAACCTAATTGTGGTGGCGCCCAATACACTACTAGGCAAGATCGAGCTTGTTATCAAAATTCTCAAAGAAAACTTAAATAGATTTCAAAACAAATAACACAATATAATAGAAGTCTGAAATTACTGCAAACTGTAGAAATAACCAGAATACTAAACATGGCCCAACTAAGACCCGGTGTCACGACTACGAGCCTCTAATACATAGAACTCACCTAAAACAAGTCTGTCTAGAAGCTGAAATACAAAAATGTAAAGATAGGAACAGAAGGGAGAATCTTCGGCTGCGAACACCAAGCAACTACCTCAAATACTCCCGGAAAAGCAAAAGCTGCTGAACTGCTGGATCTACTTAGCCTGAGACTGTCCTGGATCTGCACACACGGTGCAGGCAGTGGCGAAGGCAGGATCTCCACGAAGGGGGTTCATAAAAAAAATTTCGTAGTTAGTGCAAATTGAACCCATGACCTTATGTAGATTTTGAACCTCCTTAACCACTAAACTACACTTTTGCATTGTGTTAAGGGTGTTCAAAACTTAATATATACAGATAAAAAAAATAGATTTTGCTTTATATACCGTGTAATTTTTCGGCGAAGGGTGTTCGGGTGAACATCCTTGCGCCCCCAAAATTCACCCCTGGGTGTAGAGAGTAAAGTGAGTATTTCTACCCAGTTAGTAACATAAATAAATAAATTCCGAAGGTAAGAAATCCCAGTAAATGCACAAAGCAAGCTAAAGAACAATATACAGCAATATATGAAACTGAACAACAAATAAATGTGCAAATGTAGGGATGCAATGCAATGCATATGATGGTACAATCCAGTACCCACTGCGACGTGCAGCCCGAGCCACCCATAATCATTTATCGTCGATGGCACTCTCTGGGGTGTGTACAGACTCCGGAGGGGCTCCTACAGCCCAAGCGCAATAACCAGGCATCTCGTGGCATCAATCATGTCCAGTTCAGTCATTGTTACCTGACCACTTATATCACACGGTGTCAATGTTACCTGATCACTTATATCACACGGTGTCAATGTTACCAATGTTTCCAATCACCGCTGCGGCACGCAGCCCGAGCCACCCATAATCAGTCCAGAAAACATCATAAGCCCCTTGGGCATTTTATAAAACAGTAATTCTCAGCCTGAAATAACTTTAAAAAAATATCATTTGAGTTTCCAAAACTTAGAAATATGGCTAAGTTTGCAAAACAGGATTTAAAAGCATGGACTAAAAGCAAATGATATGAAACGATATGCTAACACAGTAATATCAATCCCCGAACGATTACAGGTCGGCACAAGACACCAAACATGGCAACAAGCCCGAATAACATCAATATAGTGCGCCTATCAATCACCAATATAGTATAAATCTCACTCGGAATGGACCAAGTCATTATCCCTAATAATAACAAACCCCGCACCCGCCATGGAGTGCGTGTCACGCCTCAATATAATGTTAGTCCGGGGTTTCATAACTTAGAACAGTATTTACAAGCATTACTCACCTCAAGCCGGCTAAATACTAGCTCGCGTGTCCTTTCCCCTCAAATCGACCTCCTCACGCGTTGAATCTGGCAAAAACCACAACGAATACATTACAATAGGCTAAGAATATAACCCAATCGAAAAGACTTGAAAAATATCGAAAATCGCAAAATTGGTAAAATCCGAGCCCTGGGCCCACCTCTCAAAATCCAGAAAACTTTACATCAAAACTATCATTATCTCGTCACGAGTTTATAATATAAAATTCATCAACATCGAAGCTCAAATGGGCCATCAAATATCAATTTAGAATTTAAAATCCCAAGCCCTAGTTCTTCCCCTTTAAGCCATAATTCCATGAACTTACAAGTTAATTCTTCGATAAAATGATGTTTTGAGTCCATAAAACATACCTCCAATCAATTCCCTTTGAAACTCTCTTCAATTTCTTCCAGAAATCTCTCAAGGTGATCAACAACGGAGGAAAATGAATACGCTCGCGGATGAAATAATCACTTAAAACATTCTGACTGCCCAAATTTCACTCTATGCGATCGCAGACCCAGGCTTGCGATCGCAGAGTGAAAATTTTTCCACCCCCAGATTTCCTCTTATGCGATCGCACGAAAGCCCATGCGATCAGAGAACCAGACCCTCGAGCTATGCTTTCGCACTTAGGACCTTGCGTTCGCATAGCACAATGCATCATAAGGACCCCAGGTCCAATTAACACTGTGCGATCGCACTGAACAACAAAAGAGCCCTCAAAAGACACTCTATGCGGTCGCGATGCCCCCATGTGATCGCTTAGAACAAAAGTTCTGCAACAGCTGACTGCAAATTTCTGCAACTCCCTAAGTCCAAAAACCTTCTGTTTAACCATCCGAAATCACCCTTAAGGACCCCGGGACCTCACCCAAAGGCATAGACATGACCTTTTACCTTATTCAAACTTGCTTGAATCATCAAAATACTAACGTTAACATCAAAATCATCCATTTTCCACAAATCAAGGCCTAAGTTAAACTAAAACTTCTAAAACTCGCATTTGATTCCAAACCCGACCTAAACACCTTCAAATCAATTGAAAGTTTGCACACACATCTGAAATCACCTAACGAAGCTACTGCAACTCTCGGAATTTTATTCCAACTCTCGGATCAAAATCTCGCATACCAACTGGATTTCGCCAAAATGCCTAACTTCGCCAAACTAGGCCAACTTCAACACCGAGCTTCCAAATTCATTTTTGATTGCTCTCCTAAGACTTAAATCATCCCCCGAAAATAGTCAAATTATCGGAAATCCATCCTGATCCCTCTAACTCACAAGTCAACTTCCGGTTGACTTTTCCAAACTAGCCTTTCCTTAAAGAGACTATTTGTCTCATTTCTTACCAAACTCTATCTGAATCACTTCAAATTTACCAAACACATATAATAACACATGAAGAAGCATGGAACGGGGAAAACGGGACGAAAATACATGAGACGACGTGTCGGTCATCACATCCTCCCCAACTAAAAAATAAACGCTCGTCCTCGAGCGAGTCAAGAAACATACCTGAAGTCTCAAATAGATGATGGTATCTGCTCCGCATCTCCTGGTCGGTCTCCCAAGTAGCCTCTTCCACGGGACGACCTCTCCACTAAACCTTTACCGAAGCTATATCCTTTGACCTCAATTTCCGAACCTGACGACCCAAAATAGCCACTGCCTCCACATCATAAGTCAAATCATCATCTAGCAGGACCGTGCCGTTATCCAAAACATGAGACAGGTCCCCAACATACTTCCGGAGCATAGACACATGAAATACCAGAGGCACACTCAATAAGCTGGGTGGCAAGGCAAGCTTGTAAGCCATCTCTCCAATCTTTCTAAGCACCTCAAATGGTCCAATGAACCGTGGACTCAACTTCCCTTTCTTCCCGAACCTCATAACACCCTTCATGGGTGAAACCTTCAGCAAAACCTTCTCACCCTCCATAGATAACACATCTCGAACCTTCCGGTCTGCATAAATCTTCCGATGCGACTGAGCTGTGCAAAGTCTCTCCTGAATCATTCACTTTCTCCAAGGAATCCTGGAACAAATCTGTCCCAAACAACCTAGCCTCGCGGGGATCGAACCAACCAACCGGAGATCTACATTGCCTCCCATACGAGTCCTTATACAGTGCCATCTGAATACTGGACTGATAAGTGTTGTTGTAGGCAAACTCCGCAAGTGGAAAAAACTCATCCCAAGAACCTCCAAAATCAATCACACAAGCACGCAACATATCCTCCAATATCTGAATAGTACGCTTAGACTGTCTGTCCGTCTGAGGATGAAATGTTGAACTCAACTCCACCTGAGTACCCAACTCGTGCTGAAAAGTTCTCCAGAACTGAGAAGTGAACTGAGTACCTCTGTCCGAGATAATAGAAACTGGAACACCATGCAATCGGACAATCTCACGAATAAAGATCCCTGCCAGTCGATCCGAAAAATATGTAGTAGACACTGAAATAAAATGTGCGGGTGGTCAGCCAATCCACAATCACCCAAATCGAGTCGAACTTCTTCAAATTCCGAGGAAGACCACTCACTAAATCCATAGTAACTCTCTCCCACTTCCACTCAGGGATAACCATCTGGTGAAGCAAACCACCCGGTCTCTGATGCTCATATTTCACCTGCTGACAATTGAGACACTGAGCCACAAATCCCACAATGTCTTTCTTCATCCTTCTCCACCAATAGTGTTGCCTCAAGTCCTAATACATCTTCGTGGCACCCGAATGAATGAAATACCGCGAACTATGGGCCTCCTCAAGAATTATCTCTCTAATCCTATCCACATTAGGCACACAAATCCGGCCCCTCATCCTCAATAAACCATCATCACCGACGGTCACATCCATAGCATTGTCGTGCTGGACCCGATCTATGAGAACAAGCAAATATGGGTCATCATATTGGCGCTCTCTGGCGTTATCAAGTAAAGAAGACCGAGAAGCCATAATAGCCAACACTCGGCTAGGCTATGAAATATCTAATCACACCAACCCATTGGCCGAAGCCTAAACATCAACTACAAGGGGTATCTCCGCAACTGGAATATAAGCCACCCCATATTGAATGCCTTTCGGCTCAAAGCATTGGCCACAACATTGGACTACCCCAGATGATACAAAATCATAATATCATAGTACTAAAGCAACTCAAGCCGCCTCCGCTGTCTCAAATTAAGATACTTCTGTTTAAACAAATGCTGAAGACTGTGATGATCGGTGAATACCTCACAAGATACGTCATATAAATAGTGCCTCCAAATCTTCAAAGCATGAACTATAGCAACCAACTCCAAATTGTGAACATGGTAGTTCTTCTCATGGGCAATACACAGCCAATCCCGACTTTTAAAGCATCACAATAAACGGTGTAAGAACCTGAAGCTGATGGCAAGACCAATACTGGAGCTGTGGTCAAAGATGTCTTGAGCTTCTGAAAGCTCTCCTCGCACTCGTCCGACCATACAAGTGGAACACCCTTTTGAGTCAACTTGTTCAAGGGCGAGGGAGTAGATGAGAGACCTTGAACGAACCGACGATAATAACCCGCCAAACCGAGGAAACTACGGATCTCTGTGGACGAGGACGGTCTAGGCCAACTTTGAATCACCTCAATCTTCTTTGGATCAACCTGAATACTATCACTAGACACCGCGTGTCCCAAGAAGGCCACGGAACTAAGCCAAAACTCACACTTGGAGAACTTGGCATGGAGTTTCTCCTCCTTCAATCTCTTCAATACCACTCGCAAGTGCTCTGCGTGTTCCTCCCAACTACGCGAGTATACCAAGATATCATCAATGAATACAATAACAAACGAATCCATATACGGCCAAAATACACTATTCATCAGATGCATGAACGTTGCTGGGGCATTGGTCAGCCTGAAAGACATAACTAGAAACTCATAGTGACCATATCTAGTACTCAAGGCAGTCTTAAGAATATCTGACTCCTTGATCTTCAACTGGTGATAACCCGAACGGAGATCAATCTTAGAAAACACCCTCGCTCCCTGAAGTAGATCAAATAAATTATCGATGCGAGGCAGGGGATACTTGTTCTTCACTGTTACTTTGTTCAACTGCCTGTAATCAATGAACATTCTCATCGTGCCATCATTCTTCTTCACAAATAGAACAGGTGCACCCCATGGTGACACACTAGGCCAAATAAACCCCTTTTCTAGGAGTTCCTGAAGCTGATCTTTCAATTCCTTTAACTCCGCTGGTGCCATGCGATAAGGTGGAATGGAAATAGGCTTGGTTCTCGGCACCAGGTCAATACCAAAATCAATGTCCTTATCTGAGGGCATGCCCAACAGGTATGGGGGAAATACATCAGGGAAATCCCTCAATACGAGAACATAATCAATACTGGGAGTCTCAGCTCCAAGATCACGCATGAAGTCTAGATACGATAGAGAACCCTTCTCAACCATACACTGGCTTTCAATAAAGATATAAACTTTCTAGGGACATAATCAGTCAAACCATGCCACGCGATCCTCGGAACACCCGAAATGGCCAAAGTTACATTTTTGCGTGACAGTCTAGAATAGCATGACTCGGAGATAGCAAATCCATGCCCAGAATAATATTGAAATCTACTATGATCAATAGCAATAAATCAACTCGGTTCTCCAGACCCCCAATACGCATAGTACACGACCGATACACACGGTCCATAACAATAGTGTCGCCCACCGAGGTAGAGACGTGAATAGGTAAAGCAAGAGACTCACGGGCCAAACTCAAATGACGAGAAAAATATGAAGACTCATATGAATAAGTACAACCAGGATCAAATAATATAAAGGCATTTTTGTGGCAGACTAAGATAATACATGTGATAACTGCATCTGAAGCAATGGCATCTGACATGCTTGGAAGAGCATAAAATCGAGCCTGGCCACCGCCTGATGGACCTCCACCCCTGGGACGGCCCCTGGCTGCCTGGCCTCCTCCCCTAGCTGGTAGGGCAGATGAAGAAGAAACTGGACCAGAAGACGAGGGCTGATCCCTCTGCTGAAACTGAATGCCACGAAGCCGAGGACAATACCTCCTAATATGAACAAACTCGTCACACTCGTAGAAGCTACCCAGAGCTAGATAAGGGGACTGAATGGAACCCCTGGCACCAAAATGACTAGCCAATATACTCGGCGTAGAAGAACCCTGAGCTAAAGGCGCGTATGATGAACTCTGTGCTGGGAGGGCACTCAATGAAGACTGGCCCTGCTGGGACCCCTGATGACCATGGCCTGTAAACGCCCCATGATACTCAGGACGAGCCGGCTGATGATGCCTGAAAGGGCAACCTCTACTCTGCTGAAACTGGCCCCTAGATGGAGCACTACGGAAACTAACTGATCCACGAGGCCTCTTGGCCTCCCTCTCCCCTATCTCCTGACGGCGATCCGTCTCAATATCTCTAGAAATATCAACTGCATCCTCAAAGGTATGACTCAGAATCCTCTCTCGAGCCATCAGAATACAGATGGGATAATAGGTCTGTTACAAACCTCCTAATCCTCTCCCGATCAGTCGAGACAATATATTGAGCATAATGAGAAAACTCCGATAATCTCATCTCATACTGAAAACACGATCATATGACCCTGATGAAGGTACTCAAACTATCTTCGCAGCTCCTCCCTCTGAGACTGTGGTACCCACTTCTCCAGAAAGAGAGTGGAGAACTTATGCCATGACAAGGGCGCTGCACCTACCGGCCTATGCCGCCCATATGCCTCCCACCAAGTGAAGGTATACCTGTGATAAAACAGAAGCATTCCTGTGGAAGACTGAGATAATACATGTGATAACTGCATCCGTGGCAATAGCGTCCCTCCGATATGGAAGGGCATAGAAAGGGGCCCTGACAGCGTCAGTACGGTCCTCACCCCTGGGACGACCTCTGGATGCCTGGCCTCCACCCCTGGTTGTTTGAGTGGAAGCTGAAGAAACCAGTACAGAAGACGAGGGTTGATCTCTCTGCTGAGGCTGCCTACTGCGAGATCGAGGACACTGCCTCCTTATGTGACCTAACTTACTACAATCATAGAAATGAACTGAAGTCAGAGAAGGGGACTGATGAGAACCCCTCGTTGCGGATGAACCCTGAGCTGAAGGAGCAGGAGCAGAGCTCTGAGTTGGAAGAGCACTCAATGCAGGCTGACTCTGCTGATGACCCTGATGGCCCCGGCCTAAGAGGCTCCACTGGACTCTGTGTGTCCGGACTGAGGAGACCTCAAGGAACGACCTCTACCCTGCTGGAAATGGCCCCTAGATTGAGCACCGATGAAATTACCTGAACCTCGAAGCCTCTTGGCCTCTCTCTCCACATGCTCCCGGCGGCGATCTGTCTCAATCAGACGAGCCACATCAACAACCTCCTCAAAAGTAGTTGTTGAGCCCCCTCTCTAGTCATCAATATACGGATCGGATAGTTGAGGCCATCTATAAACCTCCTGATCCTCTCTCTATCTGTCAGGATCATCCACATAGCATGCCTAGCCAGCTGAGTAAACTGTAACTCATACTGAGTCACTGACATATCACCCTGAGTCAACCACTCGAACTGACGACGGAGCTCCTCCTTGTGAGACTGGCGCACAAACTTCTCCAAAAATACCGTGGAGAACTGTTGTCAAGTGAGCGGCGCTTCCCCAATAGGCCTACGCCTCTCGAACTCTTCCCACCAAGTAAATGCAGCATTTGTGAACTGAAAAGTGGTATAAGCCACTCCATTAGACTCCAGAATTCCCATCGTACGAAACATACACTGGCATTTATCCAGAAAACCCTGGGCATCCTCGCGCTCAACACCACTAAATGTCGGAGGCTGGAGCCTACCGAACCTCTCCAACTGCCGCTGCTTATCATCCGGCATAGCTGCGATGACATGAGCTAGATCAAGGGCGACTGGTGCAACTAGAACAACCGGTGCAACTGGCTGAACTGGAGCTACCTCAGGTGTCTGTAACCCTGAACAACCTGCTCGGGAGTGCGAGCATCGGGGGTCTGGTGACCACCCCCGGTCAGAAAGTAGTCGCTGCTGTAGTGGCTGAAACCGCCTGAGCCAGGCCAGTGCAGACGGACATAATCTGGGCCAAAGCCTCCTGGATACCAGGAACTACGATGGGCACTACCGGTGCCTGAATAGGTGCAGCTGGAGCATCAACAGCTGGAGGCTGATCCTTGACCTGGGCGGCTGGTGGGTCTGCAGGTGCTGCCCCTGCTGGTCAGCCTCGTCTAGCACCATGACCGCGTCCACAGTCTCTAGCAGGTGGTACTGGTGGTCGTCCTCCACGTCCATTAGCGCGAGTTCTCACCATCTGCGAGAGAATAGAATACAGAATTTTAGCTTTCATGTTATCCATTAGCCACACGATATGAATTTCAAGAAAGTGAGATGTTTCCTAAAAGTTCTGTAGCCTCTTGCTTATAATTGTGGTGCACGACAGACCCATAAACAAGACTCTACTAAACCGGCTCATGACTCAGGAGGCCTAGTAACCTAGGCTCTGATACCAACTTATCACGACCCAAACCCGGTCGTGATGGCACCCAACCCTAAAGCTAGGTAAGCTTGACCAACAATCGCTTCCAACTTAACATTTAAGTCTCAAACCGAGAATTTAACAAAATAATAATCCAAAAATATTAATAATGTGATATAGGTAAAATATGAAAATAAAAAACACACCCATATGATCCGGGGGTCACGAGTCTAGAGCCTCTAATCAAAACTGAGTGATAATAATAGTATATGAATACCAATACCAAATCTGGGAAAGTATATAATAATAATAAAATGAAGAAATAATGAAGAGCAGCCAGGTCCTGCGAACGTCATGCAGCTACCTCAACGACTCTGAAATATCTTTAGAGACTCCGAGAATCAGGTAAGCCTCCGGTGTACCTGAATCTGCACACAAGGTGCAGGGAGTAGGGGTGAGTTCTACCGACTCAGTGAATAACAAGTATAAAAAATAACTGAAAGTAAGAAATCACGAAAGACCAGAACACAAAGCTATAACTAACAGTCCTATAACTTAGCTACAAACTAACAGCATAACAGTATCACAAAATCAACCAAGTATCAGATAAAGATGCAATGCAATGCACATGAATACGCTACGCGTGCAGCCCGATCCCTTTAACGTCGACGGTGCTCACTGGGGGTGTGTACAGACTCCGGAGGGGCTCTTTCAGCCCAAGCGCAATATTATCATAGCACCGCTGCATCGTGCAGCCCGACCCATGCTCAGTCCACAATATACATATGAGTCACATAACAGATTCAATCTAATTCCCCATTTTTCCGATTATTAAGGTACATATAATTTAACTATTTAATTTCAGGAAAAGTGACTTAGCATTTCATTTCGGTGATTAAATACAGGATTGAATTCAATGATTATGCAAATCATGTTATCACACAGATGTTCACCCTAGACGGGTACTACAGATCAGCACAAGGCCCCAAACATGGCATTAAGCCCAACTATCAACAACACAATGTGTGTTTCAGACGTTAATAATTTATTCAGCTCTCGGAATTGACCAAGTCACAATCCCCAATCATTTACAACCCCGAACCTGCCATGGGGTGAGAGTCACGCCCTAACATAGCGTCACGATGTGATAAACCGAGATTTCAAACCCTCAGGCCATCATCTATACAAACTACTCACCTTTAACCGGTCGTAGCCTGGTCTGTAATGCCTATACCCTTCGAGTCTTCTCCTACGAGCGTCGAATCTATTCAAAACCACAACGAATAGGATATTATAGGCTAAATAAACATAACCCAATTGAAATTATTCGAAAAACGTTAAAAATTACGAAGTTGGTAAAACTCGAGCCCCTGGCCCGCTTATCGAAAAATTCTGAAAATTACATCTTTGGATTCCTCGTCTCGCCACGAGTCTACACATATAAAGTTCACCAAAAACGGAGTTCGTTTGACCCTTCCAATCCCCAAAATTTGTTTCTAAAAACTAAGTCCTAGTTCTTCATAATGTCTACACAATTTCATGAAATTTGGGGTTGATTCTTCCTAAAAATGATAGTTTTAAGCCAAGAGACTTACCTCCAATCGATACCCGCTGAAAACACGCTTCAAATCGCTCAAAAAGCTCCTTGGGTTGCTTAACAATGGAGGAAAATATGTTTAAGCCGCGGGTAAAATAATCCTTAAAACATTTTGTCCGCCCAGTGATTTACTCTATGCGATCGTGACCCAAGGCACACGATCGCGGAGAACAAATTCGAGATCCTCAATTTTCCTCTTACGCGATCGCAGGAAACCCCACGCGATAGCAAACATTGACTTTCGCTCCTACGCGATCGCAAACAACATCACGTGACCACAGAGAACTGCCCCTCGACCTTACGCGGTCAGAAACTACCTCACGCAATCGCACTGGCCAATAACCCAGACCTATGCAAACGCAGCCCCCTTTACGCGATCGCATAGAGCAATTTCTGCTCTGCAATTTCTGTTGTATTGTTTCACTTCAAAAATCCCCATTAGCCATCTGAAATCACCTCGTAGACCTCAGGACCTCAACCAAAAGCACAGAAATGATCTATTACTTCATTAAAACTTGCTCATAACATAAGAACACTATCATAAATATCAAAATTCTCAAATCACCACGGATTCAAGCCTAAGTTAAACTAAAACTTCTGAAACTTGCATTTGATCAAAAACCCAACCTAAACACCTCCGAATGATCTGAAAATTTGCACACATATCAAAAATTAGCTAATGGAGCTAGTGCAACTGTCGGAATTCTATTCCGACCCCCGGATCAAAATCTCACCTATCAACCGGACTTCGCCAAATATCTAACTTAGCCAATTCAAGCATAATTCTACAACGGACCTCCAAATTCAGTTCTGATTTCGCTCCTAAGTCACAAATCATCATCCAAAACTAGTCGAATCATCGGAATCCATTTTGAGCCATCTAACTCATAAGTCAACATTCGGTTGACTTTTTCAAACTAGCTTTCTCTTAAAGAGACCAATTGTCTCATTTCTATCCAAACTCCGTCCGAATTACTCCAAACCCTCCGAATTCATATATTGAAATATATAACAGCATAAAAAGGGGAAAACGGAGCGAAAATACACGGGACGACGGTTCAGGTCATTACATAAGTATACGCGAAAGCGACTGATTATATTGACACAATAAATAAAGGAAAAATTTGATATCTTCTATTACTATAACTTGTACCGGGATAATCTGTATATGAAAAGCTACCCGCTTTATTCTCCAATTTATACTACACAAATAAATGAATGCCACAATAAAGTGGATGTTTATTGATATAAAACCCATATCATAATAAACTTGGAGTTTTGTTGATAATTGCACATCTCATGGTGTAAATCTGAACTTCATCAATATTGATAATTTATTCAGTTGGCATTTGGGTTAGCCATATCAACTTAAGTATGATGTGCAAAATAATAGAGAATTCACATAGGTAAATATTAAAGAACTGGAAAGTTCTTTACGAATTCTCCTACATCGCTTGTTCTTATTAATTAATAGACCAACTAAAATTGGGATTGAATCCCATGAATGCTGAAAATATCAAAGGTGAATATGGGCCCATTCACCTGCCATGTGTACCACATAAGATGCATCTATGAGATGGTTACATGTGTGATTATTATTAACCCACAACCTGACCAGTGCTTGCGAGGTAACTTGCTCATTAATTTACTTTCGAGCATAATTTCAAGATTTTCTATTCAAGATAGTTTATCTTTATAAGTTGGTTTACATCACATATGGTTTAGCAAAATAATTTATTGAGTGCCTTCACTCAATAGCTAAACTATTGCTTATGAGAACAAAGTTAGCTATATCAGTTTGATATACGTTATATAAGAGAGTATATTATATTCTTCCCTCACAAGTGGTTCAGGGTCAAGAACCAAATAATTCCATCTTCTTATTATTGATGTACGGTATATATTGATTAACGCCACAACGCACAAAGATGGGTTCTCAAAGTTGAGGAAAAAAGTTAGTTTTTCAAACATGAGGGAGAGACAAGATAAACAGTTGAGAAAAAGTTACGTGGAATGAATTATCATTTGTATATCTAGGTCCTCGAATACGATAATATGAACTTGTAGTTCATAAAAAGATAATTCATTTGCAATATATTGAAAAGCATGCCATACGCATTTGTTGACCCAAAGAAAGTAACTATATTCTCATTGCAAATGCTCATATCAAGTCCTAGAAGGACAAAGTCTATGATATGCTTAAAGTGTATAGACAAATCGGTTTCAAATAGAATTTCTTGCTAAAGAAGATGAGAAAATTATCAAAGTGATCATAATAAAGGAGGCAAGTGATCTAGAAGGTCACATGACATAACACTTCATAAAATCTCATGAGAGATTCAGGTACCTGAATATATAAATGAAGAGATCTCTATGTTATGTCTTTATGAAAATTTATTAGAACCGATATAACATGTTCGTCGACGACATCTATCATAGAGCTAGGTATAGATGAGGATCTTAAGTCTATCGAATATGGACACAAAAGTGTTGGCCAAATAGAAGAGATACCATTCAAGTAGAATTGATTCCATATGAAAGACATATAGTTTTGGACATGTAGTTCAAATGTTTGAAAGTATAAAGTCAATGGTATGTGCAATCAGTTTTCGATATCTTATATGTCTATGCAAGACATAAAAACTTGATATGCACTAAAGCCTCTTTAGATGGATTATATGGCTTAACTTATATGACAATCCTTGAAGGACTTAAACCGCTCAAAGCATATACAATTTTTGGTCTTGAAATACCACATGCTAAGTGCAATTTAAGCACATTTGTATCTTGCTATAACTATAAGCATGATATATGTGATAGCGAGGATTTTCAAGGTGCAATATATTCATTGGAGCTAATATGGCTGATTTATGTTAGAATATACGCTTAACGCTAGAGGAGGGGGTGAATAGCGTTTTAATAAAAATCAAGATAAATTTGCGGAATTAAAACTGCAGGAATAAAGTAAGTGCAGTAATTAAAGTAGTAAGGAGAGAACACACCGAATTTATACTAGTTCACCACAACGTGTGGTTAGTCCAGTCCCCGAGAGACTCTCTCGAGTTTTACACTAACTCCGTTAAGCTTACGGGTGCCTAACAAACCGTTATACTTGCTCGTAGATATACACTCTACAAGACTTCAACTTGCTCGAGGATACCTCACCTCAAGACTTCAAGTCAAGGAACTAAACTTTCCTTCTTACAACAAGGGATTAGAACTTCCCTTCAAGTGTATGCAAATACTTAGCACTCAAGACAAGACTCTCTTATAGAGTAGATGTGAGTAAAATTAATACGCACAAGAACACAACAACTTCGTCAAGAATTTGGCTCTCAAAAACTATGAAATGAATATGAAATGATTGATATGAAAGTATGTAAGCTTAAGCAAGAATTGTAATCAGTTGTTGTCCTTAAAAGAGTGGTTTTGAGGTGTATTTATAGTCCTCAAAGACTCGAAGACCGTCGCTTAGTTGCCAATCACTAATTGCTGATTTTGTGCTAGAATAATCGATTATCTGATTTGCATAAATCGATTATCTGCAAATCGTTCAAAAATCATATGCAGATTTTAAGCTAGAATAATCAATTATTCAAATTGCATAATCGATTACCTGATAACGTTCAAAAATCAGACGCTGATATTAAGCTAGCATAATCGATTATTGCCTTGTGCATAATCGATTATCTTTCAGCGTTTAAAAATACTTTGGCGACGGTCAGTGAATAATCGATTATGCTATATAGGATAATCGATTAATTTGTTGTTTTGTAAATTCCGGTTTACACTGTCTTAACATAATCGATTATCAAAAAAGACATAATCGATTATTTTGCTGTTTTGTAAATTCCGGTTTACACTGTCTTAACATAATCGATTATCATAAAGACATAATCGATTATTTTGCTATTTTGTAAATTTCGGTTTACACTGTCTTAACATAATCGATTATAGAAAAACATAATCGATTATTTCTGTCCAGATTTGAAAGACATGTTTAAAATTCATTTTGGCTAAAATGAAAATGTTTGAAAATCATTTTGTTTTAAAACAAAGATGCATGGTTTGATAAAAATGATTTTACGAGAGAAGCCAAGACTTGAATCTATTGTTGCATCAAGATCACAATATAAAAACGACTCATGTATATCTTTGTTGCTTTACTTGATCTTGTTCTTTGTTTCTCTTGTGCTTGGACTTCGGCATATGTCAATGTACCATGCGCGTCGGTTTGTCATTTATCAAAACCTACAAAGATGAACACACGTTTAGTTTTAGCGATTTGAGAACGTGTTTCAACAATTTCCCCCTTTTTGATAATGGCAAACCAATATCGGGATATGCATATTAAATAATTGATAATGACAATCCAAGACAAGTATATAGATATGTGAATGAGTTCCCCCTAAATTTATGAGTTCCCCCTCAATTTATGCCAATATGTATTAGTGTGCATAGCCCTTATTCTTCCCCCTTTTGACATTAGCAAAAATAAATAACCTTTTATTGAGGAAGCAATATTGAAAATACATAATAAAGCAAGAAAAATAGACAAAATATTATTCAAACGAGACATAATGGAAGCAAGAAAAAAAATATTATTCATTTTCAACATCTGCCTCGGCATCCGGCACTTCTTTCGGAAGGGCAACTTGGGCATAGGGATAGCGGACGTGGTCAAAACATCCATGAAGCTTGTTGGATAATCGGGAGACATTCCTATCAATACGAGTCATGGACGTGGACAGAGAGGCAAGTTTCTCAGAAATGGTTTGGAGGGTAGCAACGGAAGGGGCCTGAGGACGACGTCTTTGAGTTGGAGGAGGAGCCGGATGTTCACCTATATTGGGAAATGAAGATTCTTGAATTTCCCAATGTTTTGTTTCCTTTTTGTGAGGGCCGACGGAGGTGTCGATACCAGAGGCTTGCAAAAGAGCCATTATGACAAAAGCATAGGGGAGTGGCTTATCGACCCCAATTGCATCATACATGTGAGTCATGACGAACTGGCACCAATTGATGCGAGCCCCGGTGATAATTGCGTGCATGAGTTTTGAATCCTCATGAGAGAGAGTCGTATGATTGAATTTGCGCGGTTTTAGAACACGAGTTTTGAAATAAAAGATTAGACGATATTCCGGAAGCATGTGCGTAATGGTTGGGCGACGATGCTCCGGACTTGCAATAAATTCGCCAATGCCAATTTGGTGGAAAAGGACTTGTTCATCAAATAAAGCACCTTCTTCCCTAGTGTAAAGTGAAATGTCTTCCCCATTTCGTGGAAGTTTAGTGAGGACTTGCATGTTTTCCTCATTTAAAAGAATTGGAACGCCATTGATGCTCGAGACAAGTTCACCATCTTCGTCCTTCCCGAGATTGGAATAGAAGGCACGAATTAGAGAAGGGTGAATGTAAGGGGATTGAAGATATATGAATTCAAGAAGTTGACTTTGCATGAGGATATTTGCTGTGGATGGAGGGGCGATGTGGCTAAGGAATCGATCAGTGGAGAATCGAGGAGGAAGGATTTCTCGATTTTCAAATTTTTCGACGAAACGAATAAGTTCGGCTTCACTGTCGAACAGTAAATAAGATCCGTCTTTATAGCAGTGAACAGGTGGAGGATCAATGGAAGAGGAGGCAATATGTTTGCCGGAGCGAGCTCGTTTAGAATTCTTGCCCGTCATTTAAAAAGAAATTTGAGAGCCTTTGCAGAAATTTTTGAAGGCTTTGGAAGAATATTAGGAGCTAGGAGTGATGTTGGAGTGAAGAATTTGAAGGGTGGAAGCACCTATTTATAGAGTGAAGGAGATGAAGGCATTTAATTGTACAGTAACTTCAGATTTTAAGTCCCAAACGGTCAAAAAATGGTAAGAAGTTTGAAAAAGTGAACGTTGATAATCGATTTTGTTGGTCAGATAATCGATTTTGGTGACTCAGTCTGGAAAACAGATTCAGAGAATAGTTGATTATCATTTTGAGATAATCGATCATGGCAGGAAATGTACTAACTGACGGAAAGTCGAAGCGGTAAAGGAAAATCGATTACGCAGCTTTCAATAATCGATTATTGTTACACAGTGGCTTAACACCTGTAAAACTGAACCTCAACATAATCGATTAGTAACATTGATAATCAATTTTTATATATGATCGCCAAATTCCTGCATAGCCGAGATTGTTAGATAATCGATTGTAGTAGTTGTATAATCGATTATTTTATTTTTCCAGCAGAATAATCGGAAAACATAAAGAAGTAATAATTGATTATTGACAAAGAAAAATCAATTATTTATCACCAGTGCCCAAGAATTCCCCCTGTCTTTAGGGCGATACCTGCAAAAAAGAGTTAGGCGCCTCCGACGCTCAAGTTAGTAATCGTTAAAAGAAAAAAAAAATGCAATGCATGTATTAGATCAACGTGGAGTCAAGTATTCCGAGTTCACTACGAATTCGGAAAAAGGACTCTTTCTCTAAAGGCTTTGTGAAGATGTCAGCCAATTGATATTTGGTTTCAACAAACTCAATTTCGACATCACCTTTGAGAACGTGATCTCTTATGAAATGGTGTCTAATTTCTATGTGTTTCGTTCTTGAGTGAAGAACAAAGTTCTTCGTCAAGCTTATGGCGCTAGTATTATCACATCAAAGAGGGATATGATTGATACTAAGACCATAATCCGAGAGTTGTTGTTTCATCCAAAGGATTGGAGCACAACAACTCCCCGCGGCTACATATTCAGCCTTGGTTGTGGATAACGCAACACTTACTTGTTTCTTGCTAAACCAAGAAACTAGAGAGCTTGCGGTCCAATTTGCAACCCGCAAAATCGGAATCGGAATAGCCAACAAGTTGGCATGAAGAACCTTTGGGATACCATAGTCCCACATATATAGTTCCAACAAGATACTTCATTATCCGTTTTACCGCAGATAGGTGCGACTTCTTCGGACATGATTGATATCGAGCGCATAAACACACGCTAAACATGATGTTCGGTCTACTTGCAGTAAGATAAAGAAGGGATCCGATCATACCTCGATACTTCTTTGTGTCTACTTCCTTACCTTTCTCATCTTTGTCAAGATGGTCGGATGTACTCATTAGAGAAAAAAATGGCCATTGCTTTGGCGTTGCTCATTTCAAAACGATTTAGCAACTCCTTGCAATATTTAGATTGGCAATTGAAAGTTCCCTCTTTCATTTGTTTCACTTGCAACCCCAAGAAGAAGTTTAGCTCACCCATCATTGACATTTCAAATTCACTTGTCATTAATTCAGAGAATTCCTTGCACAAAGAATTGTTAGTAGCACCAAAAATAATATCATCTACATATATTTGAACTAATAAGATGTCATTGTTTTTGTTCTTAATAAAGAGTGTAGTGTAAACTTTCCCCCTAATGAACTCATTGTCCAAAAGAAATTTGCTTAAGCATTCATACCAAGCTCGGGGAGCTTGTTTAAGACCATAGAGGGCTTTCTTAAGTTTGAAGACATGATCGGGAGATTTAAAGTCTTCAAAACCCGGGGGTTGTTCAACATATACTTCCTCTTGAATAAACCCATTTAGGAAGGCACTCTTTACATCCATTTGATATAAAATAAAATTCATAGAAGAGGCAAAAGCAAGTAATAGACGAATAGCTTCTAGTCGTGCAACTGGTGCATAAGTTTCTTCATAATCAATTCCTTCTTCTTGATTATAACCTTTAGATACAAGCCTAGCTTTGTTTCTAGTGATTATACCATTTTCATCTAATTTATTTCGAAAAACCCATTTCGTACCAATTATGGTGTGATTATCGGGTCTTGGCACCAATTCCCAAACATCATTACGTTTGAATTGGTTAAGCTCATCTTGCATTGCCAAGGTCCAATGCTCATCCCCAATTGCTTCGGAAATGGTTGTAGGTTCTATTTGTGAAACAAAAGCCATATGTCCTACAGTGTCTTTAAGAAGGTTTCGAGTACTTACCCCTTTCTCGATGTTGCCAATTACCTTGTCGAGAGGATGATCTTTAGACGTCCTCCAAGCCTTAGGCATCATCGATTCTTCCTCTTGTGGTGGTTCTTCTTCCGATGATTGTTCCACAGCTTCATCTTGAACTTCCTTTGGATTCTCCTGTTGCACCTTGTCTTGAAGACTTATCTTGTTTAGAGAATCTGCAAGATGATCACAAAAATCCTTTCTCGCCAAGCGAGCATCATTTTCACAAAATACTACATGAGGAGATTCCTCAACAATTTTGGTTCGATTATTGAAAACTCTATATGCTTTGCTACGCGATGAGTAACCAAGAAAAATTCTTTCATCAGATTTCGCGTCAAATTTTCCCAAGTTATCTTTTCCGTTGTTGTGAATGAAGCATTTACAACCGAAGACTCTAAGATGGGAAAGATTTGGTTTCCTTCCCTTATAGAGTTCATAGGGAGTTTTCATGAGTATCGGTCTTATGACAACTCTGTTTAAAACATAGCTTGCGGTACTCACGGCATCCGCCCAAAACTTTTTGGAAATCTTAGCCTCATCGAGCATGGTTCTAGCCATCTCTTCGAGACATAAACTTTTACGTTCCACCACTCCATTTTGTTGTGGTGTACGTGGAGCCGAAAAGGTATGTTCAATACCGAGTTCGTCACAAAATCCGTGAAGAGATTATGATCGAACTCTCCCCCATGATCACTTCTTATGGAAGTGACGGTTGTGTTCTTTTCATTTTGAACACGTTTAAGAAAACTTTTAAAAGCTTGAAAGGCATCACTTTTATGAGCAAGAAATAATGTCCATGTGAATCTAGAGTAGTCATCAACAATTACAAAAGCATAAAGATTTCCACCAAGACTTTCAACACGAGATGGTCCAAAAAGATCCATGTGAAGAAGTTGTAAAGGTCTATTGGTTGAAACAACATTTTTAGATTTAAAAGAGGCTTTTATTTGTTTCCTTTTTTGGCATGAATCACAAATAGAATCATTTTCAAATTTTAGTTTTGGAAGACCGATTACTAAATCTTGAGAAACTAATTTGTTTAAAAGATTCATGTTGACATGAGCTACTCTACGATGCCATAACCACGTGTCGTCTTCTTTACTCAAAAGGCGATTCACAAAACTTGATGAAGAATTTTCAAGATCAACCATATAGATATTATCAGTTCTAATACCACGAAGAATAACTTTAAAATCACTACGACGGATAACTAAGCATTCTTCGGAGTCAAACAATACAAGATTTCCCTTGTCACATAATTGACTTATGCTCAAGAGATTATGTTTAAGACCTTTAACTAGCAAAATATGCTAAATGGAGGAGGATTCGTCCTTACCGACCGAGCCAATGCCGATAATCTTTCCTTTGTTATTGTCTCCAAAAATAATATTTCCTCCTTCCGTGGGTTTTAGTTGAAGGAATTTTGATGCATCCCCGGTCATGTGTTTGGAGCATCCACTATCAAGGTACCAAAGTACACTTGATCCCTTCAAACACACCTACAAAACAAATTAATGAGATTTTGGTACCCAAGCCATTTTGGGTCCTTGTGTGTTAGGTGCAAAATAGTGGTGTGATTGACCTGCAGTGAAATGTCTATGTCTAGTGAAGCATGCGGGAGCAATATGTCTAAATTGCTCAACATTTCTCCTAGTGTTTATTCTAGGATGCATAACGATTCTAGGATTATTATTTCTAGGTTGAATATTTCTAGGTTGCAATTTTTGAAAATCTTTTCTAGGTGTTCTAAATTGTTCTACATTTCTTCTGGTGCTCGTTCTAGGATGTATAGTGGTCCTAGGATTGTTATTTCTAGGTTGCTTAGGAATGGTCTCATCCTTTTTGTTAGGCACATTTTTGAAACCTATTCCATGTTTAGTAGATTTCAAGTTTATAAGAACCTCATTGAGATTTTTGTGAGAGGAGTTGAATTTATTCAAGGTGCTCTTGAGTTTTTCTACTTCATCTTTTAGAGATTTGCAAGATGTACAACCATTGTTTGAGCTTTCGGGTTTATCGGCGCTTCTTTTGTCGTAAAACTTGTTTTCCTCTTTTAATTTCTCATTTTCAAGAGTTAGTTTTTCAAAATCCTTTTCTTTTGAAGAAATTTGTTTTCTTAAATCTTTTATAGATTTAGAAGCGCTAATAAACTCTTTATACAATTCATCAAATGCATCTTGCATTTCTTCTAAAGTGAAATAGTTCTTAGAAGTAGTACAGACCTCATTTTGAGTTTCTTCGTGTGCCATAAGACACAAGTTTTCGGTCTCGTTTCCTTCTCCATCACTTGATTCATCTCCGGAGTCGCCTCCCCAAGAGATGTATGCTCTTTGTTTCTTGACGAGTTTCTTCTCCTTTTTGGTATTTGGACAATTTGGTTTGATATGCCCGATTTCTCCACATCCATAGCACTTTAATTGGTCTCCTTGTTGCTTACCTTTTCGTTCATACTTCTTTCGCATGAACTTGTGAAATTTCTTAATAACGAGTCCGAACTCGTTATCTTCGTCACTTGAATCCTCATCATTTTGAGGTTGAGCCGTGCTTGCTTTAAGGGTGATTCTTCGTTTCCTTTGATCATCCAACGGAGGGTTAAGAATAGTAGATTCATAGGTTTTGAGATTACCTCTAAGCCCGTCGATTGTGACATTTGTAATGCCAATTGATTCTTGAATAGCGTCGGCTTTGGAGCGCCATTCCGGAGTGAGACTTCAAAGAATTTTACGGACAAGTTCCCTATCCGTGAAGGTCTTCTTAAGAGCATGAAGATCATTAACGATTTTTGAAAATCGTTCGAACATATCATCTATCTTCTCGTTTTCCTTCATATGAAAAACTTCATACTCATGGGTTAGAAAATCTATTTTAGCTTCTCTTACCTGGTCCGTACCTTCGTAGGTGATTTCCAATTTATCCCACATTTGCTTGGCCGTTGTGCAACATGATATTTTCCTATAATCATCGGGGTTTACAGCACAATACATCATGTTGATGGCTTTAGCGTTGTTCTCCACTTTTCTGATATCGTCCGCATCGTATTCATCTTCGGATTTAGGAACCATTTCATTTTCAACCTTTTTGGTTGGTATTTGCTCTCCATTCTATATAATTTTCCATAGTATAAAATTATTTGATTGGATGAATATTCTCATCCCCTCCTTCCAATAAGTGTAATTGGTGCCATCGAAGAGTGGTGGCCTTGTGAATCATTGTCCTTCACCTAGTACTGCATAAACGTTACGAGTAGAAGCCATGGATTGTTTCTCTCAAACTGTTAAGTCTTTCAGAGAGTTAGGCTCTGATACCAATTGTTAGAATATACGCTTAACGCTAGAGGGGGGGTAAATAGCGTTTTAATAAAAATCAAGATAAATTTGCGGAATTAAAACTGCAGGAATAAAGTAAATGCAGTAATTAAAGTAGTAAGGAGAGAACACACCGAATTTATACTGGTTCACCACAATGTGTGGTTAGTCCAGTCCCCGAGAGACTCTCTCGAGTTTTACACTAACTCCGTTAAGCTTACGGGTGCCTAACAAACCGTTACACTTGCTCGTAGATATACACTCTACAAGACTTCAACTTGCTAGAGGATACCTCACCTCAAGACTTCAAGTCAAGGAACTAATCTTTCCTTCTTACAACAAGGGATTAGAACTTCCCGTCAAGTGTATGCAAATACTTAGCACTCAAGACAAGACTCTCTTATAGAGTAGATGTGAGTAAAATTAATACGCTCAAGAACACAACAACTTCGTCAAGAATTTGGCTCTCAAAAACTATGAAATGAATATGAAATGATTGATATGAAAGTATGTAAGCTTAAGCAAGAATTGTAATCAGTTGTTGTCCTTAAAAGAGTGGTTTTGAGGTGTATTTATAGTCCTCAAAGACTCCAAGACCGTTGCTTAATTGCCAATCAACTTATTGCTGATTTTGTGCTAGAATAATCGATTATCTGATTTGCATAATCGATTATCTGCAAATCGTTCAAAAATCATATGCAGATTTTAAGCTAGAATAATCGATTATTCAAATTGCATAATCGATTACCTGATAACGTTCAAAAATCAGACGCTGATTTTACGCTAGCATAATCGATTATTGCCTTGTGCATAATCGATTATCTTTCAGCGTTTAAAAATACTTTGGCGACGGTCAGTGAATAATCGATTATGCTATATAGGATAATCGATTAATTTGCTGTTTTGTAAATTCCGGTTTACACTGTCTTAACATAATCGATTATCAAAAAAGACATAATCGATTATTTTGCTGTTTTGTAAATTCCGGTTTACACTGTCTTAACATAATCGATTATCATAAAGACATAATCGATTATTTTGCTGTTTTGTAAATTCCGGTTTACACTGTCTTAACATAATCGATTATAGAAAAACATAATCGATTATTTCTGTCCAGATTTGAAAGACATGTTTAAAATTCATTTTGGCTAAAATGAAAATGTTTGAAAATCATTTTGTTTTAAAACAAAGATGCATGGTTTGATGAAAATGATTTTACGAGAGAAGCCAAGACTTGAATCTATTGTTGGATCAAGATCACAATATAAAAACGACTCATGTATATCGTCGTTGCTTTACTTGATCTTGTTCTTTGTTTCTCTTGTGCTTGGACTTCGGCATATGTCAATGTTCCATGCGCGTCGGTTTGTCATTTATCAAAACCTACAAAGATGAACACACGTTTAGTTTTAGCGATTTGAGAACGTGTTTCAACAATTTATTCATCAAAACTCTGCCGATGTCAACATTTAAGAAGCTAGTGCACAAGATTGAAATGCAAAGACTCAAAGATGTGAATTGATGATCTCATCAGGGGGATTTAATGCGCGTTGTACTCTTTTTCCCTTTCAAGGTTTTGTCCCACTGGGTTTTCCTTGCAAGATTTTTAACGAGGCAACCAAAATATGTATTATTAGATATGTGTACTTTTTTTCTTTTCTAGAATTTTTTTTCCCATTCGATTTTATTGTAGTTAGGTTTTAATGAGGCACATTATCTATTGAATAGACATTCAAGGGGGAGTGTTATAAATAGAATTCTATTTAAGGTGAATGTCTATATTTAGCGAGATTCTAGGGTTTATTACTTGGTGGCTAAGTCACCATATCTCTATAAATAGAGGGTTCTCTATTGTAATTTATCTCATATCAATAAGAATTCCTCTCTCTCTGCTTTACTTTGCAATACTCTTTTTCTTTTATTATTTCATAACAATTTTTATTTTTTCCATCTCAATACTTAAACTTTTCAACCAAATGCCAAGTGTTTTTTAGTACTGTAGCAACGCGAGATCTTCCAGTAAGAATCTTTAAGTATTCTAAAGTTTATTCTTTGTCATTTTTGGGCGGTGGAAATATTACTTAGTTTATAGACGGAGTTTTCACTTAATTTACTTCCGAAGACCTTAAGTAGATTGCGACTTTGTCAATGGGTGGAAAATTCTTCATATTTCACATAATTTATTACAAACTCTTGGTCCCTGCCAGGAACATGTGATTAGCATTTAGCATAAAGAGTTAACAGGAAATGGTTAAAATTGCAAACGTCAATTGCTTAGCATTTTGCTTGTGTCACATAGAAGACTAATCCCAATTTGCACCAAGTCTTCGGTCTTGCTCTCCAAGTATTTTCTGGATAACTTAATGAAGACAACTTAATTTATCCTTAATTTTATATGCAATATCCAATAACAAAAGGATAATATAAAACCCTTTGCAATACATCAAAATAGTCTCACAAATCAACAAATTAAAGATCTTCAAGAAAAAATCTAAACCAACCAGTGATCAATTCGACATATGGAAGACATAATTTCAAAAATGTTTGATGAAAATGAAGATTTTCGCGCTCTCATAGTATTAGATGATCAGCGCGCCGAGGAATTCCAGCTCCAAGAGGTTCTTGAAGCCTCATTAGAAATCTTCCATCATCACTTGTCATCATCAACAATCCGAGAATCCCCTGAATCATCCCAAGCTTACTGCGAGATTTGCATGGACACAAAAGGAACAGATGAAATATTCAAACTCGAGAATTGCTCTCATCATTCTTTCTGTTCTGACTGCATAGGCTCACATGTCCAATCCAAGATTCAACAGAATATTTTCCCTCTAACTTGTCCAGGTTTAAGATGTCGCGCAATAATTGAACCTGAATCTTGTAAGTCCATTATTCCAGAAAATGTTTTCGCGAGGTGGGAAGAGGGATTGAACGAGTCAAGTCTTCTTGGTTGTGAAAAAATTTATTGTCCTTATAGAGATTGTTCAGGGCTGCTATTTTATGATCGTGATCAGGACACAATTGAGTTATGTCCTTTATGTCGAAGGCTGTTCTGCGCGCCATGTGGTGTCCCTTGGCATACTGGATTTGATTGCGACAAGTTTCAAAAGGAAGGAAGAGACAAAGATGATTTAAAAGTTGAGGAACTTGCTAAGAAATCTAAGTGGATGAAATGCCCTAAATGCAAACACGTTGTGCAGAAGGCTGATGGTTGTAAACATATAACCTGCTGGTTAGTTAATTTGTTGTTTAATCCTATTCTTTTGTGGTGCTGGGAGGTTTAATTTCCTTATAATTTATACTACTGATTTAGAGTAATTTAAATTAACTAATTGATGTCTTTACATATGGCTTAATCCTATATAATATTGTGGATTCAGGTGCAAATTTGAATTTTGCTATATATGTGGAGGAATATGGAGTGAAGAGCATTGGAGTTGCCAGATTAATTAATGATCATATCTACCAATTCAGATGCTGGATGTTTGTTGTCTGCTAGCCAGAAGGTTCAGACAACAACAATAACCCAGTATAATCCCACTTAGTGGGGTTTGGTGAGGGTAATATGTACGTAGATTTTACCCCTACCCTTGGATAGAGAGGCTGTTTCTAAATAGACCCCCGGCATGCTTCCCTCCAAGAACTTTCCACCTTACTCTTAGGGAGACTCGAACTCACAACCCCTCTTGTCAGCCAGAAGGTTCAGAATTACCCCCAAAAAAGGGAAAAAATAGGAACAAAATTATACTGTTCTTAGTTGGTACTTTATGATGTGATTAATTTGGTGTGTTGTCCAAAATGTTGTAAAGTATGTACTTCTGTAGCTTCCGAATTGTACCTTAGATCACGTTCACTTGTTTTGATTATAACCTCTCTTTACCAGAAGTCTCGGGTTCCACCCTGTATATGGAAAAATCCTTGGTAGAGAATACTCCCAAATGGAGCCCTATGCGACGCGAATCCGGATATAGTAGGTTTCCAATACGGATACAGGATACGGGGAAACAAAAAAAATTATAAGATGCTTGAATTGGGGACCAAAAAACTAAGACGCTCTTTACGTCTTTTTTTTCCCAGGTCAACTAGAGACTTAGTTAGGTGCATAACAGAAAAAAAATGCAATCCAATTCATTAACTACACCCTAATGTCAAACTAATTGGAACAGTGATATGAATCGTCTTATCGACTCCGATGGCTCTACACACACTCATTTTATTTAGGTGAGCAAGTTTCATTCATAGAGTTAACAAATATTCATTACAATTAGGATATCTTATGGTAGCAATATATGTTAATTCTCCTCTTTTATTTGAACTTGAGGCTGATTAAAAAATATTTTTAAAAATTACGATGAAAGAATAATTCGTTTGACTCCCAAAATCAAAATACTGTCGCATAAATTAGAACGAAAGAAGTGCTATAATTTTAATATTAAAATACACATAACTTCATGTTTTATCGTAGCACGAATATATGTATAGAAGAGCTGAAAAATGATTAGCATAAAGTTTTTATTACACCTTTATTATTGTTAGAATTGACTTCTCCATCGGGTGTATTGCTTCTGAATGAAGAGATCTTCCTTTTTGACTCAATTAAAAGTTAGTTTGTCTTCGTCCACATCTGTTCTTGTAATGAATATTTCGAGTGAAAGTTGCAGACGAGCCTCAAATTAATCGTTTCATTGAAGGAAGGAAGAAAATGAATGTACAAGGGATAAGGCAAAAGAGGTTTTTCTAAGAAGAAACTGAACACAAAACCTTTTAGTCATCCATTTAATCAAATAGTGCTTTTCTTTCCTAGTTTCCTTTCTTTCTTATTTTGTCCCTGGAAATGACATAATGTAATCACTTTTATTATATTGTTTAAAATATATTAGGGCTGTCAAATTTGGCCCAAACTCAAATGACTCGCCTAACCCATTAAAGGTTGGGTTAGTTATTGACCCGTCCATTTATTAAATTTAGTCCATCTTGATCCAACCCATTTAAAGCTGTGTTAACTTTTAGCCCAAATTGATCCATAAGTCTGTTTATCAAAATATCTTTAAAATAATTTTATTTTATTTTTAATATTTTAAATATGACCATAAAAAAGTAAAAATTCTTTTTTAGTAATTATACAATTTATAAGAAAATAATATATATTAATTAAAGTTTAATAAGAGTTGGGCGGGTTGGGTTATGACCCGAATTTTAACTCATCTTGACTCAATCCATCTTAGCCCAAGTAACTTTTGGGCGGGTCAATTATTGATTCAACCCATTTTGACCCGCCCAAAATTGATCCAACCCGCCCATTTGACACCTCTAAAATATATTCAGAGTTTATAATGTACGTAAAGATTAGCCAGTTTTGCTCAAATTTCAGGACACGACGTCCTAGAGTTTAAACTTCAAAATCCAAATTTTAGGACATCGTGTCCTAAAGTTCGAAAATTATATTATGAAGTTCGAATCTTATGTCTTGAATTTTTAAATAGTAGTTCAAAAAATTCAGTACTTCGTGTCCTAAAATTCAAAAATTATATCCTGAAGTTCGAATCTTATGTCCTCAATTTTAAATTAGTGGTTCAGAAATTCAGGACACTTAGTCCCGAATTTCAAATTAGCAGCTTTAAAAGTTAGGACAATGCAAATTTAGAATACTTAGTCCTGAAGTTAAGTGAATTAGTTAATCTTTAAATATATTATAAACTGTGAATATATTTTAAATAACGGGCTTAAAAGTGACTGTCGATGCACTTCGCCCACTTTGTCACTTCTTTCCTTATAAGTTATAAGAATTCTCTTTTTACCACGTGAGGTACAGTAGATCTTTAAATAGTACTCTCTTCGGTCCAAAATAAGTGATTTTTTAGTTTTTTTTTTGTGGTCCAAAATAAGTGATTTTTTCAGATTTCAAGAGTGAATTAATTATTTTTTCCTACACTGTTCTTGGAGTAAATAATGTTGGAATATGTGTTAAGAGTATTTATGTGAGATAATAAAAATTAATATGATCAATATTATTTATTGTTAATTAATACTAAAAGCTAAAATCTTTAATCTGTGTGAAAACATAGAAAAATTACTTATTCTAACCGGAGGGAGTACCCAGTACAAGTTAATGCGCTGCTGGTTTGTGATGTCCGCTTGTGTGAAAACAGCAAACACAACACCTTTCAAACATATTCTTAATTGTCACTCGGCATTTATTGTTTGTACCAAACCGTATTGACTTACTATGATAAAATTATTTACAAGGGAAAAATAACTCTAATTAATCATGGTTAACCAAAATGGATATATCTGCAAATACATTCTCCGGGCGGATAAGTTTTTATCGCGTATTTAATTGAAAATGTATATTTTAAGTCACTCCTAAAAATAACAATCGATAAAATATGTATTTTTTATATATACATATTCATTTTATATTTTCTTTTTGCTAGTGAAGGTAATTAATTTTGGCCGATCAAATTAATTTGTATTTGCTTTTTTGTACATTTTTCTTTTGAACAGAATTGCAACAGTATTAAGTTTGAAGCGTGTTATATTTTGGGCGGTCTCAATTAAGTCTCATAAGAGGCAAATTCAGGATGTTAATGGTATGTGTGCGAATAAAAGCTAACTGAAAAATTGAAGAGCTGCTTGTATGTAATGAGGTTACTTTATTGCCTATTGGTGAATGGTGACTGTACTCTATCTTTAGCAAGTTCCCAAACTTCTAGCGTCGTGCACCGGGCATGCAATGGTCAAATTGAGCGATGTTCTCATTTTAAGTTACCTGGTATGAAGAGTCTTTACTCCTCCAGACTATGATCTTCTAAATGGATGTACCGAGTGACATCTATTTTCAAAGTGCAGAAGGAAGGCGTTAATTGCTGTTTTTTACTACTAGCCTTTAATCACAGTTAATCTTGTATGGTGATTTAGTTGTGTTCTATTGATCGTCATTAGCTAACCGCAGGTTCTTCATCATTTAAGGTGAACTATAGGATTATTCATTACCTAATATCTGTTGCATGTCTTCAGCAATTTTGATGAAATAATTGCAAAATTTGCTCAATCGACTCCTCAAGAAAGGGCAAAAAGGTACAAAAAACAGTCTGGCCTATTTGGATTAGTCTCATCTAAGAGTAAGATACAGAAGCTAAATGACCAGTTTTCTGTTCATCTTGAACTTAAAACAGGAAGTTGGAGAGCCTTGAAGTAAGTTTGATATTCATCACCAATCTGATTTTTCCACTTTCTCTAATCCAGTTGAATGTAATCACAATGCTAATGATTACATTACAGACGTTAAGGAAGACTTTCAAGCTTGACCACGATGTAGGTGTGCAAGAGTTTCTAGATGCTAGGTATGTAGCTTTGATCAATTTGAGGATCTTTTCTTTCAAATTTGTACCTATCAAAAAGAGTGGTTCTCGTTTACAAGTTTGTAAAGCATCATGTTAACAATTTACCTTGTCTTTTCCCCCTTTTTTCTTTCTGTTGCAGTGATCCATCAGTTGAGGTATTCAGTATATTACTCTGTCAACACCATTTTGGCTTCTGTTGTAACACTCAAGTTCTGTATATAATTGTTTTTAATAATTATGCTGACAGGAATTGCACAACCAAGTGAAAGTCTTGCAATCTCGGCTTACTGATGTAGAAAAGAGACTCAGGTAGAGTTTTGCATTCCTTTGTTTTTCATTTTTCATTTTTGGTGTTGAAATGTTGCCATAAATTGACATATCAACTGCTGAAATAAAATGAGCAATCATAATTTTGCATTTGCTTTTTTTAATGTATTTGAAGAAACTTTTGAGGAATATCTAATAAATTTTCTTGTTTGGACACTTTTATTGGACATCTTTACGCAACTAATAGCATTTTGTATGATTATAGGGCAGTGATGGACCCTTGTACAAGCGGGTTCAATCTTAGAAGTATATAACTTTAGTCATAAAATAGTACTCCCTCCGGTCCAAAATAAGTGATTATTTGGCATTTTTTTGTGGTCCAAAATAAGTCATTTTTCCGGATTTCAAGAGTGAATTAATTATTTTTTTCCTACATTGTCCTTGGAGTAAATAGTGTTGGAATACATGTTAGGAGTGTTTATGTGAGATAGTAAATGTTAATATGGTCAATTCCATTGCTAATTAATGCTAAAAGGTAAATTTCTTAATCTTTGTGAAAACATCTAAAAAGTCACTTATTTTGGACCGGAGGGAGTAGCTGTCAAGTGGGTTCAAATAAAATATCTATACAAAATTTACGCAGCTTTAATCCTAATTTGTACATATATACAGTATTATTTTTTGATGAAGCAGGTTCACTTGAAACCACGTGCTTCCGCCACTGTTATAGGCCCATCAGTTGATTTAATTTTAATCCACGTATGCTGCTTCATTGATTGAGTTACTATGCATTGGAACTAGATCATATGGTTTAAGTGACTTATGTCATGATTCATATTTTATTGACCTTACTCCTCCGCATGGTTGTAGCTGGTGGAGTATCTGATAAGATAAATAAGGTGGAACATCTTATGCAGATGGAGTGCAAACTAAGGGAGTCACTTAATGCAATTCATGCAGGGAAGGTAATGCATGGGATCTTTCCGAAAGCTGGATTAATACTGAAGTATTTGGTTTTGATCGTAATTGGTGATCCTAGTGCAGCAACAAGTTTTTAGAAAACAGTCATACTGTTGATGGGTTATATACTTTTGCCTCAATATGGATTTTGGGAATGGGGACTGCTCTTCCTCTTGCCCTTCCTCCCCTTGTTCTTCTGTTTCTATTTTAGTCTCTTGCTTTTGCTGTTAGGAAAAAGCAGTGTAAACTGTATAAATAGCTTTTGCACTTGAATTTCGTATAACATCTCCAGAACATGGCGTGTTTGCATCTTCTGATGGGCAGTGGACAGGACGAGCAGACCCTTACATGTCATCCGGAAAATAAAAGCCAGCACATGCCATTCCCTGAGGCGCCAAACTTTCTAACACAAGGGTGAGTATTAGACTCTATTTGGTCAGCATCTTTACTTCATTCGACTTTTACAATCTTATCATTTCCCCCTTGAAGTTGCTGGATTTTGGTAATTGCTGTCCTTAAAATCATATTGGTACTTCAATGTCTTAATTTATTTACCAATTACCATGCCTGGAACAGCTTTAGAAATTCTTACAATCAAATGATGACCATTGTTTCTTTGTAGAGATATGGGGTCCTCCGGGGATGCATCTGGTGCAGAATGTTCTCATGTTTTGGACTCTGGAAAAGAACTGGAGCTTGACCGAGCAAGACTAGATGACACTGTTTGGGATGATTTAAATAGTATAGCATGCTTGAGACAGCAACTAACGAGCCATATTCGTACTATCCAAACAATAATCTTAATCTGCTGGAAGGGACAAGTTTGGATCCTCAGAGTGAGGCAGATATGAGAGGATATTTGATGGATTATGAAACTCAAAGAAATTTTAATCTGCCTAGATATGTGGATTCTGTCAATAATTCCTGGGATAGTGCAGCTGGTGCCTCTGCAGCTCCAATTTTGGATGAAATATCATATCCGCAGGTAATTTTACCCGTAAACATTCTAAGGTTATTTCTCATCTCTGCTGGACAGTTAATCAATGGAGCAATGATGTTTAATTGTTCAATCTTACATATTGAATTTATCTGACTCGCGCATGTTACCATCTTTGTGTTAGTTGAATATGCTGAATTCAAATTTTATATTACTCCACTAAAGGAAATCTCATCTTCAATATACTGTCATTTAATTGATCCTGTCTGGTCTAACATCTCTTACTTGGTTTCATTTGGTTTTTGTATCTATTTCCTGCAGCAAGGGAACTGTTCACGTGATTGAACAGCCGAGATGTAGCAAAACTTGTGTTTTCTGGGGCTCAAAGAACTCTTCATAGGGAGTGAGGTTATATTTACAGGTGCAGTTGCTGTTCGTAGATAATTATGTTCAAATGGTTATAGGTTTTGTGCTCTGAGCTGTATATTTAGTATAAGAGCTTGCTCATATATGAGATTTGAGACCAAGACTTATTTCACTTTGCTTCAATAAATTACGAGGATTTCTTCTGCAATTCAGATGCAAACTGAACTACTACAAGAAAGCTTTTCCCTTATACCAAATCCAACTCTCGATGAGAATCGAGAACTAGCTAAAGGGGGCTTTTCTTCCTCTTTATATACTGATGATCTATTGGGAATAACACGAATAAGACATGCAATTTTAAATGCCCTGTACATTAAAGGTTCCTTGTTTACCACAAAGCTCTATTCTTGATCAAAAACCATAACATGGTTACAAGGGTAACAATATATTCAATCCAGTTTCCACGAGGTTTTCTAGTTGCTGAGTGTTTGAACAATGGTGTTGTGCCATGGGTCTGAGAGGTGCTGCAGAAGGTTGTCAAAGGGTCCCTTTCCTACTACATTGTGCTGCACTATGAATCCCAAAAATGCCAACATTGCCAATCTCCCTGCATATTATCCATGTGAAAGTTAGCGATGTTACTATTATAGTAGATAAAGTTCAGTTACTTCATGTGAAAAAATTAGTTTTGTTATTTTATTGTTACAGTGGATAAAGTTTAGTGATGGTACGTGAAATATAACAGGGTTGTGGTAGTTGGACTTACCATTAGCAATTTCCTTTTCTTTGGCCTCAGCAGTTGGTGCAAAGTTGAGTGGGTTGAAAATACCGCCGGGGTATCCAACTTCATTAGGAGGCAAGCTGTAGTTCTTGAAGATAGGGTCTTGGTTAACACTTCCTGGGTTCTTAATGTCTTGCCACCTTCTGATCTCGACGTAGTGGAACAAAATGAACTCGATCACGAATAGGGTGGATGAAGATGCAAAGTACTCTTCTTTTCCAGCATCGTACCATTTGGGCACGTTAAGGATTCCAATATTAGTGAAAACCTCAGGCAGCAGCATCCCAGCAACACCCAACATAGCCCAACGACCGTTCACTAGTTCAGCCTGGACGAACCATTTCAAGTTCTCTGGGTCCTCAGCAAGTCCCAATGGATCAAAACCATTGTCTCCTGGCAGACTAAGACAAGCAAGCAGTCGAGTATTACAGCAAGGTTAGAAACCACTAGACAACTCAGTTATAAAAGCAAAAAATGGTAAGCGTATAATTATGTAATTGGGAAAATTGTTGTCATGTGATCAGGAGGTCACGAGTTCGAGCCGTGGAAACAGGCTCTTGCAGAAATACAAGGTAAAGCTGCTACAATAGACCCTTGTGTCGACCTTACCTCGGATCCCGCACGTGTAGTGCACAGACTGTACTTTTTTTCTCTAACAGTTTAAATTTAAATGATCTCTATGTGGTACAGGTGAAAGGTCCTATGTACAATTCACGTTGTCACTCATTATCAGGAAAAAAATACACATGCTTAGCCCATAAAATAAAATCAAGGGTCACAGGTGAGAAGACGTGTGTTTAATACATTCTATAAAAAACTTAAGATTTTTAGATGAGATGATTATGCGGATCAATATGTACCTTCCATCAAGATAAGTAGGAGAGGCTAAGCCTGGAAGCCATTGACCTTTCTTAGCTTCCACTTTGAATGAGCTGTAAGATGAAGAAGTCAAGGGCTTAAACGAGACCTCTCTGTTTAATTTACCAGATGATCCACTGAGAAATCTGGTTTTTGAGGCACATGGCCGGAAAATGGCAGCTGAGGCTTGTGTTGTAACGGTTGCCATTTTTCCGACTTGAAAACAATTTGCTGGTGTTGATGTTGGGAGATACCAAGAAAAATGGCAATGGAGTTAAGGTGAGTTAAACTTTGTATCTTTTGTTTATGCATTTGTACTGCCATTTCAAAGGTATAGTTGTGGCTCTAGTTTAATCTTGAACAGTGCCAAGTGGGACAACAAGATTTTTAGGAATTCAACGGCTGGATTGGATTGTGAATTTCATAGTAGCCAATAAGAAGAAATGAATCTTATCCTTATCTCTGCTTCCATATCCTCAAATCTGTTTCTTTGTTTCTGTTGGTTTTAGAAGATGATGGGGTCCCAAAAATTGCCACATAGAACGAAAGAGGATTTTGCCACGTGGAAGAACTTCATATCCAATGAGGATGTGACAATTGGTTGACTCGAAGTTAGTCCTGGCAAAAGATATCTATCTAAAAGATTTCAGGAGATGATGAAATCTAGTGAGTAGTCACTGTTGGGTAACATTTTGCCACTAAACCAATATTGTTATAAATATATTATATTATAGATGTTTATTTAGTACTTCGTTGTAAATAAGTTTTCCGAAAAAGTTTATCCATATGGGACTACGCCTTTAATATGTTTATCCATTTGGTACTCTATTGGAAATAAGCTTTCTGAATAAGCTTATCACTTCGGTATCCGATTATGGATAAACATTAGCTTCGGTAGAAGATTATCCATATCTGGTATAGTAGCAACTTATACAGCAGCTTGCGTAGCAGCTTCCTGAAGAAGCTTATCACTTCAGTACTCGGTTATGAATAAACATTACTCTCAGTAGAAGATTATCCATAACTGGTATTGTAGCAGCTTGTAGTAGTAGCTTACACAGTAGCTTGCAGTAGCAGCTTCCTTTCTTCTATAAATAGAAGAGGTTTCAGTTCATTATGTAAATCAGTTTGAAATTCGAATAATATAACAGTCTCTCTATATACTTGTCTTTACTTTAAAGTCTTTATATTATAACAAATTATTAGCACGAGACTCTGACATCTCGAGCAAATACTTTAAAAGTATCTAAGGTGCGAACTTTGTTTTTTAATATATAATGTCAAATCTTTCTAAACTTGAATTTATAGCCCTGGATATATCAGGCAAAAGCTACATGTCTTGGGTGCTTGATGTTGAAATTTATCTTGATTCGATGGGTCTGGTAGACACCATCAAAGACAAAAATCAAGCATCAAACCAAGGCCATGCCAAAGCAATGATATTCCTACGCCATCACCTTGATGAGGGCCTGAAAATAGAATATCTTACTGTTAAAGATCCAGTCATACTGTGAAATAATTTGAAAGATAGATATGACCATATGAAGATGGTCGTTCTTCCACATGCACGATATGATTGGACCCATATAAGGCTACAAGATTTTAAATTTATCAGTCAGTATAATTCTGCTATGTTCAGAATTATTTCTCAGTCAAAATTATGTGGTGATAATATTATTGATCATGATATGTTCGAGAAAACTTTCACCACTTTCCATGTCTCTAATATGCTCCTGCAGCAGCAATATCGAGATGGGATTTAAAAAGTATTCCAAACTTATCTCACACCTTCTTATAGCCGAGCAACATAATGGGCTATTAATGAAAAATCGTGAAAGCCGGCCAGGCGGTTCTTGTCCATTCCCTAAAGCCAATGAGACAAACTTCCACCAAGCTAAATGTGGAAGAGGTCGTGGCCCCAGTCATGGTCATGGCCGTGGTAGGGGAAGAAATTCCAATCATGGTAATAATAATGCACGAAAGAACCCTCCTCGCCACCAGCAGTGGAAAAGAAAGGAACAAAAGCATGAAGCGGTGCAAAAATCAAATGCAGAAAGTCCATGCTATAGATGTGGAGAAAAAGAGCACTGGTCACGTACCTGTCGCACGCCAAAGCACCTGGTTGAGCTTTATCAAGCCTCCCTGAAGAAGACAGAGAAAAATGCTGAAGCAAATTTTATTTCCGAAAATAATTTAGACTTCATGCATTCAGATGTACCTGATTACCTTGCACTCCAAGAAGGAGAAACAAGTCATGTAATCGGTGATGAATTTGTAGAAATGTAAATATTTTTATTGTTTGTAACAGATACTATGGTTATGTAATTGTTGTACATAAACAAAAATTATATTTTGATAATAATGTTTATTATAATGTATTTTATTTTGAAGAATTTGGATAACATCATTAGATCAACTTAAACTCTAGCAGAGTTTGCCAGAAATATACAACCACCAGGAGTGGTAATATTTTATATATCTCATTATAACTATATTTTGTTAACCACCAGAAGTGGTATATGCATATGATCACCAGAAGTGATAATTTAGACTTTCTATGGTTATAATTGAAGATAAGCTACATAAATATTCTCTATATTAAATGCACACCTCGATTTGCTCCTGAAGTAGTAAATATTTTAAAAGAGGTTGAGGCATCACAATTTAATGTGATTAATGCGCATTTAGATAGTTATGTTCGATTTCCTGAAGGATGAGAACTTTTGATAATATTAATACATTCCCTGAAGTGAATGTGACAATACTAATGAATCTGGCAAATATGACTCTTGATGTGAATATATTACAATTCATCTCCAGAAGAGGTAATATAATTGAGAGAATATATACTCAATATTTCATATTTTACATTTGCTCCTAAAGAAGTAACACAATTAAAATTGCCTCGTGAAGTAGGAAAATATTTATGAAGAGGAGTTTCGTGTGCTTAAACAATTCTTTTACATCATTTATTTGATTGTGATTTTATCTCATGATACCAGATGTGTCTAAGCATATTTGATAGTACAAAATGTATCAACAACTCTCGAAGAGCTAATTAAAGGATACATGACACCAGTAGCGTCCGATAAATATTAGATTGTGGATAATAAATGAAGGCTCTCGAAGAACTTATATACAAATATGCCATTCATATTATATAATTATAGTCAAAATATATGTTGTAGTAAAACTGAAGTTTACTACTGCAAATGAGTATCATATTGTAACTACAAATAATTGGAAGATTGATAATCTTCATGTTTCCACAATCATAGGGGGTAAAATAATATGTATATGAGAATTTACCTGCGTTATTCTTTAATTTGTACTATATCATGTATCACAGCAAATCAGAAGTTTACTAAAGCAAAAGTTTATGTCATAGTAAACTAAAAGTTTACTACGAGATAGAACGTGCCATGCTAAACTTAAAGTTTTCAATTGCCATATTTAAATGAGCTATTTGAGAATTCAGATAAGCACATGCTAAAGAACTAGAAGATTCTTTAATAATTCTTCTGTGTTGATTGTTCTCATAATAAATTGATTACATCTAAAGTTGGGATTAAGACCCCCGATTATGAAATATATAAAAGGTGAATATGGGCCTATTCACATGTCATGTGAACCACTTATAGATGCATATATAAGATGGTTACATGTATGTTTATTGTCAACCTGCAGTTTGGCATTTGAGATTGCTTTTCTCAATTTAGAGCATAACTTTCAGATTATAAAATCAAGACAGTTCGTCTTCATAATGCTGGTTTATATTCAAGCTCGTTTAGTAATGAATACCTCCTACTAATGGCTAAACTATTGCTTATGATAACAAAGCTTCATGTGTTGGTCTAAGATTTTCTAAAATTGCATAAAGCACCACTTGTATGCATCCGATCAACAATATACGATAAGTCCTCCCCTCACAATTGGTTTAGGATCAGAAACCAAATATTTTTACTATCTTTTGATGTGTCGTATGTGATCAATTTCTCTAACACAATGTTCAAAGATATGTTTCCCAAAGAAGATTGGGGATATATGTTAGTTTTTCTTAATATTTGGGGGATGAAATAAACAGCTGAAAAATACATTATATGAATCGAATTATCATTAATATGATCCTCACTTAGAAGATAGTTCAAGAAAAATTCCAGAAGCATTTGCTGAGCCAAAATTGATATCATATTTCAGCTGCAAATGCTTCTATAAAAATTGAAGTCCCTGAAGGATAAAGTTTACTACACGCATAAAGCATAGAGAATCAATCGGTTCCAAAGTTAACAACCCTTGAAAAACGATAGGAGCAAATGATCATATAATGAGGACGAAATGAGTTCTAGAAGAGCCCACGACATAACATTTCATGAAACTCCAGAAGAAGTTCAGGTACCTAAAAATAATTAAAGTGATGAGATCTCAACAAGTTATGTCGCTTAAGAACTGACACTAAATGATCGTCGACGATATATTTTATACAGTATAGCGCATAATATTGTAACAGATTGTGAGGATCGGACCAGCAGTCCAGACACTTGAAGATGTCATACCATTTAGATACAAGTCTTAACCTACATGACTTATTTGGTTAAATCTATATGAAGATCTCTAAAAAATTGAAAATGCTTGAAGCATATAAAATGTTGAGAAAATTACTCGATCAAATTATAAAGATCTTTGTACGGTTCAAAGCAATCTGGGCGCATGTGGTATAATCGCCTCAGAGAATATTTACTGAAAGAAAGTTACATAAATTATGTTATTTGTCCATGTATTTTTATATAGAAAATATTATCATAATTTGTTACACTTGTTGTTTATATTGGTGACATAAATCCTATTGGAACTCCAGAAGAGCTCCAAAAGGGTCTGAAAATGCTTTCACATGGACAAAATGTACCCATTAAGTACACCAATGGATATTCAATCACTTGAAGTGAATAAGGATCTGTTCCAACCTCTAGAAGAGGATAAGGAACTCCTTGTCCTGAAATACTCTATGTCAGTGTAGATGATGCACTTATTTATCTTGCTAATGCTAACAGAAGTGGTGCATATAGGTATGCCGATGCAGGTTATTTATCCGATCCCCATAAAACTCGATCTCAAACCGGCGAGCAGGGAGTGCATATCATTGCGATCACTGATTCATTCAAGAAACATGTGGGTTGGAATGTGATAAAAGATCCACAATATTATACGGAGACAATGTTGCATGCATAGCCCAAATAAAGGGAGGATTTATAAAAGAAGATAATACGAAGCACATTTCACCAAAATTATCCCACACACACGACCTTCAGAAAAATGGTGACATTGATGTGCAACACATCTATTCAAGTGATATCCGGCAGATTTATTCACTAAATCTTTGCCAACTTCAACTTTTGAGAAGATGTATACAAAATTGGAATGCGGAGACCCAAATATTTGAAACAAGATTTTCATCAGGAAGAGTAAAATATGCGATGCACTCTTTTTCCCTTACTAAGTTTTTTTTCCTTATGGGATTTTCCTTATAAGGTTTTTAATGAGGCACATGGCAATGCGTATTACCAAATATGTGTATTCTTTTTTCTTCACTTGGATTTTTTCCCACGTTGTTTTTCCTAGTAAGGTTTTAATGAGGCATATTATCTTTTAATGAACATCCAAGAGGGAGTGTTATAAATATATTATGTTATAGATATTCATTTAGTACTCCGTTGTAAATAAGCTTCCCGAAGAAGCTTATCCATATGGGACTCCGCCGTAAATATGTTTATCCATTTGGTACTTTATTGGAAATAAGCTTCCTGAAGAAGCTTATCACTTCGATACCCGGTTATGGATAAATATTAACCCTCGGTTAAAGATTATCCATATCTGGTATAGTAGCAGCTTACACAGCAGCTTGCGTAGCAGCTTACACAGCAGCTTCCTGAAGAAGTTTATCACTTCGGTACCCGATTATGGATAAATATTACTCTCAGTAGAAGATTATCTGTATCTGGTGTTGTAGCAGCTTGTAGTAGTAGCTTACACAGTAGCTTGCGGTAGCAGCTTACACAGTAACTTGCAGTAGCAGCTTATACAACAACTTCCTTTCTTCTATAAATAGAAGAGATTTCTTTTCATTATGTACATTAGTTTGAAATTCGAATAATATATCAGTCTCCCTCTATACTTGTATTTACTTTAAAGTTTTTATTTTATCTCACGTTATCAGCACAAGACTCTGCCATCTCGATCAAATACTTTAACAGTATCTAAGGTACGAACTTTTTTTTCTATATAATGTCAAATTTTTCTAATCTTGAATTTGGATATATCAGAAAAAAGCTACATGTCTTCGGTGCTTGATGCTGAAATTCATCTTGATGCGATGGGTCTGGCAGACACCATCAAAGACAAAAATCAAGCATCAGACCAAGACCGTGCCAACGCAATGATATTCCTATGCCATCACCTTGATGAGGGCCTGAAAATGGAATATCTTTCTATTAAAGATCCAGTCATACTGTGAAATAATTTAATAGATACATATGACCACCTGAAGATGTTCGTTCTTCCACATACACGATATGATTGGACCCATATAATGCTACAAGATTTCAAATCTATCCGTGAGTATAATTCTTCTATGTTCAGAATTATTTCTTCATTAAAATTATGTGGTGATAATATTAATGATCATAATATATTGGAGAAAACTTTTGCTAATTTTCATGCCTCGAATATGCTCCTGCAGCAGCAATATTGAGAGATTAGATTAAAAAGTATTCTGAACTTATCTCACATCTTCTTATAGCCGAACAACATAATGGGATATCAATGACAAACCATGAAAGCCGGCCTACCGGTTCTTGTCCATTCCCTGAACTGAATGAGACAAACTTTCACCAAGCGAAACATGGAAGAGGTCGTGGCCCTAGTCATGTTCATGGCCGTGGTAGGGGAAGAAATCCCAATCATGGTAATAATAATGCACCAAAGAACCCTCCTCGCCACCAGCACTGAAAAAGAAGGAACAAAAGCATGAAGCGATGCAAGAACCAAATTCAGAATGTCCATGCTATAGAAGTGGAGGAAAAGGGAACTAGTCACGTATCTGTCGTACGTCAAAGCACCTGGTTGAGCTTTATCAAGCCTCCCTGAAGAAGACAGAGAAAAATTTTGAAGCAAATTTTATTTCTGAAAATAATTTAGACTTCATGGATTTGGATGTAGCTGATTACCTAGCACTCCTAGAAGGAGAAACAAGTCATGTGATCGGTGATGAATCTGTAGAAATATAAATATTTTTATGGTTTGTAATAGATAGTATGGTTATGTAATTGTTGTACATAAATAAAAGTTATATTTTGATAATAATGTTTATTATAATGTATTTTATTTTGAATAATTTGGATAACATCATTAGATCAACTTAAACTCTAGCAGAGTTTTCCAGAAATATACAACCACCAGAAGTGGTTATATTTTGTATATTTCATTATAACTATATTTTGTTAACCACCGGAAGTGGTATATGCCTATGATCACCAGAAGTGATAATTTAGGCTTTCTATGGTTATAATTGAATATTAGCTACATAAACATTCTCTATATTAAATGCACACCTCGATTTTCTCCTGAAGTAGTAAATATTTTAAAAGAGGTTGAGGCCTCACAATTTAATATGATTAATGCGCATTTAGATAATTGTGTTCGATTTCCTGAAGGATGAGAACTTTTGATTATATTAATCTATTCCCTGATGTGAAAGTTAAAATATTAATGAATATGGTAATATGACTCTTGATGTGAATATATTACAATTCACCTCCAGAAAAGGTAATATAATTGAGAGAATATATACTAAATATTTCGTATTTTAAATTTGCTCCTGAATAAGTAAGACAATTAAAATTTCCCCCTGAAGTAGGAAAATATTATAAAGAGGAGTTTTCGTGTGCTTAAACAATTGTTTTACAATGTTTATTTGATTGTGATTTTCTCTCATGATACCAGAAGTGTCTGAGCAATATTTTATAATACAAAATATATCAACAACTCCCGAAGAGCTAACTAAAGGATACATGACACCGTAGTGTCCGATAAATATTAGATTGTGGATAATAAATGAAGGGTCTAGAAGAACTTATATACAAATATGCCATTCATATTATATGATTATGGTCAAAATATATGTTGTAGTAAATCTGAAGTTTACTACTGCAAATGGCTATCATATTGTGACTACAAATAATTGGAATATTGATAATCTTCATGTTTTCACAATTATAGGGGAATATGTATGTGAGAATCTACCCATCTTATTATTTAATTTGTACTATATCATGTATCACAGTAAACCAGAAGTTTACCAAAGTAAAAGTTTATGCCATAGTAAACTAAAAGTTCACTAAGAGATAGCACATGCCATGATAAACTAGAAGTTTTCATTTGCCATTTTTAAATGAGCTATTTGAGAATTCATATAAGCATATACTGAATAACTAAAAGATTCTTCAAGAATTTTTCTGTGTTGCTTGTTCTCATAATAAATTGATTCTACCAGCTAAAGTTGGGATTAAGACCCCTGATTCTGAAATATATAAAAGGTGAATATGGGCCCATTCACCTGTCATCTGAACCACTTATAAATGCATATATAGGATGGTTACATGTATGTTTATTGTCAACCTGTAGTTTGGCATTTGAGAGTGCTTTTCTCAATTAAGAGCATAACTTTCAGAATATGAAATCAAGACAGTTCATCTTGATAATGCTGGTTTATATCGAAGCTGGTTTAAGAATGAATACCTCATACTAATGGCTAAACTATTGCTTATGAGAACAAAGCTTTATATGTTGGTCTAAGATTTTCTAAAATTGCATATAGCAACACTTGTATACATCAGACCAATAATATACGATAAGTCCTCCCCTCACAATTGGTTTAGGATCAGAAACAAAATATTTTTACTATCTTTTGATATGTGGTACGTGGTTAATTTCTCTACCACAATGCACAAAGATATGTTTTCCAAAGAAGATTGGGGATATATATTAGTTTTTCTTAATATTTGGGGATGAAATAAACAGCTGAAAAATATGTTATATGAGTCGAATTATCATTAATATGATCCCCACTTAGAAGGTAATTCAAGAAAAATTTCAGAAGCATTTGCTGATCCAAAATTAAATACCATATTTCAGCTGCAAATGCTTCTATAAAATTGAAGTCCCTGAAGGATAAAGTTTACTACACGCATGAAGCGTAGTAAATCGATCGGTTCCAAAGTTAACAATCCTTGAAAAACGATAGGAGAAAATGATCAAAGCAATGAGATCTCTGTCTCGGTGTAGATGGTGCACTTATTTATCTTGCTAATGCTAACAAAAGTGGTGCAGATAATGGCGATGCAGGTTATTTATCCGATACGTATAATGCTCGATCTCAAACTGGCAAGCGGGGAGTGCATATCATTGCGATCAGTGATTCATTCAAGAAACATGTGGGTTGGAATGTGATAAAAGGTCCACAATATTATACGGAGACAATGTTTCGTGCATAGCCCAAATAAAGGGAGGATTTATAAAAGGAGGTAGAACGAAGCACATTTCACCAAAATTATCACACATACACGGCCTTCAGAAAGATGGTGACAATGATGTGCAACAAATCTGTTCAAGTGATATCTGGCAGATTTATTCACTAAATCTTTGCCAACTTCTACTTTTGAGAAGATGTATACAAAATTGGAATGCGGAGATCCAAATATTTGAAATAAGATTTTCATCATGGCGAGTAAAATACGCGATGCACTCTTTTTCCCTTACTAAGATTTTCCTTATGGGGTTCTCCTTATAAGGTTTTTAATGAGGGACCAAGCAATGCATATTACCAAATATGTGTACTCTTTTTTCTTCACTTGGATTTTTTCCCACGTGGTTTTTCCTAGTAAGGTTTTAATGAGGCATATTATCTTTTAATGAACATCCAAGAGGGAGTGTTATAAATATATTATATTATGGATATTCATTTAGTACTCTGTTATAAATAAGCTTCCCGAGGAAGCTTATCCATACGGGACTCCGCCGTAAATATGTTTATCCATTTGGTACTCTATTGAAAATAAGCTTCCTGAAGAAGTTTATCACTTCGGTACCCGGTTATAAAAAGCGTTATACTCGGTAGAAGATTATCCATATCCGGTATAGTAGCAGCTTGCGTAGCAGCTTACACAGCAGCTTGCCTAGCAGCTTACACAGCAGCTTCCTGAAGAAGCTTATCACTCCGGTACCCGGTTATGGATAAACATTACTTTCAGTAGAAGATTATCCATATCTGGTATTGTAGCATCTTACACAGCAGCTTGCAGTAGCAGCTTGCACAACAGCTCCCTTTCTTCTATAAATAGAAGATATTTTAGTTCATTATGTACATTAGTTTGAAATTCGAATAATATATCAGTTTCTCTCTATACTTATCTTTTCTTTAAAGTCTTTATTCTATAACAAATATGACGTTGAGGCTTATAAGTCCTATATTAGCACATATTAGATGAATCTCTTTACTGCTTCAATGGTAATATTATTATTAATAAATCTACTAGGATCTACCTTGTCTTTCAATGCAACAAAAGCACGAAAATTACACAGAGTCCATCAAGATATAAGAATTGAACCTGTTTAGTTACAAAATAAGGAAAGTTGTTTGGCTAAAATGTTATTCGAATACTTATATAGCTCTAAAAACGATCAAAAATAGTTTTGAGTTAATCAGAATCAAACGTAATATGGTCTAGAGATTATGGAATGACTAAGGTATAAGAACGATAAGATAAATAGTAGATTTAGCACAAGAGAGAGAGAGAATCAGAGAGAGAGAGAGAGAGAGAGAGTTGTATATATCAGTAATGAAATATACATGAGTCTTTACAAAGGGAAGGTCCCCTTTATATACTAAGGGACCTTCCTCGAAATAATACAAAGAAAGTAAAAGAGTTGGTGGCCTCGATATACGAGTGTCAGAGCTTGACGTGACGTTACAGCAAGTCATTTCACTCAGCCCGTTTGCTGACTAAGGCCGGCCTTTCTTGGGCCAACCTCACCAAGACCGCTTTCCTTAGCGGGGCCGTATGCGGATAGTATATGTGCGTGAGGAGCCAAATGTGCCCAATACAGATAGTCTCTCCGTTCATTGGGGACGCAGTTGAAGGGTGTTCCCAATGAATGGACTTTCATGCTCGACGCCTATGGAAATTTGGTTGTTCCCGTTGGTACCCCTGTGAAGAGACGTGCTCATGTATGGACAGGTCGAATCGTTGACATATTACTCCCTTTTTCGTAGTTTCTTTTCTTGGTGACGTCATCGACCACGTGCGTGATCGTTACTTCTTCCCCCGAGGCGGTTCAGGTTGTGATGTGATGTTTGGGTTTCCTACGCCGGTTTTTTGAACCATGCTCTTTCAATTTCTGTGTACCTTTTCTTATAAATAGAGGGAGAGTTGGACTAGATTCAACTTTCGAACCTTTTCTGAGAGTATTTTCCCAATTTCTTCTATCTTTTTCCGGTGCCCTTTCTTCTATGAGATTCTCGTTCTTAGGAATCGAATTCGTGACCCGGAATATTATTTTTTTCCTATAAATTCCATTATGGCCACACGTCGTCATGACGATACTAGAACCAAAAACGTTGCTTCCGTTAGGGCTTCGTCATCTTCAGATGACGAGGATGGCGAGGAAGTTTTTGTCCCACTGTCGACGACCAACTTACTCCCACGTAAATGAACAAAAGGACGGACTTCGAAAACAAGTGAAAACTCCCTCCTTGGGAGCATAGTGAGTTGAAGCCGTCCCACTTAGCCCCCTTTAGGAAATCATATAACATTCCTGATCACGTCGACATGATTCCTGAGTTTCAATTGGAATGCTAGGGGTTTACGTCCTAGGGTAAGTCCCAAAGCCCTAAGTTCTTCCTTTCAATCCAGGGGCTAAACCATGCCATTGTGCCCAGGCCCGGGTACTGTGTCGTTTATGAATATCGATTCCGAATTGGATACACCCTCCCGCTTTACCCCTTGGTGGAAGAGTTGTGTTGCTGGTTTGGGGCATGCCCGGCCCAGCTTACTCCGTACGCCTTGAAGGTGTGTCGGGTTTTGTCCGTCTATGCGGCAAAGGCGGGGAAAGAGGTGACTGTCCATCACATTTTGCAGATGTTCAATGCGGTTTTTATGAGGGGTTCGATGCTCCAATTGAAGAAATGGGGCACAAAGAGCTTCGTGTCGCAGGTGGATGATAAGGCCAATCGTAAATTCTGGACGCCGTTCTTCTACGTGCGTACCGAGCACCTCGTGTCCAACCCTGAAGAGTTTTTGGAGGTGTGGAACGATGCATGTGAGTAGTGACATGTGCAAATTTTACTATTTCGATCTCACTTTGCTTGTTTTCACCGTCGAGAATTTCTTTTCGTTTCCATGCAGTGGTGGCTCGCCCTCCTCATAGGGTTGATGATGTTAGATCGTGGGTGCAAGCGTTGATACCCTTTGCAAAAGAGAGTCATTCTTGGACTGCATTCCTCAGGCTCTGTGACCCGACAGGTAAGAGCCTTACATAATAGTTGTGGTTAGGGGGTTCCCATAGCTTTTGTACCCGTCTCATGCGTGTTTTGGGCAAGACGAGATTCCTCCAAGAAGGCACACAAGAAAAAGAAACAGAAGAAGATGAAGACTGTGGCCGGTTCTTCTAGGACGGCATATGATCTTGAAGAGGATCTGGTCCTTGTCGACACGTCTAGGGGCATTACTTCTCCCCTTTCAAGACAGGAGATTTCGTTGGAAGTGGCTCCAGAGATAATGCTTAGGGCCGTGATGGAGGTCGTACCTGAGGCAATACCCGTGGAGGCTCCAGCGGCTGTTCCTGAAATTTGCCCCGTAAGGACGTCTACCACTGTACCAACCCCTTCTGAGCCCGATCTGCATTTCGTGGAGGGGGACCATGAAGAGGAGGAGACTTTGGAGGCGAGGAGGCATCGGATTATCACCGGCAAGGCCGTGGGTACTCAACTGAAGAAGGTTAAGCCACCCCGCCCTGAATCAAGGCCGGTTTCTATGGTGGAGGCCATTCGAGCAGGGAGGTCCGTGCTTGGGAGAAAGGCTGCTGAGAAAAGATATGAGGGCGTGGACGCCGCGAGCTCGGGAGTGACCTCAGAGGGCACAAACAGAGGAGGTGGGTCCTTGGACCGGTTGAAATGGAGGCTGGTCAGTTTTCTCGTCGTATAGTGATTCCAAGTCACTATAATTCGCTGGAGAAATGTGAGGAGGCGGCCTCTAGTATGACGCTTTTGTGTGCTAGCGCCGAGCGTGAGACCCTGGAGGAAATCAGCGGCAAATTTCTGGCCCAACAGGTGGCAAGTGCGGCCTTACATGAATGCCTTTGTCTTGCTTGATGACCTTTCACATTACATTTGGTGGAGGGTGATTTTTCTCGTACTTACTTGGTTTCTTTTCCAGACTCTTGTTTTGGAGATGGAGAGGGAACGTCGTCGGAAGGAGAAGATGGCTAGATACAATAGGCTAGTGAAGAAGTATGATAGAACGCGTGAGGTGCACCAGACCTTGGCCGACATGTATAAGTAGGACCCTAACTTTAGGGTGGTTCATGAGGGTCTTGCTGAGTCCAAGGAACAGATGCAAGAAAGGTGGCCGAGCTGGAGAAAGTTGATGAACAGATCATGGCCGCCGTTGCTCGGGCGGCGGAGATGGAGGTCATTCTTCAGGACAAGGATGAGGAGCTGCAGCTTGGCCGCGTGGTGGTGGAGGAAGCGGTAGAACTACTAACCCGGGTCGCGGCTTTAACTACAGAGCTGGACGCCACAAAGGCTGAGGTCGAGGAGCTCAAACGAGCTCTTGCGCAAGCTGATATCTCTTGTGAAGCACACGAGATGTGGGTTTACCCCGAGGCTAGGTTGTTCGTGCTTGAGGAGTTCCTGGAGGCTGGTCGAGCGTTTGAAGAGGAAGTTGAGAGCCAGCGTCGGTTGGTCAGAGTCGCTCGTGAGACGGCAGGCTATGTTTCTGAGTCACCGACCCGGGAGGGGGGCAACTCAGCAGATATCAATCGCTTGGAATCCAGCTCTTGGATTTCCAGGGCGTACCCTCCCGAAAATGAGGACGGGCCACTTGAGGGCCAGGCCGGCTAGATAAGCATCGATTTCTTAGGATCCTTTTAAATATACTTGTTTATACTAATTTTTGTATCAGGGGTGTTTGTTCCCCTTGATAAAAACATGTAATTTTGTGGTGAGTAATTTTTTACCTTTTGGCATGTCGTCGTACTTTTCTTTTACCGTAGCCGCTTGGAATTTGTCGGCCATAGTGGTGTAAAGTTAGCCCGATGGCTTTGATTGTATAAAATAGGCGGTCGTAGCCTTGTGAATGTGATGGCTCTGTCCATGTACAAATAGAGGTCGTAGCCTGATGAGAATGATGGCCACAGCCATGTAAAATAAAAGCCGCGGCCTAATGGCCTTAGCCGTATAAACTAATTGTCGTAACCACGTAAAATGAAGTCCGTAGCCTAATGGCCTTAGCCATACGAACGATGGCCATATCCATGTAAAATAAAGGTCGTAGCCCGATGGCTTTAGCCATATAAACGATGGCCATAGCCATGTAAAACAAAGGTCGTAGCCTGATGGCCTTAGCCATATAAAATAATGGTCGTAACCATGTAAAATAAAGGTCGTAGCCTCATGGCCTTAGCCATACGAATGATGGCCATAGCCATGTAAAATAAAGGCCATCACATGATGGCCTTAGCCATATAAACGATGGCCATATCCATGTGAAATGAAGGTCGTAGCCTGATGGCCTTAGCCATGTAAACGATGGCCGTAGCCATGTAAAATAAATGTCGTAGCCTCTTCATTCATTTGGAGATGGTCGTAGACTTTTCATTCATCTGGAGATAGCCGTAGCCTTTTAATTCATCTCGAGATGGACATAGCCTTTACATTTATTTCTAGATGGCCGTAGCCTTTACATTCATCTAGAGATGGCCATAACCTTTACATTCATTTGGAGATGGTCGTAGCCTTTACATTCATCTGGAGATGGTCGTAGCCTTTACATACATCTTGAGATGGTCATAGCCTTTACATTCATTTGGAGATGGCCATAGCCTTTACATTCATTTGCAAATGGCTGTAGCCTTTACATTCGTCTAGAGATGGCCATATCCTTTACATTTATTTGGAGATGGCTATAGCCTTTACATTCATTTATAGATGGCCGTAGCCTTTACATTCATCTGAAAATGATACTAGTCCAGTACCTGTATCATGTCTGGCTTGGAGAATTCACGGAGAGGCAGACGTGATGCACTTGCGCTACAAACATCTCTAGGTGATGCCTTCGCCACCTCATTAAAAACCTTCCCGAGAAAACACAATTGGGACAAAACTCGGGTAAGGGAAAAAGAGTACGACTCATTTGACACCTTTTTAGAAGTGGAAACGTTTGAGGTGAGCGACGTTCCAGTTGTTCTGGAGCGTCTTTCCTTGCATTGTCTCTAGCTGGAACACTCCTTTACCGGCCATCGCCATTATCTTGTAGGGTCCGTCCACATTCGTGGCCAACTTTCCTTCACTTGGGTCTTTTGAGGCTAGAGTCTTGGCTTTGAGGACGTAATCCCCTACTTTGAGTGGCCTCATTTTTGCCCTCCTGTTGTAATACCTTTCGACCTATTATTTTTGGGATACCATCCTAATATGGGCCATTTCTCTTCTTTCTTCGGCTTCATCAAGGTCTTGGAGCCTACTGATGTCGTTTTCTATTCTGCTGGTGTGTGAGTACCTCAAGCTAGGTTCGCCTACTTCAACGGGTATGACCGCGCCGGTTCCATAAACTAGTGAGTATGGGGTTTCCCCGGTGCTGGATTTGGGCGTGGTTCTGTGCGCCCTCAAGACTTCGGGTAGTAGTTCGGGCCATAGCCCCTTGGCATCTTCGAGCTTCTTTTTAAGTATAATTAGGATTTTTTTGTTGGAAGACTCCGCTTGACCGTTGGCAGCGGGGTGCTATGGCGTGGACAGTATCCTTTTGATGCGCCATTTTTCGAAGAACTCGGTCGTTTTCTGACCAATGAACTGGCGCCCATTATCGCATCTGATTTCTTTTAGGATGCCAAAACGACATATGATGTTCTTCCAAATAAATACGATAACTTCTTGTTCTCATATTTGTGTGTACGCTCCTGCTTCCACCCACTTAGAAAAATAATCAGCTAAAACAAGTAGAAATCGTACCTTTCCTCGTCCTGAGCGTAGTGGTCCGACTATGTCCATTCCCCAATTGATGAATGGCCATGGGGAGGTGACGGAATGGAGGGGTTCTCCTGGTTGGTGTATCATTGGGGCGAACTTCTGGCACTGCTCGCACCGTCGGACATACTCAGCTGCCTCTCTCTTCATGGTGGGCCAATAGTAGCCGGCGTGTATAATGCATCTAACGAGGGCGCGGTTTCCAGTATAGGTGCCACAATGTCCTTAGTGTACTTCTTTGAGTACCGTTCTTGTTTGCTGCGACCCTAAGCACTTGGCTAAGGGGCCACCGAACGTCCTTTTATAAAGGTCGCCATTGAACATGCAGTACCGAACGACCTGTATGCGAAGCTTCTTTGCTTCTTTTTTATCGGGGGGTAATACCCCATCCTGCAAATAAGATATGAACTGGTTGCGCCAGTCCCAAGTCAGGTTTAGGGAAAGTACCTCGGTGTGATCGATAGCCTAGTGGAGGAGTGTGACCACACTTTCTTTGTTGAAGTTTTTAATGGCGGCAGCCAGCTTCACCAGGCCGTCCGCTTCGATATTCCGTGCTCGGGGAATTTTTTCGAAGCGCCATTCGTCGAATGTAGCCATCAGTCTGTGGATTTCTGACTGGTACTTTTGTAGCCTCTGTTCTTTGATTTGATAAGTCCCAGTGACTTGGTTCACTACAAGCTGGGAAACGCAATTGAGGAGTATTCAGCGGGCTCCGTACTTGATGGCAAGTTTCATGCATGCAATAACGTCCTCATACTCGGCCTCGTTGTTAGTTATTTCCGGGCATCGTATGGACTGGCGAGTTGTTTCACCCTGTGGGGACCTCAATTACGAGTCCCAGTCCCGATCCCGATGCATTGTCGGCACCGTCCGTGTAAAGGACCCATAGGTCGTCTTCGGAGGACGCGCGTTGTGCTTTGAGTTCTGCCTTTGGCAGGACTTCTGCACAGAAGTCGGCGATAAAGTCAGCTAGGACTTACGACTTGATGGCGGTCCTAGGGAGGTATGTAATATCATGCTCGCTGATCATAACGGCCCATCTGGCAAGTCGCCCTGAGAATTTGGGTTTGTGTAGGACGCTTCTTCGGGGGAATGTCGTTACTACCCTTATGGGGTGGCATTGGAAATATGGTCGTAGCTTTCGTAAAGCTACTACGAGTGCTTACGCCAGCCTCTCAAGGTGGGGATACCGGGTTTCGGCACCACTAAGGTTTTGCTAATATAATAGATAGGAGATTGTGTACCTTTATTTTCACGCACCAGGACGGCGCTGACTGCAACTTCTGATACGGCCAAATATACCAGTAGCGGTTCACCTGGGTTGGCTTTCACCAGTAGGGGAGGTTATGACAAGTTAGATTTCAAGCTTTTTAGAGCTTCTACATACTCTAAGTTCCACTGCAATCCCTGTTCTTTCTTCCCAAGGCTACTCTGAAAGCGCATTTTTCAGGATTTAGCTTCATGCCATATTTCCTTAATATTTCGAAGGCTTCCTTCATGTGGGTGAGGTGGTCTTCCTTTTTTGATGATTTGACCAGCCTGTCGTCGATGTAGACTTCCATGGTTTTGCCGAGCTGTTCTTTGAAAATTGTCGTTACCAGCCTTTGGTAAGTGGCCCCTGCGTTCTTGAGCCCGAAGGGCATTACCTTATAGCAATATGTCCCTTGATGAGTGATGAAAGTTGTCTTTTCCTGATCCTCTTCGGCCATCATGATCTGATTGTAGCCTGAATATGCATCAAGGAAGCATAGCAGCTCATGCCCTGCTGTCGCATCGATTAGATGGTCGATGCGGAGGAGCGGGAAAGAGTCCTTTGGACAAGTCTTATTTAGATCGGTGAAATCTACACACATCCGCCACTTCCCGTTTTTCTTCTTGACCTACGACGTTGGTGACCCGTTCCGGGTACTTGGATTCCCTGATGAAGCCATTGGCTAGAAGCTTGTCCACTTCTTCGCTCACTGCTTCGTTAATGGCGGCGTTGAATTTTCTTCTCATTTGACGCACTGGTGGGTGTAATGGGTCGACGTTGAGTTTGTGGGAGGCAATTTCTTGTGGAATTCCTGGCATATCTTCATGAGAGAAAGCGAACAGATCCGCATGCTTAGATAAAAATTCACGGTACTGACCTGGATTCGATAAGCTGTGGCCTATGTATGCTTTCTTTGCAGGGTCGGTGATGTCTATATAAACGGGGTCGAGGTCCTCGACCGTGGCCTTGCTAGCCTCGACCTCCTCAGGATCTTCGATGGCATTCTTTGTCGGATGGACCTTAGTCCCCGACAGGGCTGATTGTTATGCTTCTGCACTTGCTCCTTGGAGCTGTTTGGTATGCGTATAGTCTTCGGCTATCTCATAGCATTCCTGGGCGGTGCGGGGCTCTCCCCGTATGCAGTGCACTCCCCGTGGGGTTGGGAACTTGATTACTTGATAGAAGCTGGATGTGACGGCTCTCATGGCGTGCATCCATGGGCATCCGATAATGGCATTTTATGCCGTCTCTAGGTTAATCAAATGGAAAGTTGTTTCCATCGTAACTCCTCCTGCGAGACGGGTAGCTTCACCTTGCTTGAGGTTCTCTCCACTGCATTATTAAAACCTGTTAGTGTTATGCAACGTGGAATTATTTTATCTTCGAGTCCCATGAGTGCAAGGACTCTCAGATGAATGATACATGTGCCGCTTCCATCATCAACCATGATCCTTTTGACATATGTATCTACTATTCGTAAAGTAATAACTAAGGCATCATAATAAGGAAAACACAAACCATAGGCATCAGACTTATCGAAGGTGATAATATCTTCGAATTTGTCAAACCGTTCGTGAGCGATGGTTCGCTTTAACTTGTGGGTGATGGTGAATTTGACGTGGTTGATTGCAGCATCGTTGTTTCCTCCAATGATCATGTTGATGGTGCATGTTGGTGAGGGCGGCTTTGGCAGGCCGTGGGGTTGTTCCCGCCCACGCGCGAAGTTGAGCTTTACTTTGTCGCCGAATAGCTCTTTTAGGAACCCTTGGTTTAGCATTCGGACCACCTCCTGTCGGAGACCGATGCAGTCCTCCGTCCTGTGCCCCCGTTCCTGGTGGAACTCGCATAGGGTGTTTGATTTTCTGGTGGCAGGGGCGGATTTCATCTTGGTTGGACATTGCATTTTGTTGCCCAACTTTTCCAGTGCGTACACTATTTCTGAAGGAGATACACAAAAATTATGTGCAGATAATGAATGGGGCATACCTCTATCGTTCCTTAGTGGGGCGATATGTCGTTGTAAGGCGTCTGCATGCCTTGGTGGTGGTGGATGCAAGGATCTGATGTATGGATTGTATGGTTGGTGTCTTTCCCTGTTGAGGCGTGGGGCTTGCTCCCGCCTACCCTCGTTGCGTCGGTCCTTCCGGATTTTTGGGTGCACCGTCGTCAACCGTCGCGTTGGGCCGTTGAGGTCATCGTCTTCCCACGCACCTCAGCGCAATAGGCGTTATGTATCTCTTCCCAGGTGGTGGGGGATATTTCAGGAGATGGCTAAGTAGTTTCTTGGTTGCCCTTGACCCGTCTCTGCTGAGCCCGTTCTGAAAGACCGCAATTGCCATGCCTTCGGACACGTTGAGTAGGCTCATCTTGACCCTGTTCAATCTGGCTAGAAACTCCCTGAGTCCTTCTCCTGGGATCTGTCGCACAGCGAAGATGTCGTTGACCAGTGCTTCCGCTTTCCTTGCTCCTGTATGGGCGGTGGCAAATTTATCCGCCATCTCTTTGAATGTGGAGATTCTCTTGGCCGGTAGCTGTGAGTACCAAGTTAGGGCTCCTCCTGTTAGCGTTTCGCCGAACTTCTTCAGAAGTACGGATGGTACCTGCTCTCTTGACAAGTCATTGCCTTTGACGGCTGTGACATAGTGAATCAGGTGATCCTCGGGATCTGTGGTCGCGTCATATACCTTCAAGTAGGGACGCATTTTGAAGGTTCTCGGGATGGGGTATGGTGCTGCTCCTTCCGTGTACGGTTGTTCGACGAATCTTCTCACGTCTCGCTTTGGCAGTAGCTTAGGCACACCTGGGATTTTATCCACTCTTTCTTGGTGCTCCTTCATTTGGTCGCGAAGCAACCTGTTCTCATTCTCCATTTCTTCCATCTTTTGGAGGATGGCTGTGAGCGCGCCGTCGTTAGCTTGAACATCGACAGTCACGTTGTTCATTCTTGTAACTTCAAGCTCATCCTCGACCGCGACATGATCTGCCGCTGGGGTGCGTTTATCATTTTGAGGTGGCCTCTTGACTAGACTGCTAAGAGTGTATGTTAGCCACTCTTCTAGTAATATTTTTACCTCTGGAGGTGCTCCTTTAGTCGTAGATTTGAAGCCTCCCTTTCTCGTGGAACCGCCAGATCTTCCGATGAGGAAGGTAAGGTTTCCAAGCCTATCAAGGTACTGTGGTTGCGTGTAGGGCATCTCCTTCAGCAACCGCGTTGAGATTGCCTTTGGGATCTGTTGTAACTTCTAAGATAGCTTTCATTCTTGCATCGTTTTCAGCCATTTTAGGTTGTAGAGAGTAGTTTTTCGAAGGATCTCTAGAAACAAATTACAGCTTTGATTCTCGAAATCCCCACAGGCGACGCCAAATTATTTGGCTAAAATGTTATTCGAACACTTATATAGCTCTAAAAATAATCAAAAATAATTTTGAGTTAATCGGAATCAAACGTAATATGGTCTAGAGATTATGGAATGACTAAGGTATAAGAACGATAAGATAAATAGTAGATTTAGCACAAGAGAGATAGAGAGAATCAGAGAGAGAGAGAGAGAGTTGTATATTATCAATAATGAAATACACATGAGTCTTTACAAAGGGAAGGTCCCCTTTATATACTAAGGGACCTTCCTCGAAACAATACAAAGAAACTACAAGAGTTGGTGGCATCGACATACGAGTGTCAGAACTTGATGTGACTTTACAGCAAATCATGTCACTCAGCCCGTTTGTTGACTGAGGCCGGCCTTGCTTGGGCCGACCTACCAAGGCCGCTTTCCTTAGCGGAGCCGTATGCGGATAGTGTATGGGCGTGAGGAGCCAAATTTACCCAAAAGTAATTCTGGTATAAAATCCTAAATTATACTACTACATTTAGTTGGAAAATAAATCTAAATTATTTTATATTGCATTCTCTCATTTTTGACAGTATTCATCGATATATGGGGTCTAAACATCATGTTATTCCTTCAAAAACATAGGTAGCATTGTGTCTCCACAAAGAGATAATCTTAAATCACCCATGAACTACTAAATGAGAAATTTGCACTTGCTAGACATAAATTTTTTGCTGATACCCTAAAATAATTTTTTCTCTTTCTAACACTAAAATTTAAATAAAAAGAGTTTTTTTAGTAATTTTTGTCTACAACAGCAAAATAAAAACAAAATATCAAATATTGTCAGAGGTGTAAACCGTTAATTTACCCAAGTAGTTTTTTGTCGGGAAGATTTCATAACTAGGCAGTGTAAAAAATAATTTGCAGATCTTTAGTAATTAAAATGAATATTTCAATTGTAGCCATGAAAGAATTTCTTAGCAACCTCTTGCCAGAAAAGGAACCCTCATTTTAAGCCTAAAATCTCGTCACAATAACCTTTTTATTTTCAATTCCTATAACAACATGATGCATCCATTCCGATAATTCCAAAATATATGAAAGTTAATGAATGCTTACTATAAGGACTAGTTTTGCAGTAGCATAAATAATATATATATAAATTAAATATACCAATCATATATTGTATAACTATGTATCTTCAAACCTAAAAAATACTGTTTCTTTAATTTATACAATAAATATAATATTTATAACATGTATAATATTTATATACATGTTATATAACATTTCATTGTGAAACTAATCCACGAAACATGCCTATTATATCCAGAGTATAATATAATAAATATACAAAATACAATATATATTGATGAAATATTTATATTATATCAAAGGTATAACTTAGAGAAAGAATACAAGAAATTCCCACGATTGCTTCTTTTGAGTATCTTTAAGAGCATGTTTGGAAAGTCACCTAAGAATTGAATTTGAGTGTAACTAAGTATAATTACACAGTTTGGCATGTTTGTTTGGCCAAATAATTACTTGGTCAGCATGAAATTGAATGTAATTGAAGGGGTGTAATTACACTTTCCAATTCTCAATTGGGAGGTGAGAATTGGTGATTACAAGGTTATTTTTTATTTTCTATCCTTTTTTATTTTTATTTTTATTTATTTTCTTTAAAACTTTTTATTTCTATTATAAATTTATTTTTACCTTTTAATTTCTTTTAAAATTTTAATATATAGTTTTCTTTGTAAATTATTTATCTTTTATTTCTCTTTCTTTATTTTTTGTTATTTCATGTAATTGCTTATATTTCATTTTTATTTATTTTATTATTCTATTTTTTTGAAACTACACCTCCTAATATTATAAATAACGAGTTATTTACAAACTCGTCGTATGATGAGTGATGTAATTAAAGTGGAATTTCATTGTTGAATGAGGTTATAAACTTATTATGTTTTCTAATCTAAAATTATAGTGGAACTTACTATTATTATGTTGGAATTTGACATATGCTAAATATTTTTTTTTTTAAATTTGAAATTGTGTTATATTCATAGTTCCAATTTACTTGTTTTAGTAGTATTGTCTAACGTCGCATGTTGTTCATTTTTTAGTTAGAATTGATCGATCAGTTTTGCCAAATATCTGAATAATGTTATGACATTATATTTATAAATATTAATTTATTTTATCAAATATTAATTCCATGATGTTCTTACAAAAAAATGTATATTTTTTATTTTTTGTATGTATCTAAACTAAATATTATTAATTTAAAATATATATATATATATATATATATATATATATATATATATATAAATATTATTTTTACAATATTAGTTATAAATATATAATTACTTATTAATGTATATTCACGAAAAAATATACATCTTAAGTACCAAATAAAATATTATTTATACTTATATAAATTTATAGGCATATATTTATTATATTAACTTTTAAGTAATGATAATTAATTAATTTAAAATTTAATCTAGCTGTGTAATTACACTTGTACAACCAAACAGTGAACTTGTAATTACCATGTAATAACACTATGACAAACAAACAAGTTATTGTAATTATATAACTAAGTAATTACTAGGTTGTGTAATTACTAACCTAGTAATTAAACCAATTCTAATTACAGAGTGGCTTTTCAAACATACTCTACGATATTTGGGTGAGTATTTATTTGTGGAAGTGAAAGAAAGATTATGGAATGTGGATTGATTTAGATTGTGTATGGGAGAATTATGAAAAAAGACCCTCTTCCTTAGAGAACCTATTCGGAGTCAAAATGCAAAGAAAATGGTAAATTTAGATTAATGATGAGAGAGAAAATTATAATAAATTAATGTGATTCAATCATCCCTTGAATTGTGCTTAAGTATATACGTGTAAGAAATTAAATGCCATGTAAAGAATATTGAAAAATGCTTCAAGTGTAAATAAATGTGCTATTTTTAAAATAAAGTAAAAATAGTGCTATTTATATAAAAACTCTTTACAAAGGGACTAACGGTGTTAAAACCTTCTTCTTTTTTTTCTATCTTTGGGTTTGATCTCAATAATTGGGCCAACGCAGTTCTGTCCTAGTCCGATTATAAGTTGAAGAATTAACCAAAAGAGCTTAAACTAAAAACAGCCGATGAATGTATAATATATGCATAAATTATATATTGTTACAAAACAATAAAAGGACAAGAACAATATTGCAGAGAGAGTAGGGAGAGGAGTATTCTTATTGATACTTTTGGGATAATTTACAATGGGGTAAGACCCCTCTATTTATAGGAAGAGAAAAGACTTAGCCTCAAAATAGAACTCTTCTATAAGATAGACATTCACTCTAATCAGAGTTCTATTCTTAACACTACCCCTTGAATGTCTACTCAATAAATAATGTGCCTCGTTAAAACCTTAACTAAAATAAAACCCAATGGGAAAAAAATTATAGAAAAGGAAAAAGAGTACACATGTTTAGAAATGCGCCTATTGGTTGCCTCGTTAAAAACCTTGCAAGGAAAACCCAGTGGGACAAAACCTTGTAAGGGAAAAAGAGTGCAACGTGCATTAACTCCCCCTGAAGAGAGTATCAATTCACATCCTTGAGTCTTCGCATCCCAATCTTGTGCACTAGCTTCAAGAGATCGTTAGTAGAGATTTGATAAATAAATCAGCCACATTAACTATAATGAATATTTGCACCTTGGAATCATAACTCGTGATAGATATATAATGTCTTCACAAATATCGTGGAATGGCTCTTCAATATCTCCATAGAGATATCCTCGCTATCACATTATCTGCTTATAGTTATAGCAAGATACATATGTGCACAAATTGCACTAAGAAAGTGGTACTTCAAGATCAAGAATTGTATATGCTTCAAGAAACTTAAATCCTTCATAGATTGACATATAAGTTAAGTCATATAAGCCATATAATAGACTTTAGATGCATATCAAGTTTTCATGTCATGTTAGAGAAATAAGATATCGAAAAATGATTGCACATACCATTGACTTTATACTTTCAAGTATTTGAACTACATGTCCAAAACTACATGTCTTTCATATGGAATCAATTCTACTTGAATTGTATCTCTTCCATCAATTCTACTTGAATTGTATCTCATCCATTTGGCCAATATTTTTGTTTGTATTTGACAAACTTAAGATCCCCATCAATATTTAGCGCTATCATAGATGTCGTCGACGAACATTTTATATCGGTTCCAGTAAATTTTCATAAAGACATAACATGGAGATCTCTTCATTCATATATTCAGGTACATGAATCTCTCATGAGATTTTATGAAGTGTTATGTCATGTGATCTTCTAGATCACTTGCCTCCTTATTATGATCACTTTGATCATTTGCTCATCTTCTTTATTAAGAAGTTCTGTTTGAAACCGATTTGTCTATACGCTTTAAGCGTGTCAAAGACTTTGTCCTTCTAGGACTTAATATGAGCATTTGCAGTGAGAATATAGTTACTTTCTTTGGGTCAGCAAATGCGTATGGCATGCTTTGCAATATGTTGCAATTGAATTATCCTTTTATGAACTTCAAGTTCATATTATGATATTCGAGGATCTGTATATACAAATGATAATTCGTTCCATGTAACTTTTTCTCAATTGTTTATCATGTCTCCCCCTCATGTTAGAAAAACTAACTTGTTTCCTCAACTCTGGGAAATCATCTTTGTGCATTATCATGTTAATATACACTGCACATCAATAATAAAAAGATGAAATTATTTGGTTCCTGACCCTGAACCACTTGTGAGGGGAGAATATAATATACTCTCGTGTATAACGTATATCAAATTGATATAGATAACTTTGTTCTCATAAGCAATAGTTTAGCTATTAAGTGGAGGCACTCAATAAATTATCTTGCTAAACCAACTATGATGTAAACCAACTTATCAAGAAGAACTATCTTGAATAAAAACAATCTGGAAATTATGCTCTATATTATATTATTGAGCAAGTTACCTCGCAACACACCATGTTGCAGGTTAATAATAATCGCGTATGTAACCATCTCATAGATGCATCTTATGTGGTATACATGGCAGGTGAATGGGCCCATATTCACCTTTGATATTTCCAGCATTTATGGGATTCAACCCCAACTTTAGTTGGTCAATTAATTAATGAGAACAAGTAATATAAGAGAATTCGTAAAGAACTTTCTAGTTCTTTAATATTTACCCATGTAAATTCTCTATTATTGTTGCACACCATACTTAAATTGATATGGCTAACCCGAATGCCAATTGAATAAATTATCAATATTGGTAAACTTCAAATTTACACCATGACATGTGCAATTATCAATAAACTTTAAGTTTATTATGATATGGGTTTTTATACCAATAAATATCCACTTTATTGTGGCATTCTTTTGTTTGTGTAGTACAAACTGGAGAATGAAGCGGGTAGCTTTTCATACACAAATTATCCCGCTACAATAGAAGATATCAAATCTTTCCTTTATTTATAGTCTCAATATAATCAGCGCTTTCGCGTGTACTTTGGAAACTGAATAAGTTTCTTTGAGACTTACTACAACACAATACCTTATTCTTAATCAATTGTGTTTCTCCAACATAGTAATAATTGGCTCTTCTAGAGCTCTCAATTAATTTTGTACTACCACAAATTCATCAACATCTATGTGGTGAATATCTCTTTTAAAGAGAAAGTTATACCATTATAGTCATGGTCAAAATTATATGCAAGATATGTTTCTTGTATTATCGTTGTCCTTTAATAATCATATTTTCAAAATATTTGGCGTACAATAGGTACGTGACCAATGATCATTCATGCCATAATGATGACATTATTTTCATATATCATCTCAAACCTCCTTCTAGAGGTGATGTGGTATATTCACTACCACTAGCACGTTCATATTCTTCCAAGAATGAATATGTATTCATAAATCATATGTTGTCACATTCACACCATGAATGGATCATAATCATCTGTATGTGCTATATAAAATCTCATGTCAAATATTACTTTCATAAAGTGAAAGATTATTTTGAGAATCTTTATTATTCTCATTATCACAATGATGATGATTATAATTCCGTCTATTGCCACGTCCATATTCATTGATACCTTCACGTAATAATTTTGTCTTCTTTCAGACTTATCACATACTGCTATCACATTCTCTGTAGGGATATGTAATTTTGTTATCCTTTTTTAGTCCGTGAATGCGTCAGGCATTTGATTTGCTATTCTTTGCAAATGGATAATATTTTGCACCTCTTTTTCACAAATAGAGGTACGTGGATCAAGATGAGATAATGATGGATTTTTCCACAAAATTTCCCGTTTGGTTTCGACAACTTCTCCCCCTAATTTTGGGAAAAGTGTCTCATCGAATCGACAGTCTGCAAATCGTGCAGTGAACAAATCCCCTGTCAATGTTTCGGGGTAGCGAATAATGGAGGGCGATTCAAACCCAACATATATTCCTAACCTTCTTTGCAGACCCATTTTGGTGCGATATGGCGGTGCTACAGGCACATATACTGCGCATCCAAAAATTCTTAAATGGGATATATTAGGTTCATGACCCAAAACTAATTGCAACGGGGAATATTTGTGATAATTCGTTGGTCTGAGACGAACTAGCATTGCTGCATGCAAAATGGCGTGACCCCAAACCGAAGTGGGCAGCCTCGTTTTCATGAGTAAATGAGGTATTCAAGATTATTCTCATCCATTGTCTCAACATGATATCCATTTTGACTGATATCTTTAAAACTCAATAAGTTTCTCTTGGACTTGGAGGAGAACACTGCATTCTCTATGATAAATATTGTTCCTTTAGGCAGAGTTATAGTTGCTCTTCCGGAGCCTTCAATCAATTTACTACTACCAAAAATTGTAGTAACATCTGCCTTACACATACTTAAATGAGAGAAATATTTCTTCTCTTTGAATATCGTATGTGTGGTACATGAATCAATTAAACAGATATTTTTACATCAAACGCCCATACTTGAAATCATATATCAATAAATAACCTTTAGAAAATAATTCTGCCCAAACACGATTTCAAGAAAATAATGTAACTGAATGGTCTAATTGCATTAATGACAAAACGATTCCGCTCATGCTTTCGTTTTCTCACCCATTTAATACTCAATAATCTATTCTTACTTAGAATCCTTGGAAAACTCAAACCAAAAACAATCTCAGATTAATACCTATTTGGTCAAGCATTTATATAACAACAAAAGATGACACACACTTTTAGTCACTTTGATGTATATCATGGTATAACAGTAGGCGCAGCAAATTTGAAGTTAAGAAGAACTGATCTCGGGTCAATTATTCATTTAACAAAACTGAAATTTATGTGACTAAAATTCCGACCCGTTTAGCAAATATACAACGCAGCAAATATCTTCATAAAACAGTAGTGAAATATAGCTAATAACTAGTAGGTATCATAACAAAACTAATACAAAACAATTTTCATATCATTAGCTAATAACTAGTAGGTATCATAACAAACATAATTAGCCAATGCATACTTATTAAATTGTAATGATGAAATTATATGACACAAAAGGTAAAATTTTATTTAAAGACATAACATCAACAAAATCAACAAAGTTAATAAATTAATCAGAAGGTAGTGATTGACATATTAAAGTTATAAATGTATTATTTAATAAAGTGACATAGAAAATACCAATTAACATATTACAATAACATATTATTGTAACAGTATTAATTGATCTGCATTGTTGAATTTATGCAGTAGTCGGTGAAGATAATTAAAAGGATGTTACCAATAACCATTGAAAATGATATAAGTATTAACATACTATTGATGATCCTTACACTAAAGCGCATATGAATAAAGCTTATATTGTAACATAAAGGTAAGTGATGAACTACAAGTGTATCAGGTGAGCAACAATACACGTTTTTTTTTAATTCTCACATCGAATTTTGAAACGACAATACCACAATCTAAATACATTATGACAGTGATGATACATAATAATCTAATTGACAAAAATTGGCACGATATCTTCATAAAACAGTAGTGAAATATAGCATAAATATTTGTGCGCTACAGCAATGCCTTTGTTATCTTTAAGGTATACCAATAAATGTTGTGATATCAAATATACTGCTTGAGTTTCCATCCCGTTGCATTACTTTATGATGATACCATCTCTTCTATTTTTCTGTATTGAAATTCTGGAAGAAGGAAGAAATCAAATTCAATTGGTTAGAGACTCGTGCTGATAACGTGTTATAAAACAATAAAAGGACAAGAACAATATTGCAAAGAGAGTGGGGAGAGGAGTATTCTTATTGATACTTTTGGGATAATTTACAATGGGGTAAGACCCCTTTATTTATAGGAAGAGAAAAGACTTAGCCTCAAAGTAGAACTCTTCTATAAGATAGACATTCACTCTAATCAGAGTTCTATTCTTAACATATATTATATATTATATATTAATAATTATATATAATCTATATATATTACCATAAAATGTATAATAAATACATCCGGCTATTTGTATAAAGATAAGTTTGTCAATTAACGGGAATGGGCTAAGCAGTAAACTTGATCTACTTCGTGATGGATCTTGCAGCTTTCTGATTGTTAAATCAAACCTTTGATACCCAATTAAGTAGGTACATTCTTTCTTTTATAGCATCATGTTTTGAAGTTAACATAAAAAGTTTTGTTTAGTCAAGGAAAAGCATGTGAAATTTTTTTTATATAAAAGGAACTAAGATGTTAAGAAAATATTAGAAGTTGGTTTTAAAACTTTTAGGCCCATGAACATTGTTTTGCTGTCCTTTTTGTCTCCGAATTTCCTGTTGCGCTATACAAACAAAAACAAAATGACAATTCACAATTGCAACAACAACAACAACAACTACCCACTATAGTCTTATAAGATGGAGTCTGGGGAAAGTAATATGTAGACATGTCTTACTTCTACTCGAAACGGCAGAGAGGTTGTTTCCAATCAACCATCGGCTCAGTGAAGGAAAGAAAAAACAAAAACAAAGACAAAAGAGCATTAGTAACTCCAGCAGAAATCGTGTAAACAGTTATATAAACATAACAACCATAAATAAAATGACATGCAATAATATCAAACAGTAATTACCATAAATAACTACCATAAGGGAGACAGAATCTAATGCACAAATTATCTATGGATAGCCATGTCAATTCACAATCGCAAAGATTAATAATACCGACTTTTATTCACTTCTCTTATAAAGAGAAAAACATACAACACCAACCGTTTTACAATCAGAAATCACACGCAAATAAAGAAAACAAAAAATAACATACTTAAACGACCACAATATACTGTTTCAATATTCATGCAAACCAAAATGAAGAATTAGTAAAAAAAAAAAATATTATGAAATAATATAAGAACAAGAACAATAATATAAGAACAAGAACAATAATATAAGAACAAGAACAATATAGAGAAAAGTAGAGAGAGGAGTATTCTTATTGATACTTTGGGATGGTTTACAATGGAATAGAACCCCTTTATTTATAGGGAGGTGGTGACTTAGCCACCAAGCAGTAAACCCTAGAATCTCTCTAAATATAGACATTCACCTTAAATAGGATTCTATGTATAATACTCCCCCTTGAATGTCTATTCAATAATGTGCCTCGTTAAAACCTTAACTAAATAAAACCCAATGGGAAAAAATTATAGAAAAGGAAAAAGAGTACACATGTTTAGAAATGCGCCTATTGGTTGCCTCGTTAAAAACCTTGCAAGGAAAACCCATTGGGACAAAACCTTGTAAGGGAAAAAGAGTGCAACGCGCATTAACTCCCCCTGAAAAGAGCATCAATTCACATCCTTGAGCATTTGCATTCCAATCTTGTGCACCATCTTCAAAACGATCTTTTGTAGAGATTTGATAAATAAATCAGCCATATCGATTTGAATAAATATTCCGCACCTTGAAATTATCATTCTTGATAGATATGAATATCTTCATATAATGTCGTGGAATGACTCTTCAATATCTCCATAGAGGTATTCTCGATGCCATCATGCTTATAGTTATAGCAAGATACATATGTACACAAGTTGCACTTAGGATGTGGTACTTCAGGACCAAGAATTGTATATGCTTCAAGCAACTTCAATCTTTCATGGATTGACATATAAGTTAAGTCATATAAGCCATATAATAGACTTTAGATGCATATCAAGTTTTCATGTCATGCTAAACAAATAAGATATCGAAAACTGATTACACATACCATTGGCTTTATACTTTCAAGTATTTGAACTACATGTCCAAAACTACATGTCTTTCATATGGAATCAATTCTGCTTGAACTGTATCTCTTCCATTTAGCCAATATTTTTGTTTGTATTCGACAAACATAAGATCCTCATCGATGTTTAGCACTATCATAGATGTCGTCGGCGAACATTTTATATCGGTTCCAGTAAATTTTCATAAAGACATAACATGGAGATCTCTTTATTCATATATTCAGGTACCTGAATCTCTCATAAGATTTTATGAAGTGTTATGTCATGTGATCTTCTAGATCACTTGCCTCCCCATTATGTTCACTTTGATCATTTGCTCATCTCCTTTATTAAGAAGTTATTTTGAAACCGATTTGTCTATACGCTTTAAGCGTATCAAAGACTTTGTCCTTCTGGGACTTAATATGAGCATTTGCAGTGAGAATATAGTTACTTTCTTTGGGTCAACAAATGCGTATAGCATGCTTTGCAATATGTTGCAATTGAATTATCCTTTTATGAACTTCAGGTTCATATTATGATATTCGAGGATCTATATATACAAATGATAATTCATCCCATGTAACCTTTTCTCAAGTGTTTATCATGTCTCCCCCTCATGTTAGAAAAGCTAACTTGTTTCCTCAACTTTGAGAGTCCATCTTTGTGCATTATGGTGTTAATGAAAATATACACCGCACATCAATAATAATAAGATGAAATTATTTGGTTCCTGACCCTGAACCACTTGTGAGGGGAGAATATAATATACTCTCGTATACAACGTATATCAAACTGATATATATAACTTTATTCTCATAAGAAACAGTTTAGCTATTAAGTGGAGGCACTCAATAATTATCTTGCTAAACCAACTATGATATAAACCAACTTATCAAGATGAACTATCTTGAATAGAAAATCTGGAAATTATGCTCGAAGTTATACTACTGAGCAATTTACCTCGCAAGCACCGGCCAGGCTGCGGGTTAATAATAATCGCACATGTAACCATATCAAAGATGCATCATATGTGGTATACATGGCAGGTGAATGGGCCCAGATTCACCATTGATATTTCCAGAATTTATGGGATTCAACCCGAACTCTTTAGTTGGTCAATTAATTAATGAGAACCAGTAATACAAGAGAATTCGTAAAGAACTTTCTAGTTCTTTAATATTTACCCATGTGAATTCTCTATTACTGCACATCATACTTAAAATGATATGGCTAACCCGAATGCCAACTGAATAAATTATCAATATTGATAAACTTCAAATTTACACCATGACATGTGCAATTATCAATAAACTTCAAGTTTATTATGATATGGGTTTTTATATCAATAAACGTCCACTTTATTGTGGTATTCTTGTGTAGTACAAACTGGAGAATAAAGCGGGTAGTTTTTCACATACAGATTATCCCGCTACAAGTTGTAGTAATAGCATATATCAAATCTTTCCTTTATTTATAGTCTCAATATAATCAATCGCTTTCGCATATACTTTGGAAACTGAATAAGTTTCTTTGAGACTTACTACAACACAATACCTTATTGGTAATCAATTGTGTTTCTCCAACATAGTAATAATTGGCTCTTCTAGAGCTCTCAATTAATTTTGTACTACCACAAATTCATCAACATCCATGTGGTGAATATCTCTTTTAAAGAGAAATTTATACCATTATGGTCATGTCAAAATTATATGCAAGATATGTTTCTTACATTATTATTGTCCTTTGATAATCACATTGACAAATTAATTTGGCGTACAATAGGTACGTGACCAATGACTATTCATGCGATAACAATGACATTACTTTTATATTTCATCTCAAACCTCCTTCTAGGGGTGAGTGTGGTATATTCAATACCAATTTCATGTTCATATTCTTCCAATAATGAATATGTATTCGTGAATCAGATGTTGTCACATTCACTGCGGGGATATGTGATTTTGTTATCCTTTTCAAATCTGTAAATGCGTCTGGCATTCGATTTGCTATTCTTTGCAAATGGATAATATTTTGCACCTCTTTTTCACAAATAGAGGTATGTGGATCAAGATGAGATAATGATGCATTTTTCCACAAAATTTTCCGTTTGGTTTCACCATTTCTCCCCCTAATTTTGGGAAAAGTGTCTCATCGAATTGACAGTCTGCAAATCGTGCAGTGAACAAATCCCCTGTCAATGTTTCGAGGTAGTGAATAATGGAGGGCGATACAAACTCAACATATATTCCTAACCTTCTTTGCAGACCCATTTTGGTGCAATATGGTGGTGCTACAGGCACATATACTGCACATCCAAAAATTCTTAAGTGGGATATATTAGGTTCATGACCCAAAACTCATTGCAACGGGGAATATTTGTGATAATTCGTCGTTCTGAGACGAACTAGCATTGCTGCATGCAAAATGGCGTGACCCCAAACCGAAGTGGGCAGCCTCGTTTTCATGAGTAAATGAGGAATTCAAGATTATTCTCATCTATTGTCTCAATATGATATCCATTTTGAATGATATCTTTAAAACTCAACAAGTTCCTTTTAGACTTGGAGGAGAACATTGCATTCTCTAAAATGTTGTTCCTTTAGGCAGAGTTATAGTTGCTCTTCGGAGCATTTAATCAATTTACTACTACCAGAAATTGTAGTAACATCTGCCTTACACATACTTAAATGAGAGTAATATTTCTTCTCTTTGAATATCGTATGTGTGGTACATGAATCAATTAATCAAAAGAGATATACGAACATGAGAATAAACAAATTTAATCCGTTGCTTCATAATTAAACAATATTTTCAAAATCTGCTGAGGTTATTCGACTAACTTAGTTGATAGTCGACTATCTTGGGAAGCAGTCATCAGGTTAGTCGACTATCTAAATCAGATAGTCGACTATCTTGCCTTGCGGAAAAGTCCAGTTTTAATGCGAAATATTAGTTAGTCGACTAACTAAGTTGATAGTCGACTAACTTGGGAAGCAGTTATTAGGTTATTCGAATAACTAAACCTGATATTCGACTAACTAGCCTTGCGGAAAAATCCAGTTTTAATGTGAAATATTAGATAATCGACTAACTGTTAGGTTAGTCGATTAACTCTACTGGAAAATAAAAATATCTTTGAAATTTAAGCATATTGAAACATTCTAAAGAACTAATACTAACATTATATCATAAGCTAACTAATACGAGCTGATACTAATGACTATTAATTTATTTACTAACTAATACAAATAAGTAAAATAAAATCAAACAATTCTATCTTCCTTCATCACAGATCCATCACCAATTAAGTGGTCTATTTTCCCCTCAGGGTGCTCAAAGAAGTCTGCCACATCCAAGTGGGTGATATCAAAATTGTCGTCAGAGACAGAATTGGTTTCAGGGCATTTACCTTTTAGAGATGCTTGATAAAGCTCAACCAAATGTCTTGGTACATGGCAAATTTTCGCCCAGTGCCCTTTTCCACCGCAACGATAATATATAGTTTATTAACTATTTGCTTTTGGATTCTCATCGCATCGTGCTTGTGGCAGAGTGACCAACTTCAGGTTGTCATATCTCTCCTTTAAGCCATTCCACAAGATAGGTGGATCTTTGACTGTGATATATTCAATTTTCAAACCTTCATCAAGGTGATGGCGCAAGAAAATCAAGGCCTTAGCACAGTTTCAAACCTTCATTAAGGTGATGGCGCAAGAAAATCGATGCCTTAGCATAGTCTTGGGTGGATGCATTATTTCTGTCTTTAATGGCGTCTCCAAGACCCATTGCATCCAAATGGATTTCAGCATCCAACACCCATGTCATATAGTTCTTGCCCGAAATTTCAAGGGCAACGAACTTTCTTTTCATAATGTCAGACATAAAACAAAATTACATCAAGAGCGTGTCCATACTTACGGGCTTTATTACAATTATCACATTCACTTCAGGGAATGGATCATAATCATCTGTATGTGCTATATACAATCTTATGTCAAATATTACTTTCATAAAGTGAAAGATTATTTTGAGAATCTTTATTATTCTCATTATCACAATGATGACGATTATAATTCCGTCTATTGCCACGTCCACATTCATTGATACCTTCACGGTAATAATTTTGTCTTCTTTCAGACCTATCACATACTGCTATCACATTCTCTAAAGCGAATGAGAATGAAGCAAATTCAATGGGACGGATTTTCAATTCTTTGCCCACAATCATACATGAATTTAATCATGGCAAGACATAGAACTTTTACCACTTCACGTGGTTATAATTCCTTACAAACTCCATTAGAGTTATAATCAAACTTTGTTGTCTATGTTTGTATATGAAATCAAATCGTAGAATTTCAAGAATTTGAAAGGGAAAAGTAAATTACTTACCTTTAAGGTATACCAATAAATATTGTGATATCGAATATACCTCTTGAGTTTCCATCCCGTTGCATTATTTTATGATGATACCATCTCTTCTATTTTCCGTATAGAAATTCTCATATGGAGCAGTAGCAATCGTTATTACACTCCTTTTGCTTGGAAATTCACCTTCAAAAAGAAAACAACGAGAAAGAAAAAAAAATTGAAGAATTTCAGAAACCAAAATATCACAAATCTCGTTTCACTCAAATAGAAAAATCCAAACGACGGAACATGAATTAGAGTGGATGAATCTGATTGCAACTCGAGATTCTGAGAGCGATAATTGCTGAATATTAAATTCAATTGGTTAGAGACTCGTGCTGGTAACGTGTTATGAAATAATATAAGAACAAGAACAATAATATAAGAACAAGAACAATATAGAGAAAAGTAGAGAGAGGAGTATGCTTATTGATACTTTGGGATGGTTTACAATGGAATAGAACCCATTTATTTATAGGGAGGTGGTGACTTAGCCACCAAGCAGTAAACCCTATAATCTCTCCAAATATAGACATTCACCTTAAATAGGATTCTATTTATAACAAAAAAACAGATTTTACCACTAAATAATAGTATTCCCCTAGAATGAAGTACCGCGGCGGGTAGTGACATTAAAATCCACCACCTCGGTCCTCAATTTCTGTCCTAAAATAACCCCAGACAGAAATTTGCGACTTCATATATTACTAGCATAAAATCCAACATAAAGAAGAAAAAATGGTGTAGAGCCACTTTAAAACAAGCTCTTCCCATCAACACAAATTAGTATAGTCCTAAGATTTATTCATTCTTTTATAGGTAAATTGATAAATTAAGTGAACTGGGCGCCGGTAAAAGTCTGGCCAAAGGACCAACCGGCAGGGATAGCGTCGTTGGAAATTAAAGTGCGGCCATCACCAGTGGTGACTTTAAACGAGAGGCTTTGACCATCAAGATTGGAATTACTCTGCCAATTTTGACCCCAATTACGTGACATAGGTATCCACTCGGTTCTACAACCTTTAACCCAAACTGCATTAACATCACCAGAACCTCCGACGTTGGTCACCAGCACCAAGTTGAAGTATGAGTGACCGTTCATTGTAAATCTGATGCCTCCTTTTTTCTAGCAGGGTACCCTGCATTAATGGTACATTTTCAGTCATTAATGCCAACCTCCATATTTTAAACTCGTGACACTACATGTTGCAATTCAGTTAGCATTGTATTAAGAAAATCTGCTTTTTTTGGGGGTGTGGGGGGTGGGGGGTGGGGGGTGGGGGGGAGGGGTTATTTAAGCTAATGTAACCAACCACGTATATATATATATATATATATATATATATATATATATATATATATATATATATATATATATATATATATATATATATATATATATATATATATATATATATATATATATATATATATATATATATATTAGTAGGGGGCCAATCTATGTCACGAGATGTAACCAGCAGAATTCTCGTGTTAAACTTAAACCGACTTATAGTAATTCATGTCAGAGACATTAAATTCACAAGACGTGAGAACTTAATATTAAGGAGTACGTCCAGACCTAGCTACCTTTCATCTTAATGTCAAATGTACGTTAAAATATAATTCTATATTTTATCCTTGAAAAATGACTCGGATATAACAGAAAAGATTTTGTTAGGATTATGATTCCTACTAAAAATAACAACCTTCATATCGAATAATTCGGATACATAAACTACATGAGCGGAAGCTAACCTGAATCCATATGTGGAAATGTTGAGCCTCCTTTTGATGATTGTCCTTGAATTGTTGAGAACTCCTTTAGCCTTCCTTCAAGTTTCTTGAAGTATATTTATCCCCACAAGAATGTATCCACAATACTCAACAATATATGAAAAGGTTCACAATAATAGTGTTATGACAATTATCAAAATTTGGCTTATGGTTTTCCACCCTATTTGCAAGACAATGGACAATATGGTTCTTGATTCAATGGGAAGAAGAAGAACTTGTCTTGCACTAGAATGGGAACCATAACCCCACTTTATAACTCTAGGAGTTACATAACCCAAGAGACAAGAGTTACAAGACAAGAGTTATGTCTTGAGTTATGTCTTGCAAGAGTTACATAACTCAAGAGTTACAAGCAAGTAACCATAGTTACTTATGTAACCTTAGTTAGCCCATCATAAACTAAGGTTACCCTTTTGGGTATCTACACATTAGTCCTACACTTTAGTATGACAATACATTGGCCCCCTTAACATAATGTCCATAAGACCACATAATTAGGCCAAACCAAAAGATAGCACATAACATATAATTATCCATATATTGTTCATATGTGTGTAGATATAAGTCCATATATCTAGATATAAATCCATATATCTTACAATCTCCCACTTGGACGAGATATACAAACATATGTACAATCCTTAATATTATATGTTACAAACCTTAGGTGCACAAAATTGCTATCACAATAAAATTGTCATGAACAATCCGGTCCATCAATCATACCAACATAGGACCTAAGAGCTCGTCGTTACTCATTCGTAACTAGAACCAATCATAGATCACGTATATCAATATAACCAACGACATGGATCAAGTGTAGGTATGTAGCATGGAAATAACATAAAGTGTGGTCAATAGAATGTCTATTTCCAACTGGTTCTCCTTATTGAGATCAAACTTAAACTGTAAGAGTACAAAAAACTTTAAAACTGAATATCTGCGCAGATATAACTGAATTACTGAATTACTGAATTTCTGAATATAATGGACAATACGTAAATGTGCAATACAAACTCCCCTAAAATACATAATCCTTATCTGATTTGACACCCATACAAGCAATATGCTCAAGAAATACTTTTGGTGTCAATCCCTTAGTGAGCGGATCCACAAGCATGGAGTTTGTACTTATGTACTTAATGCACAATTGTCCATTTTGTACTCTTTCTTTAACAACCCGAAATTTGACGTCCTTATGTTTTGCTTTCGTCAAACTACTGTTGTTATTAACATATGCAACCATGGTTACATATGTTATTAGCATAAATGGCAAAATTGGAGTCGGTATACCTGATGATCTCAAACTGGTCCGAACTCCGATATGTAAGCATGTAATCCTTTGTTCTATGTATGTTCCTCATGACCCTTTTGGCTGCCTACCAATGGTCCATACCCGGATTGCTTAGATATCTGCCTAACATCCCAACAATGTATGCTATATCAGGTCGTGTACATACCTGAGCATACATCAGACTACCTACCGCCGAAGCATAAGGCGTCTTCTGCATTTCCGAAATTTCATAATTATTATTTGGGCACTGTTTGAGACAAAACTTGTCTCCCTTAGTAACAGGGGTGTTGCCTGGTTTACAATCCTGCATGCCAAATCTTTTCAGAACCTTATCGATATAGCTCTTTTGTGACAGACCGAGAACGCCTTTGGAGCATTCTCGTAATATCTGAATTCCTAATACAAAAGAAGCTTCACCAAGATCTTTCAATTCAAATTTCTTTGAAAGAAATTTCTTAGTTTCAAGTAATAATGCTATATCGTTACAGGCAAGCAGTATGTCATCGACATATAAAACCAGAAAAATATACTTACTCCCACTGAACTCATGGTATATACAGTCATCAGCAATATTCGATTCAAAACCAAAAGATGTAATGACTGCATGAAACTTATAATACCATTGACGAGAAGCTTGCTTGAGCCCATAGATGTATTCCTTTAATTTGCAAACCTTTTCCTCTGATTCATCCGAAACAAAGTTTTCAGGTTGCACCGTATAAATTGTTTCCTCAATGTCACCATTAAGAAAAACAGTCTTAACATCCATTTGATGAAGCTCAAGATCAAAATGTGCTACTAATGCCATTATAGTCCTGAAAGAGTCTTTCGATGAAACTGGAGAGAAAGTCTCTTTATAATCAATGCCTTCTTACTGAGTGTAGCCTTTTGCGACAAGACGAGCTTTGTACTTAATAACATTGCCCCCTGAATCCCTTTTGGTTTTAAAAATCCATTTACAATCAATAGGTTTAATACCTTCGGGCAATGTAACAAGCTCCCAAAAGTCATTATCGCTCATAGACTTCATCTCATCATTCATGGCATCAATCCACTTTTGAGAGTTAGAACACTTAATAACTTGACGGAAGTTGATTGGATCATCTTCCTCAAGTCCAATATCACTTTCTTGTTCTTGGAGAAATACATAATAATCATCCGAAATTGCATTTCTCCTCTCTCTAGTGGATCTCCTTAATGGCATTTCAGTTTCTTTGAGGTTGTTGAGTTTGATTTTCATTAGTTATATCAGGTTCCTGATGGGGGAGATTTTCGAGATTGTCTTGAACCGGAGTTGCATCAACAACTTGAGGGAAAGACACATGTTCTTCCTCAAAGACAAAATCTCTAACAACTTTATTTATCTCCCCACCCCCCAAACTCAATATCCTCAAAGAACCTAGCATTACCCATCTCAAAAAAAGTTCGTGATGTGGGATCATAAAACTTAAAACCCCTGAATTTTTCAGAGTATCCAACAAAATAGCTACTAACCGTCTTAGCGTCCAGTTTCTTTTCATTCGGCCTATAAGGCCTTGCCTCAGCTGGACAACCCCAAATGTGAAAATGCCGAATACCGGGTTTATGCCCAGTCCAAAGTTCATATGGGATTTTTATTGTAGCTGCAGTTGGAACTCTATTAAGAATATAAGCTACGGTTTTTAATATGGATTGGGACTTTTCATGAATAAGATACAGGTACCCATAACGAGAGTAATCGTCTATGAATGTGATAAAGTATTGTTGACCATTCCGACAAGGAGTAGGAAATGGCCCACAAATATCCGTATGTATCAATTCTAAGACGTCCGAATCTCTCTTAGCACCTAATCTAGTTCTTGTTTGTTTGTTTTCTCTTGATACACTCAATACAAAATTTCCGAATTTGAGGAATCAAGAGAATCAAGAATTCCTTCTGACACGAGTTTCTGAATTCTTTGAATGGATATATGACCCAAACGTTTATGCCAGAGTGATATAGAATTCTCATTAGTTAATTTCCTTTTAGTACCACTTAAACTTGTATGCAAAGTTTCTTTATTTGAAGTTATTGTATCAAACAAATATAAGTTATCAAATGTTGATAAAACACCAGTACCAATAAGATTTGAACACTGAAAGAGACTAACTTTATTATCCCCAAATGTACATTTATAACCGGATATGTCCAATTGGGGAACTGAAATTAAGTTCCGTCTAAAAGACGGTACAATAAAAGTCTCATCCAAATCTAAATGAAAACCGGTCTTAAACAACAGCCTAAATTTGCCAATAGCTTCAACTGGCACCTTCTTGCCGTCACCCACATAGATGTATCTTTCACCATCATTTGGTTTTCGGCAGTTCAGGCAACCCTGCATTGATATACTTATATGAGTAGTAGCAGCAGAATCTACCCACCAAGTATCCTTAGGTACTGAAATTAAATTAACTTCAGAACAAACAAGAGAAAGAAGTGTACCTTTTTTCGCACGCCAGGCATGGTACTTGGTACAATCCTTCTTCACATGATTAGTCCCCTTACAGAAGAAGCAACCTAATGCAGTGATTTCAACCTTAGGTTCCTTATGTTGCTTATTCTTGGGCTTTGCAACAGCAACTTCCTTATTTTTCCTCTTCTTAAAATCCCTTGAAGAGGATGCCTTAGAAGAAGATGCCAAATGAGCACTTTCTGCCTTATCTTGCTTAATCCTTTCCTCTTCTTGCACACAATGTGAAATGAGCTCATTAAAAGTCCATTTCTCCTTCAGGCAGTTATAACTGACCTTAAACTGATTAAAGTGTGCCGGAAGAGATATCAAAACAAAGTACACAAGCAGTTCCTCAGGTAAATCCAGCTTGAGTGACTTTAGTTTCGAAGCAAGATGAGACATTTCCATAATGTACTCCCTAATGTTTCCCTTGCCCTTATACCTCATGGAAACAAGTTTACTCAATAGTGCACTTGTTTCCGCCTTTTCGTTTTGAATAAAACGCTGTTCGAGGTTTTCAAGGAAAACTTTGGCATTAGGTTCATCATTCATAGTGCCCCTGAATGATTCTGGAATTGCACGCTTCATGATCATTAGACTCATGCGATTCGAGCGTTCCCACTTCTCCATCGCTCTCTTTTCATTAGGAGAGGATGTATCCTCAAGAGGAGTAGGTTGCTCAGTCCGAAGGGCTAAGTCAAGATCCATGCAACCGAGAACGATCATTACATTCTCTTTCCATTCCTTAAAATTAGTGCCGTTAAGCACAGGGATGCTATTGATATTGGTAGAGATCGTAGAAGCAGAAGAATTTACTGAAAATAGAACAAAAGGATTACTAAATACATGCTTACAAATACTTGAACTTTAACTTTATAGATTCAAAATTAGGCATTTCCCATTACAAGATACCTAGCACAACATTGTTTTTAGTCTTTGGACAGAAAAACAACTTGTAAGTGGTACTCTTGGTGTAATGATCAAACATAGACAATAAACTCCTGTCAAATATTAAACCTTCCTTTGGGCCGATTTAATATTCACATGGAAAACCAAATAATCGTCTCATATTTACCACCACAAGAATGTTCGAATTCCTGCCAAATAACACCTTCCTTTGGGCCGATGTTAAACGCATGGAAGACTAACATCCACAGTCATCTCATATTTTAAAATTAATCAATCTACACAATAGAGGTTACTTTGGCAACATAATGCTTCAATTGAAAAACTAAAATATTAGATGCTATAAACTTTAGTTCCTTAAGCCATTTTATGAATCTCAACTTAATGTGTTACATATTTTGATGTGTAACACTTGAATATTAATCGTTGTTTACTGAATTGGACAATTCTATAATATATAAGAATTGATGGACTTTAAAACAATTAATATTCACTGAAACTTAAGAGAGTTGAAACATTTTTTTTCTTAAACTTTACTGGACCAGACAATCGATTGTCAACACAGACAATCGATTGTTTGGTTTTTTCTGAAAAAATTTTAAGTCACTGGATGTGACAAGGAAAAATTTTTCTAAGTTACTGGACCAGACAATCGATTGTCAAAACAGACAATCGATTGTTTGGTCTTTTCTGAAAAAATTTTAAGTCACTGGATGTGACAAGAAAATTTTTTTTTAAGTTACTGGATCAGACAATCGATTGTCAAAACCAGACAATCGATTGTTTGGTTTTCTGAAATTTTCAAATTACTGGATCATCCAACAATCGATTGTCAGGCTAGACAATCGATTGTTTGGATTTTTCAAAAAAACTTCAGTTACTAGAACCGTTTCAACTCACAAAAAATTAACTGCCAGAATTTTAAACGTCTCAGACAATCGATTGTTTAAGGCACAATCGATTGTCTGACTGGCAGTGACAATAATCTCCAGAATAACACATGATTTTCAACATGGATTTTAAACATAAAAAACATGTTGTTAACCAACTAAAATCATGCTATTTACAATGTTTTAACATCATATTAAAACATCAAATCAAAACATAACATTCATAAGATCATGCTATTTCATGGTAGAATTTCATAAACAAAATTCTTATAAAACTAAAACATGAATCCTAACATAACATGATTCTTATGAACATCCAAATTATCCAAAATGGAGGGTGGCTCTGATACCAATTGTTAGGATTATGATTCCTACTAAAAACAACAACCTTCATATCGAATAATTCGGATACATAAACTACATGAGCGGAAGCTAACCTGAATCCATATGTGGAAATGTTGAGCCTCCTTTTGATGAGTGTCCTTGAATTGTTGAGAACTCCTTTAGCCTTCCTTCAAGTTTCTTGAAGTATATTTATCCCCACAAGAATGTATCCACAATACTCAACAATATATGAGAAGGTTCACAATAATAGTGTTATGACAATTATCAAAATTTGGCTTATGGTTTTCCACCCTATTTGCAAGACAATGGACAATATGGTTCTTGATTCAATGGGAAGAAGAAGAACTTGTCTTGCACTAGAATGGGAACCATAACCCCACTTTATAACTCTAGGAGTTACATAACCCAAGAGACAAGAGTTACAAGACAAGAGTTATGTCTTGAGTTATGTCTTGCAAGAGTTACATAACTCAAAAGTTACAAGCAAGTAACCATAGTTACTTATGTAACCTTAGTTAGCCCATCATAAACTAAGGTTACCCTTTTGGGTATCTACACATTAGTCCTACACTTTAGTATGACAATACATTGGCCCCCTTAACATAATGTCCATAAGACCACATAATTAGGCCAAACCAAAAGATAGCACATAACATATAATTATCCATATATTGTTCATATGTGTGTAGATATAAGTCCATATATCTAGATATAAATCCATATATCTTACAGATTTGACAATCAAATTATATAACACTTGTATATAAAATGGGTTCTCTCATTTTTGCCTTAGGGAATTTTTAGTATACATAGTAACATATTGGACTCTATCTACTTCATTTAAAAAAAAGGAGTTTGGTGCAATAAGCTCCAACTATACGTAGGGTCCGGAAAAGGGCTATAACATAAGGATCTATTGTACACAGTCTTGCCATGCATTTCTGCAAGAGACTATTTTTATGGCCCCATAACCTCCAGATCACGTGACGACAATTTTACCAGTTACGTCAAGGCTACCCTTCGAACTATTCAAAAATAAATTAGACATATTTTGTTTCAATTTTTCAGACTCTTGACCTTGTTAACTGAATTAACCGCAATGCTTAGTCAAACAAAGGATAAGTTGAGATTTTTCGACAAATACAAGAACAAAAGGGAAAAACAAGAAAGCAAATGAGGTATATATAGACTCAAATTAGGGTTATACCTTCGGTAAGAAACAGGGACAATTCCAGCTGTATATTGTGCAATTTGTTGGAAGATAGGCTGAGAGAGGTCAAAGTGGTGCAGGGGAGGGTTGCACCACCCTCCTGCATTGTTTGGTAGGTCGTAATTTGGTGGGCAGAAATTAGTAGCAGTGACTGTTAGGATTATGATTCCTACTAAAGACAATAACCTTCATATTGAATAATTTGGAATTACAACTACATGAGCGGAAGCTAACCTGAATCCATATGTGGAATTTGATGAACCTCCTTTTGATGATTGTCCTTGAGTTGTTGTGAACTCCTTTAGCCTTCCTTCAAGTTTTCTTGAAGTATGATTGGCACCACAAGAATGAATCCACAATACTAAAACAATATGTGAAAGGTTCACAATAATAGTGTTATGACAATAATCAAAATTTGGCTTGTGGTTTTCCACCCTATTTGCAAGACAATGGACAATATGGTTCTTGATTCAATGGGAAGAAGAAGAACTTGTCTTGCTAAAGAATGGGAACCATAACCCCACTTTATAACTCTAGGAGTTACATAACCCAAGAGACAAGAGTTACAAGACAAAAAGTTATGTCTTGAGTTATGTCTTGCAAGAGTTACAAAACTCAAGAGTCACAAGCATTCATGTAACCATAGTTACATTTGTAACCTTAGTTAGCCCATCATAAACTAAGGTTACCCTTTTGGGTATCTACACATTAGTCCTACACTTTAGTATGACAACACATTGGCCCCCTTAACATAATGTCCATAAGACCACATAATTAGGCCAAACCAAAAGATAGCACATAACATATAATTATCCATATATTGTTCATATGTGTGTAGATATAAGTCCATATATCTAGATATAAATCCATATATCTTACAATCTCCCACTTGGACGAGATATACATACATATGTACAAACCTTAATATTATATGTTACAAACCTTAGGTGCACAAAATTGCTATCACAATAATATTGTCATGAACAATCCGGTCCATCAATCATACCAACATAGGAACTAAGTGCTCGTCGTTACTCATTCGTAACTAGAACCAATCATAGATCACGTATATCAATATAACCAACGACATGGATCAAGTGTAGGTATGTAGCATGGAAATAACATAAAGTGTGGTCAATAGAATGTCTATTTCCAACTGGTTCTCTTTATTGAGATCAAACATAAACTGTAAGAGTACAAAAAAACTTTAAACTGAATATCTGCAGATATAACTGAATTACTGAATTTCTGAATATAATGAACAATTACATAAATGTGCAATACAAACTCCCACTAAAATACATAATCCTTATCTGATTTGACACCCATACAAGCAATATGCTCATGAAATACTTTTGGTGTCAATCCCTTAGTTAGCGGATCCGCAAGCATGGAGTTTGTACTAATGTACTCAATGCACAATTGTCCATTTTGTACTCTTTCTTTAACAACCCGAAATTTGACGTCCATATGTTTTGCTTTCGTCAAAATACTGTTGTTATTAGCATAAAGGACTGCTGATCTGTTGTCACATAATAGTCTAAGAGGCTTCTGAATAGTATCAACAATACGCAGTCCACCAACAAAATTCCGCAGCCATAATGCCTCATTGGATGCTTCATAACATGCCATAAACTCCGCTTCCATGGTGGAAGTGGCTGTAAGAGTTTGCTTAATGCTTCTCCAAGAGATAGCACCACCCGCAAGCATGTAAATATAGCCTGAAGTAGACTTCAAACTATCCTGACATCCAGCAAAATCGGAATCGGTATACCCAATGATCTCAAGCTGGTCCGATTTTCGATATGTAAGCATGTAATCCTTTGTTCTCTGTAAGTACCTCATGACCCGTTTGGCTGCCTTCCAATGGTCCATTCCCGGATTGCTTAGATATCTGCCTAACATCCCAACAATGTATGCTATATCAGGTCGTGTACATACCTGAGCATACATCAGACTACCTACCGCCGAAGCATAAGGTGTCTTCTGCATTTCCGAAATTTCATAAGAATTGTTTGGGCACTGTTTGAGACTAAATTTGTCTCCCTTAGCAACAGGGGTGTCGCCTGGTTTACAATCCTGCATGCCAAATCTTTTCAGAACCTTATCGATATAGCCCTTTTGTGACAGACCGAGAACGCCTTTGGAGCGATCTCTTAGAATCTGAATTCCTAATACAAAAGAAGCTTCACCAAGATCTTTCATTTCAAATTTCTTTGAAAGAAATTTCTTAGTTTCAAGTAATAATGCTATATCGTTGCAGGCAAGCAGTATGTCATCGACATATAAAACCAGAAAAATATACTTACTCCCACTGAACTTATGGTATATACAGTCATAAGCAATATTCGGTTCAAAACCAAAAGATGTAATGACTGCATGAAACTTATAATACCATTGACGAGAAGCTTGCTTGAGCCCATAGATGGATTTCTTTAATTTGCAAACCTTCTTCTCTGATTCATTCGAAACAAAGTTTTCAGGTTGCACCATATAAATTGTTTCCTCAATGTCACCATTGAGAAAAGCAGTCTTAACATCCATTTGATGAAGCTCAAGATCAAAATGTGCTACTAATGCCATTATAGTCCTGAAAGAGTCTTTCGATGAAACTGGAGAGAAAGTCTCTTTATAATCAATGCCTTCTTTCTGAGTGTAGCCTTTTGCGACAAGACGAGCTTTGTACTTAATAACATTGCCCCCTGAATCCCTTTTGGTTTTAAAAATCCATTTACAACCAATAGGTTTCGTACCTTCGGGCAACGTAACAAGCTCCCAAACGTCATTATCGCTCATAGACTTCATCTCATCATTCATGGCATCAATCCACTTTTGAGAGTTAGAACACTTAATGACTTGACGGAAGTTGATTGGATCATCTTCCTCAAGTCCAATATCACTTTCTTGTTCTTGGAGAAATACATAATAATCATCCGAAATTGCATTTCTCCTCTCTCTAGTGGATCTCCTTAATGGCATTTCAGTTACTTGAGGTTGTTGAGTTTGATTTTCATTAGTTATATCAGGTTCCTGATGGGGAAGATTTTCGAGATTGTCTTGAACCGGAGTTGTGTGATCCGAGTTAGTAAGACCAAGATCAAGAATTTGAGGTAAAGACACATGTTCTTCCTCAAAGACAAAATCTCTAACAACTTTATCTCCCCACCCCCCAAACTCAATATCCTCAAAGAACCTAGCATTTCCCGTCTCAAAAAAAAGTTCGTGATGTGGGATCATAAAACTTAAAACCCCTAGATTTTTCAGAGTATCCAACAAAATAGCTACTAACCGTCTTAGCGTCCAGTTTCTTTTCATTCGGCCTATAAGGCCTTGCCTCAGCTGGACAACCCCAAATGTGTAAATGCCGAATACTGGGTTTATGCCCAGTCCAAAGTTCATAAGGGGTTTTGATTGTAGCTTTAGTTGGAACTCTATTTAGAATATAAGTTGCAGTTTTTAATGCTTCACCCCAGAGTGAGTCTGGCAAAGAAGTACGAGAAATCATACTTCTTACCATATCCTTAAGGGTCCTATTTCGTCTCTCAGCTACACCATTCATCGTAGGACTTCCTGGCATAGTATATTGAGGGACGATCCCACACTCATCTAGGAACTTAGCCAAAGGCCCTGGACGTTGTTCACCGGAACCATCATATCGACCATAGTATTCACCACCACGGTCAGATCTAACGGATTTAATTCTTTTGCTTAGTTGATTTTCAACTTCAGCCTTAAATGATTTGAACACGTCTATGGATTGGGACTTTTCGTGAATAAGATATAGGTACCCTTAACGAGAGTAATCGTCTATGAATGTGATAAAGTATTGTTGACCATTCCGACAAGGAGTAGGAAATGGCCCGCAAATATCCGTATATATCAATTCTAAGACGTCCGAAGCTCTCTTGGCACCTAATCTAGTCTTGTTTGTTTGTTTTCCCTTGATACACTCAATACAAATTTCCGAATTTGAGGTATCAAGAGAATCAAGAATTCCATCTGACACGAGTTTCTGAATTCTTTGAATGGATATGTGACCCAAACGTTTATGCCAGAGTGATATAGAATTCTCATTAGTTAATTTCCTTTTAGTACCACTTAAACTTGTATGCAAAGTTTCTTTATTTGAAGTTATTGTATCAACCAAATATAAGCTATCAAATGTTGATAAAACACCAGTACCAATAAGATTTGAACACTGAAAGAGACTAACTTTATTATCCCCAAACGTACATTTATAACCAGATATGTCCAATTGGGGAACCGAAATTAAGTTCCGTCTAAAAGACGGTACAATAAAAGTCTCATCCAAATCTAAATGAAAACCAGTTTTAAACAACAGCCTAAATTTGCCAATAGCTTCAACTGGCACCTTCTTGCCGTCACCCACATAGATGTATCTTTCACCATCATTTGGTTTTTGGCAGTTCAGGCAACCCTGCATTGATATACTTATATGAGTAGTAGCAGCAGAATCTACCCACCAAGTATCCTTAGCTACTGAAATTAAATTAACTTCAGAACAAACAAGAGAAAGAAGTGTACCTTTTTTCGCACGCCAGGCATGGTACTTGGTACAATCCTTCTTCACATGATTAGTCCCCTTACAGAAGAAGCAACCTAATGCAGTGATTTCAACCTTAGGTTCCTTATGTTGCTTATTCTTGGGCTTTGCAACTGCAACTTCCTTACCCTTCCTCTTCTTAGTTTCCTTAGAAGAGGATGCCAAATGAGCACTTTCTGTCTTATCTAGCTTTATCCTTTCCTCTTCTTGCACACAGTGCGAAATGAGCTCGTTAAGAGACCATTTCTCCTTCAGGCAGTTATAACTGACCTTAAACTGATTAAAGTGTGCAGGAAGAGATATCAAAACAAAGTACACAAGCAGTTCCTCAGGTAAATCCAGCTTGAGTGACTTTAGTTTCGAAGCAAGATGAGACATTTCCATAATGTACTCCCTAATGTTTCCCTTGCCCTTATACCTCATGGAAACAAGTTTACTCAATAGTGTACTTGTTTCCGCCTTTTCGTTTTGAATAAAACGCTGTTCGAGGTTTTCAAGGAAAACTTTGGCATTGGGTTCATCATTCATTGTGCCCCTGAATGATTCTGGGATTGCACGCTTCATGATCATGAGACTCATGCGATTCGAGCGTTCCCACTTCTCCATCACCCTCCTATCATCAGGAGAGGATGTATCCTTAAGAGGAGTAGGTTGCTCGGTCCGAAGTGCTAAGTCAAGATCCATGCAACCGAGAACGATCATGACGTTCTCTTTCCATTCCTTAAAGTTAGTGCCGTTAAGCACAGGGATGCTATTGATGTTGGCAGAGATCGTAGAAGCAGAAGAATTTACTGAAAATAGAACAAAAGGATTACTGAATACATGCTTACATAAACTTGAACTTTAACTTTATAGATTCAAAATTAGGCAATTCCCTTTACAAGATACCTAGCACAACATTGATTTTAGTCTTTGGACAGAAAACCAACTTGTAAGTGGTACTCTTGGTGTAGTGATCAAACATAGACAATAAACTCCTGTCAAATATTAAACCTTCCTTTGGACCGATTTAATATTCACATGGAAAACCAAATAATCGTCTCATATTTACCACCACAAGAATGTTCGAATTCCTGCCAAATAACACCTTCCTTTGGGCCGGTGTTAAACGCATGGAAGACTAACATCCACAGTCATCTTATATTTTAAAATTAATCAATCTACACAATAGAGGTTACTTTGGCAACATAGTGCTTCAATTGAATAACTAAAATATTAGATGCTATAAACTTCAGTTCCTTAAGCCATTTACTGAATCTCAACTTAATGTATTACATATTTTGATATGTAACACTTCAATATTAATCGTTGTGTACATGATAGGACAATTCTAAATATAAGAATTGATGGACTTTAAAACAATTAATATTCACTGAAACTTAAGAGAGTTGAAACGTTTTTCTTAAACTTTACTGGACCAGACAATCGATTGTTTGGTTTTTTCTGAAAAAATTTTGAGTCACTGGATGTGACAAGGAAAATTTTTTTCTAAGTTACGGGACCAGACAATGGATTGTCAAAACAGACAATCGATTGTTTGGTTTTTTCTGAAAAAATTTTAAGTCAATGGATGTGACAAGGAAAAATTTTTCTAAGTTACTGGACCAGATAATCGATTGTCAAAACCAGACAATCGATTGTTTGGTTTTCTGAAATTTTTCAAATTACTGGATCATCCAACAATCGATTGTCAGGCTAGACAATCGATTGTTTGGATTTTTCTAAAAAAAATTTCAGTTACTGGAAACGTTTCAACTCAAAAAATTAACTGCCAGAATTTTAAACGTCTCAGACAATCGATTGTTTAAGGCAACAATCGATTGTCTGACTGGCAGTGACCAAAAAATAATCTCCAGAATAACACATGATTTTCAACATGGATTTTAAACATAAAAAACATGTTGTTAACCAACTAAAATCATGCTGTTTACAATGTTTTAACATCATATTAAAACATCAAATCAAAAACTTAACATTCATAAGATCATGCTATTTCATGGTAGAATTTCATAAACAAAATTCTTATAAAACTAAAACATGAATCCTAACATAACATGATTCTTATGAACATCCAAATTATCCAAAATGAAGGGTGGCTCTGATACCAATTGTTAGGATTATGATTCCTACTAAAGACAATAACCTTCATATTGAATAATTTGGAATTACAACTACATGAGCGGAAGCTAACCTGAATCCATATGTGGAATTTGATGAACCTCCTTTTGATGATTGTCCTTGAGTTGTTGTGAACTCCTTTAGCCTTCCTTCAAGTTTTCTTGAAGTATGATTGGCACCACAAGAATGAATCCACAATACTAAAACAATATGTGAAAGGTTCACAATAATAGTGTTATGACAATAATCAAAATTTGGCTTATGGTTTTCCACCCTATTTGCAAGACAATGGACAATATGGTTCTTGATTCAATGGGAAGAAGAAGAACTTGTCTTGCTAAAGAATGGGAACCATAACCCCACTTTATAACTCTAGGAGTTACATAACCCAAGAGACAAGAGTTACAAGACAAAAAGTTATGTCTTGAGTTATGTCTTGCAAGAGTTACAAAACTCAAGAGTCACAAGCATTCATGTAACCATAGTTACATTTGTAACCTTAGTTAGCCCATCATAAACTAAGGTTACCCTTTTGGGTATCTACACATTAGTCCTACACTTTAGTATGACAACACATTGGCCCCCTTAACATAATGTCCATAAGACCACATAATTAGGCCAAACCAAAAGATAGCACATAACATATAATTATCCATATATTGTTCATATGTGTGTAGATATAAGTCCATATATCTAGATATAAATCCATATATCTTACAGTGACCACTATAGACCCTGGAATACACGATTTCGAGTCACCAACGCACTTGATCTCAAAGCAAGCCCCACAGCTCAATCCATCGTTGAACATTGTTGTACTCAACGCTGCTGTATTTGTACCATATCCTTGACTGTACAAATTCCCGTAACCACATGCCCCGCCTAGATTATATGAATATAAATTTCTTAATGCAAAATTAATAAATAAAAAAGGGAAAAGGGTCAGAACTGCCCCTAACGTATTGACTTCAGGTTAAAAATGTCATCCGTTAACCTATTTTGACGAAAATGCCCCTACCGTTAAAAATGTGGCATATTTGTGCCCCTAAGTCTAACAACTGACTGTACTTATATTTAAAACGGTAGGGGCATTTTATTCAAAATAGGTTAACAGTATGGGCATTTTAAAACCGGAGTCAATACGTTAGAGGCACAAATATGCCAGAATTTTAACGGTAGGGGCATTTTTTTCAAAATAGGTTAACGGATGGCATTTTTAAACTGGCGTCGATACGTTAGCACAGTTCTGACCCTTTTCCGAATAAAAAATTAGTAGTAGAAAATAATCGAAATGACAAAAGCAATTGAAAAAAGTAACGTCTACGTACCCATGGTTCCGGAAGCATCACCACCTCCATAGAAAGTGGCATGAGCTTCAATCCATCCTTCGCCATTGCCGTCGACACAATTAAATATACGAAATAAACCAACGATGGAAAACCACAGTATTGACATTTTTCCTGTAAATGTAAACTGAGAGGTGTTAGCTGGGCACTCTTTTGGAACTAACAATATACTATACTTTAGACAATATTATGAACACTGACCTTAATGTGGGTTCTTTGAGGTGAAAAATAGTTTATTTTCTTGAGATATTGTGTTTGTTAAAGGAGGAGGAGAAAAGTGAGCGATTGTTGCTCCAATAGGACTGAGTTTAATTTGCAATGAGAAAAGGAAGGACTGAGGTGGGAATAAATAGATGTTAGGGGGAACGATTCAATAGCGCAAGCTCTTCTAAAAAAAGAATAATTTTTCTTTATTTAGTTTTGATTGCTTTAATAAATAAAAGAAAAAATCACAAGAAAATACATATGACTTCACACCATAACAAAAAAGGGTCCATACTTTTAAGTTTTATCTCATCTAGCCCACATTGTACATATTTTGAAAGCACTAGCAAATTCATATTTATGTTCTTACAATCATTGCTTCTAAAATCTATGGAGTTAAATCCGTATTTTCATAATCATTGCTTTCCCTCTCTCTTCTTCTCACATATTCATATATGCTTCAAGGGACTGTGTATTTTCTGCCTCTTCTCTTGTGTCACTTGCTTAATGTAAGAAAATTGAAATGTAAAAATCCACCATTGAAGACCATTCAAAACTTTGCTTTTGAAAATGGATTTTTTTGAATTTGTTAATTGTTTGGATTGAGTATTGTTCTAATTGATTGAAAATATCAAAAGGAATTGAAAATTCAAATTTGAAGTGATTTGAGTTAAACTTCAGAAAAGACGCAAGGAAGAAGACGAAGTCGGTTTTTTTGTATAGTTATGTATAATCATGTATAATAGTGTATATCAGTGTAGAAACATACCTTGTACACTATTATACACTTTTATACACCATTATACAAGCGTCTGTATACGAACTTCTTTCACGATTTTCATTTGCAATTCTTATTCAAAACGAGTCCAAATCTCCATTAGGTGACTTCAAATATTATATACAATCTCCTTATACTATTTCTAACAAGTCTAAATAGCACCCACTCTAAATTTATCCCAAAATCAAGTTCGAAATTTAAACCTACATATTTAAGCTTGTTAAAAGTTTAATTTTTACCACCCAAATGAATTGGTTTGTTGAATTAATATTTGACTCACAGTTACTGATTCGAAAATTAATTTAAAAGTTTGACGAATCTTTTTTAATTTTGAGAACCTATTAAAGTTGAATGTTGAATTTTAGTCTATTATTTTGGACTAATCGGTTGTAAATTAAAGATATGAGCTATAAAATTGAAAAGTATGGACCAAATTTTTTCCTTAATTGTTGGTGATGAAGCTCCTTCAGATCTGGGCAGAGGTTGAAGAAGACATATTAGGGATTTTTTTATTCTCACGTGGCAACTATAGTAGACAGATGTAGACAGCTGTAGGCCACTAATTATATACTCTTATTTTCATTTACACATGTGCACCACATTAGTTAGTAGTTAGACAGTTAGTGGAGGTCACACATACATGACTCTTATATATACTTGTACAGTACATTAGAAATCAGATTGGGAAATACAATTTTCAACATTCTACAAAATTCTCTCTCTACAATTTCAACATGGTATCGGAGCTTGGGGGTGATCCGGCTCAAAATTCAATCCCAATCTTATCTGGTTGTTTCTAATTTTGATTTCAATATAGTAGTGAAATCGTTACTGAATTCTGGTTCATACAATTTCAATTCTGAATTTTTCTTCGCAAATTTCTTATGAGATTTCTAGGGTTTGTTTCCTTCATCTTCTGCTTGATTTACCACTGAAATGGCAGTACCAGCAAAAATTGATCCTAATTATCATTATTATCTTCATGCATCTGATTCGCCTGGGTTAGCTTTGGTCTCACCTCCATTTGATGGATCTGGATATGGAGCTGGGAGGAAATCTATTTTGATTGCTCTGTCAGCCAAAAACAAACTCTATTTTATTGATGGAAGCTTGAGCAGTCCAAAGGATGATTCAACTGATTTGAAGTATTTGATCCGATGCAATGATATGGTATTTTCTTGGGCCCTGAATTCCTTGGCCAACGAGATCAGACCTAGTGTAATTTATTCAAAATCAGTTAGAATTCTATGGACACAACTAGAAGAGAGGTATGGACAATCGAATCTAGCTCAATCTTTTGAATTACGAAAACAGCTCTTAGAAATAGCTCAAGGTTCAAACAATATTGCCACTTACTTTAACAAAATCAAGGCTATATGTGATGAGATAGAGTTATGTGATGCTAGAACTGTGTGTGTTTGTGTGGACAGTAAATGTGGTGCGCTTGAAAAGAATTATGCCCTTGAAGAAAGGCAGAAATTAGTGCATTTCTTAATGGGACTAAATGAGACATACACTGGGGTAAGAGGTAACATCATGATGATGCAACCTTCACCAACAATTGGCAGAGCCTATTACTTGTTGCTTCAAGAGAGAGACAAAGAGGAAATCAATCAATGGGGCACTATCCTAGTGATTCTAGTTCCTTTGTTGCCACAACACAGAAATTCAATCAATCATATGGAAAAGTTAACAGGTTTAGTGAACAATCTGAAACTTCTTCTGGTGTATGTGATTCCCAAGCTGGGAATTCCTTTGGTGGATAAGGAAATAGGAATAACCAGGAACACAGAAAAAGGCTATTCTATAATTACTCCAAAAATCCAGGTCACAACATTAAGAAATGCTTTAAAATTCATGGCTATCCTCAACAACAAAATTACAGAAACAATAACAGGCAAATAAGTCCACAAAATTCTATTCAAGGACATGCAGTGTTCTCAGATGAAGGTGTAGGACAATTTCACAACAATGAAACAAAAGCTACAATTGGTACATCTCTGCCTGCTCCTATCATTTTTTCTAAAAAATACTAAGAGTCATTTTTGGTTCATTGACTCTGGAGCCTCTGAACACATGACTTTCGACTTTAGTATTCTCAAAAACATCAAAATTCTTTCTACTCACATGAGTGTAACTCTTCCTAATTCTCAAAGAGTAAAGTAGCACAAGCAGAACAAGTTACTGTACACCCTAAGTTGACCTTACACAATGTTCTGTTAGTTCCAGATTTTAGGTTCAATCTAATGTTTGTTCACAGATTATTCACACAATTCAAATCTATTCTTACCTTTGCTGATTCTTTCTGTTTCTTGCAGGGCCTTTCCTTGAGGAGGCCTCTGGTTCTTGGTGATGTCAAAGCTGGACTATATCTCCTTTACTCCACACATTACTTTCTTGATTCCCTGTACGTAGAAAATAAAACTAAATCAGTCATTCCATCTCCCGTTGTAAATACATCCAATGTTTCACATTCTATGAATAGTTCTGTGATTTCTTGTGACAGATTATGGCATGTAAGACTTGGGCATTTACGTATTTCTTCTATGAAGCATATCCCTGGTTGCATCCAATCTAATTCTACACAGGATGGTTTCCCTTGTACTATATGCCCTATGGCCAGACAACTCAAATTGTCTTTTCCTAATAGTACCACTTCTACCACCCATATTTTTGAGCTTATTCACATAGACACTTTGGGACCCTATAAAACACCTACACATGATGGTTTTAAGTATTTCCTTACTATTGTTTATGACTATAGTAGAGGTACTTGGACATATTTGCTTAGTACCAAGAGTAATGCTTTCACCATACTTCAATCTTTTCTTTCTATGGTTGAAAGATAATTTGATACCATAGTGAAGATCATAAGGTCTGACAATGCTTTTGAATTAGGGAGCAGTATTGCTGCCACCACTTATTTTGCCTCTAAAGGCATTTTACACCAAACATCATGTGTTGGTATTCCTCAACAAAATGGCATTGTTCAACAAAAACACAAACATTTATTGGAAACCTGTAGAGCCCTTCTTTTTCCTTCTAAAGTTCTTTAGCCTTTTGGGGAGAATGTATGCTAACATCTACTTTTCTCATAAATAGGTTTCCCTCTAAGTTGCTTCACTATGAACACCCTTGAGATTTTATTTCATAAACCTCTCACTTACAGTCTACTCAAATGTTTTGGGTGTCTTTGTTTTGCTTCTACTCTACCACATCATAGAGGCAAATTGGATCCTAGGGCAACTGCTTGTGTGAAGAAGGGCTATAAATTGCTAGACCTCTACACCAGGAACATCTTTATTTCCAAAAATGTCATCTTTCATGAATCCATTTTTTCATTTTATGATTTAACCACTACATCCCACTCTCTTCTATTTCCTAGAGACTTTCCTCCTCATTTTTCTATACCTATGCCATCATATTTTGGTCATTCAGATCCTCCAAGAGTCTTCTTCTGTACCTCCTGTTTCACCTTCTTCTACTATACCACCTAGTCCTACACCTATTCCTTCTTCTATTCTTTTATCCTCTTCTTCACAGTCTTTTTATTCTTCTCTTCCCCTTCATGATCATTCTCTTTCTCCACCACAGCCACCACCTCCTATTGAAAATTTTTTGCGCAGGTCTTTAAGGGATCATAAAACACCTGCTTACCTAGGTGATTATATTTGTGGTGCAGTTCATCTAACTGATGTCTCCACCCCTTGTTTTATGTCTCCTCTTTCTCCTATGCAGTTTTCTTTTGCTGCACTATCTTCTTCTAACCAAAAGTTGGTCACTTCCCTTCCCCTCATCCAAGAGCCTTCCTCATATTCCAAGGCAGCCATGCATCCAGGTTGGCAAGAAGCTATCGCCAAGGAAATTGATGCTTTAGTCACCAATGAGACCTGGGAAGTAGTTCCTCTACCACAAGGTCGAATGGCACTACCTAATAAGTGGGTTTACAAGGTGAAACTCAAGTTTGATGGTAGCTTGGAGAGATTTAAAGCACGTCTGGTTATTCGAGGGGATATACAACGAGAGGGGATTGATTTTACAGAGACTTTTTCTCCCGTGGACAAAATTACCACCATCCGGTGTATTTTAGCCTTGGAAATGAAAAAGAAATGGGGATTGTATCAATTAGATGCTAATAACGCTTTTCTACACGGTGATTTGCATGAGGAAGTATATATGAATTTCCCTGCTGGGTTAGTTCCTCATGCTCCTAACATGGTTTGTCGACTTAAGAAGTCTTTATATGGGCTTCGTCAGACCTCAAGACAGTGGTATGCTAGATTGACATCTGCTTTGAATTTCAAGGGTTTCACTCATTCTTTGAATGATTACTCTCTTTTCTATAAGAGGGTTGGTTCATCTATTTCTTTGGTGGATGTTTATGTTGATGACATACTTCTTATGGGTAATGACATGTATCAATTAATGAGCTTAAGCATTTCTTGGATTCTGAATTCAAGATTAAAGATTCGGGGTACTTATCTTACTTCTTAGGCATGGAGGTTCTTCGTCTTGATTCTGGTTTGACCTTGAGTCAAGGAAAAATCACAATGGAGCTGCTCTCTGAATTTAATTGTTGTGATTTATCTCCTGCCAATTCTCCTTTGGATCCTTCGTGCAATATCTTTTCTAATAAGGGTGATCCTTTGTCTGATCCTACGTTATATCGTCGTTTATTGGGCAAATTGAATTTTTTGACTCACACGCGCCTAGATCTATTTTTTTCTGTCCAACATCTGAGTCAATTCATGCAAACCCCTCGTGTTCCTCATTTGGATGCTGCTAAACATTGTCTTCGTTATCTTCTTCATGACCCTGGTTTGAGGCTTTTTATATATGATTCTCCCTCATTTGAGATGATTGCTTTCTGCGATTCTGACTGGGGTTCTTGACTTGATTCTCGACGTTCCATTAGTGGTTTCTTCATCAGTCTCGGTGGCTGCCCTGTCTCGTGGAAGTCGCAGAAACAACCCCCTATTTCTTTGTCTTCCGCGGAAGCTGAGTATCGATCTATGCGCCGCGTTGTGGCTGAGCTCACTTGGCTTGTCCGTTTACTTGATGATCTCTCCATTCCGCCACACTTACTAGTTGCTCTTCACTCTGATAGTCAGGCAGCAATCCATATCGCCAAAAACCCTGTTTTTCATGAGCGCACCAAACACGTTGAGCTTGATTGTCATTTCGTACGTCAACGGTTTCAGGCTGGTCTTATCTCCTTGTCTTTTGTTCCTTCTCACTCACAGCTGGCTGATCTTTTCACTAAGCTCCTTTCTGGACCTCTGCATTGGGATTTACTTGGCAAGTTGGGAGTTCTTTCTCCCCCTCCCAACTTGAGGGGCGTGTTGGTGATGAAGCTCCTTCAGATCTGGACAGAGGTTGAAGAAGACATATTAGGAATTTTTTTATTCTCACGTGGCAAATATAGTTGACAGCTGTAGACATCTGTAGGCCACTAATTATATACTCTTATTTTTATTTACACATGTGCACCACATTAGTTAGTAATTAGGCAGTTAGTGGAGGTCACACATACATGACTCTTATATATACTTGTACAGTACATTTAAAAATCAGATTGGGAAATATAATTTTCAGCATTCTACAAAAACTCTCTCTCTATAATTTCAACGTTAATCGGCAAAAAACCAGTCTTTTCCTGTGTGTAGACCGCTAGCGGAAAAAAAGTAAGACTTCTATTTTATTTCTTTTTTTTTTCAGTTAAAAGAAAAAGGTACTACTACAAGTTTACTGTTCTATAAATTAATCATAAAGACAAAGCAAGTTAAGAGGGGACCAAACATTTGATCCCTCGGCCGTGTCTAGCCGCTTTAGGGAACACAGCTTGTAAGAGGTGTTAAATTACACTTTTTTGCAGTTTAAGAAAATTTTGAAGTTGTACAATTAATTAGAAAATAGACAAATATAGATTAATCCATTGAAAAATTAATAACTCTCAATAAAAATTAATATTGGATCAATCGATTTACCAAATAAAGATTAACTGAAATGGTAACTGAGAACTAGTACTAACTGTATTTCTAAACAAATATTTCACAGAAATTAATTGAGCTAGATTTAAACTAATATTACACTAGGTTCAAAAAAATTAGTGTACTCTCTTAAAGTTCATGGTCAGAGTCTACCTCAAGCTCCTTTCCGTCCTGGTATTCGATTCCACAAATAAAGTAACCGACCAAATGGCTCTCACTTGTTATGATCATCCAATCTTGACATGATTGGTTTCACAGGACGGCTATTTAATAATCTTATTTCTGTTGTGAGAATATTTTAATTTTATGAAACTTGATATTCAAATTAAGATATTGTGGAACGAACTGAAATTGAAGTTTATTCTCTAAACATACTGATTAAGCAATAATTATGAGCCTGCGCGAAATAAATAGTTCTTAATCTTGACTAATTTTTAGATTTATTGGAGCGATTGAATATCAAAACGAGTGCAACTTGGACTAGGTTTCTTGAAGAAAAGGCTGCTTGAGTTAATTGCTAGTTGCTACTCCTACCTTGAAATTATCAACCAACATAGACCTAGCTCTCATCTCATTTATTGTATGTTCATTGAATACCATTTTTTGATTTCTCTAGATATATAATTTCCTTTTTTGTGTCATGGTTCTGGAATAGTAGTTGACTTCCAAGCCAAAAGGCTGAAAAATAGATTGTGACGATATGGCGTATTAGCATGGTAGTGTTTGTTTAGCTCAAAGTTATTCGAAGATTTATGTAGCTTTAAAAACAATCAAAAAATATTTGGGTTAATTGGAATCAAATGTATATAATTTAGAGATTATGGGATAAAAGCAATGAGTTAAATAGCAGATTTAGCATAAGAGAGATAGAGAGAATCAGAGAGAGAGAGAGTTGTATATTATCAGTAATGAAATACACATGAGTCTTTACAAAATAGGAGGTCCCTTTTATACTAAGGGACCTTCCTTGAAATAATACAAAAAGGTACAAGAGTTGGTGGCCTCGATGTTCGAGTATCTGAGCTTGACGTGACGTTTGCAGCAAGTCACGTCACTCGGTCCGTTTGTCGACTGAGGCCGACCTTGCTTGGGCCGACCTCATCAAGGACGATTTCCTTAGCAGGACGTATACGGATAGTGAGGAGCCAAATTTGCCCAATACAGATAGTCCCTCCGTTTATTGGGGACCCAATCGAAGGGCGTTCCCAATGCCGTACTTACAAACTCGTCGCTTATAGAAATTTGGCCGTTCCTGTTGATGTCCTTGTTAAGAGTCGTACTTGCGTATGAAGAGGCCGAACCGTCAACATATTACTCCCTTTTTCGGAGTTTCCTTTCAAGGTGACATCATCAATCACGTGCGTGATCATTACTTATGCTCCCGAGGCGGTTCAGGTTATGACGTGACGTTTGGATTTCCTGCGCCGATTTTTCCAGAACCATGCCTCTTCGATTTCCGTGTATCTTTTCTTATAAATATAGGGAGAGCTGGACTAGGTTTAACTTTCGAACCTTTTCTGAGAGCGTTTTCCCCATCTTTCTTCTATCTTTTTCCAGTATCTTTTTTCTTTGAGATCCTCGTTCTCAGGAACCGAACTCGAAACCCGCAATACTTTCTTCTTACAAGTTCCATTATGGCCAAACGTCGTCATGATGACGCTAGGACTAATAAGGTTGCTTCCGTTAGGGCTTCGTCATCTTCAGACGATGAGGATGGCGAGGAAGTTTTCGTTCCTCTATCAACGACTAACCTGCTCACACGCGATATGAGCAAGAGGAGCGATTTTCTGAATAAGCGTAAAGACGTCCCTTGGGAGCATAGTGAGATGATGCTGCCCCACTTGGTCTCTCTCGGGGAGACGTATGACATTCCCGATTACGTTGATATGGTTCCCACATGGCTAGATCATGCTAACGTGCCCAGGGCCGGGTACTGTGCTTTTTATGAATACGCCTTCCGGATCGGATACACCCTTCCAATTTATCCCTTAGCGGAGGAGTTGTGTCGCTGGTTTAGAGTATGTCCGGCCCAACTTACCCCGTATGCCTTGAAGGTGTACAGGGTAGTGTCTGTTTATGCGGCGAAGGCCGGAAAGGAGGTGACCGTTCATCATCTCTTGCAAATGTTCAACGCGGTCTTTATGAGAGGCTCGATGCTCCAGTTGAGGAGTAGGGGCAAGAAAAGCTTCGTGGCGCATGTGGATGACAAGGCTAATCGTAAGTTTTGGACGAGGTTATTCTACGTCCGTACATAGCACCTTGTGCACAACCCTAATAGGTTTTCAGAAGTGTGGAATGACGCACGTAAGTATTGCCGTGTGTGATATTTACCATTTTGACCCTACCATGTTGGTTTTTGCTGTTGAAAGTTTTCTTTTGTTTTCATGCAGTGGCTGCTCTCCCCCTCGTAGTGTCGACGACATTAGGTCGTGGGTGCAGGCGCTGATACCATTTGCAAAGGAGAGCCGTTCTTGGACTGAATTTCTTAGGCTCTACGGCCAGGCCGGTAACGGCTTTACTTAATCTTTGATGTGGTTTGGGGCTTGTATAATTTTGTTACCCGTCTTTCATGTGTTTTGGTAGGTCGGGGCGCCTCTAAGAAGGCGGGGAAGAAGAAGCAGCAGCAGAAGAAGAAGAAGACTGTGGCCGGTCCTTCTAGGACGGCATCTAATCATGAGGCGGATCTGGTCTTCGTTGGCACTTCCAGGGGCAGTGCTTCGCCTCCTTCAATGCAGAAGGCTACATTGGAGGCGATCCCAGAGATAGCATCTGAGGTTGTTACGGGGGTCATACCTGGGGTGACGCTCGTGGAGGCGCCAGCGGCTGTTCCTGAAATTTCCATTGTAGGGACGTATGTCACTGTACAGACCTCTTCTGAGGCTACTCCGCATTTTGTGGAAGGAACCGTGAGGAGGAGGGGATTTTGGAGGTGAGGAAGCGTCAGATTATTACCGGCAAAGCTGTGTCTATTCAAACGAAGAAGGTTAAGCCACCCCGCCCTGAATCAAGGCTGGTTTTTATGGCGGAGGCCATACGAGCAGGAAGGTCCATGCCCGGGAGAGGGACTGCTGAGAGGAGGGGTGAGGATACAGACATGGTGGGCCCAGGGGCGGCCACGGAAAGTGCAAGCAGAGGGAGGTCCTTGGACCGGGTAGAAATGGTGGCTGGCTAGTCCTCTCGTCGCATAGTGATCCCGTGTCACTATAATTTGCTGGAGAACTTTGAGGAGGCGGCTTCCACCATGACGCTTTTGTGCGATGGCGTCGAGTGTGCGACCTTGGCGGAACTCAGTGACAAAGTTTTGGCCCAACGGGTGGTGGCAGCTACGGCTTTGCAGGTACGCCTTTGTTTTTCTCGATGACCTCTCTTTTTGCGTTTGGTGGAAGGCGGTTTTTCTTTTACTTGCTTGGTTTCTTTTCCAGACTTGTTTTGGAGGTAGAGAGGGAACGACGTCGGAAGGAGAAGATGGCCAGATATAATAGGCTGTGCAGAAGTATGATTAGACGCGCGAGGCGCACCATTCCTTGGCCGACCTGTATAAGCAGGACCCTAACTTTAGGGTGGTTCATGAGGGCATCGTTGAGTCCGAGGGACAGTTGAAGAATAGAGTAGCCGAGCTGGAGAAAGTTGATGAACAGCTCGTGGCCGCTGTTGCTCGGGCCACGGAGATGGGGGCCCTCATTCAGGCTAAGGACAAAGAGCTGCAACTCGGTCGTGTTGTGGCGGAGGAAGCGGCAGAATTGCACACTCGCGTGGCAGCTTTCACGGAGGAACTCCGAGTCACGAAGGCCAAGGTTGAGGAGCTTATGCTAGCCCTCTCTCAAGCTGATACGTCTCGTGAGGCGCGCGAGATATGGGTGTACGCGGAGGCTAGGCTAGTCGTCCTTGAGGAGTTTCTCGCGGCGGGTCGAGCGTCTGAAACGGAGGTTGAGAACCAGCGCCAGCTAGTTAGAGTCGCTCGTGAGGCAGCGGGCTATGGTCCTGAGTCACCGGCCCGGGAGGGGGGAAACTCAGGAGATATCAATCGCTTGGAATCCAGCTCTTGGATTTCTAGGGCGTACCCTCCTGGAAATGAGGACGAGGCACCTGAGGGGAGGGCCGGGACGGGCTAGAAAAGTAGTGGCTTCTTAGGATCCTTGTAAATATACCTATTTATACTGATTTTTGTATCGAGGGTGTTTATTTCCCTTGATGGAAACATGTAATTTTTGTTGTAAGTAATTTTCTACCTTTTGGCATGTCGTCGTACTCTTCTTTTATCGTGGCTGCTTGGAATTTGTCGGCTATAGTGGTGTAAAGTTAGCCTGGCGGCTTTAGTTGTATAAAATAATGGTCATAACCGTGTAGAATGAAGGTCGTATCCTAATGACCTTAGCCATAGGAACGATGGTCATAGCCATGTAAAATAAAGGTCGTAGCCTGATGGCCTTAGCCATGTGAGCGATGGCCATAGCCATGTAAAATAAAGGCTATAGCCTGATGGCCTTAGCCATGTAAAATAAAGGCCGTAACCTGATGGCCTTAGCCGTAAAAACGATACCCATAGCCATGTAAAATAAAGGTCGTAGCCTGATGGCCTTAGCCATGTAAAATAAAGGTCGTAGCCTGATGGCCTTAGCCGTAAAAACGATGGCCATAGCCATGTAAAATCAGGTCATAGCCTGATGGTTTTAGCCATATAAAACGATGGCCATAGCCATGTAAAACAAAAGCCGTAGCCTGACGGCCTTAGCCGTAAAAACTATGGCCATAGCCATGTAAAATAAAGGTCGTAGCCTTATGGACTTAGTCATATAAAACGATGGCCATAGCCATGTAAAATAAAGGCTTTAGCCTGATGGCCTTAGCCATGTAAAATAAAGGTCGTAGCCTGATCGCCTTAGCCATGTAAAATAAAGGCCGTAGCCTGATGGTCTTAGCCATATAAAACGATGGCCATAGCCATGTAAAATAAAGGTCGTAGCCTGATGGCCTTAGCCGTGTATAATAAAGGCTGCAACCTGATGGCCTTAGCCATGTGAGCGATGGCCCTAGCCACTTCATACATTTGGAGACGGCCGTAGCCCTTATACTCATCTGGAGATGGTCATAGCCTTTATGTTCATCTGGAGATGACCGTAGCCTTTATATTCATCTGGAGATGGTCGTAGCCTTTATATTCATCTGGAGATGGTCGTAGCCTTTACATTCGCTTGGAGATGGCCGTAGTCTTTACATTCTCTTGGAGATGGTCGTAGCCTTTACATTCACTTGGAGATGGCCGTAGCCTTTATATTCATCTGGAGATGGCCGTAGCCTTTACATTCGCTTGGAGATGGTCGTAGCCTTTACAATTTCTTGGAGATGGCCATAGCCTTTATATTCACTTGGAGATGGTCGTAGCCTTTATATTCATCTAGAGATGGCCGTAGCCTTTACATTCGTTTGGAGATGGCCGTAGCCTTTATATTCACTTGGAGATGGTCGTAGCCTTTATATTCATCTAGAGATGGCCGTAGCCTTTACATTCGCTTGGAGATGGCCGTAGCCTTTATATTCTCTTGGAGATGGCCGTAGCTTTTATATTCATCTTGGAGATGGCTGTAGCCTTTACATTCACTTGGAGATGGCCGTAGCCTTTACATTCTCTTGGAGATGGCCGTAGCCTTTACATTCACTTGGAGATGGCCGAAGCCTTTATATTCATCTGGAGATGGCCGTAGCCTTTACATTCGCTTGGAGATGGCCGTAGCCTTTACATTCTCTTGGAGATGGCCGTAGCCTTTATATTCATTTTGGAGATGGCCGTAGCCTTTATATTCATCTGGAGATGACACTATTCCAGTCCCTGTATCATGTCTGGCTTGGAGAACTTATAGAGAGGCGGACATGATGCACTTGTGTTGCAAATATCTCCAGGTGACCCCCTTCCTGCCTCGTTAAAAACCTTCCCGAGAAAATTCAATTAGGACAAAACTCGGGTAAGGGAAAAAGAGTACGACTCAGGTGATACCAAATCCGAGTGAAATGTGGATATATAATAATGGCCATATATATTCTGCCAGAACTGCAAATTGCCGCCCATATCAGACACCATACCCTTCTACCATTCTATATATGTTTGAGGCTTCAACTTGAATTTTAGTACTATACGTATATCACTTTTGGAGGCATCAATGCAGAGATAACGATTTCTTTCATAAAAGCGGTGAGCTTTAGCCTTTAAGGATAACGACTACAATAATAACTATCCAGTAAAATTTTATCAAGTAGGGTCTGAGAAGGGTAATGTGTACGTAGACCTTACCCCTATCTCATAGGACATAGAGGTGGAAATAAGAAAAACAAGAAAAGACCAATTCATTAGTAATTCTAGTAGAAATCGTAAAAGTAACAGAAGCATAACAACCAAAAGATGAATGACATGCAATAACAGTAATTAATATCTAAGGCTCGGGGCTAAGATAAACAGCAAGTATAGTAAAACTAAGATAAATAAATAACAAGCATGCATACTCCACACATGATTGATTATATTCTATGATTGCTTCTGTAGTTGTAACTAATTGCTTTAGAGGTCGGTTTAGGATTTGAATTTTATGGGTTCAAATACGTAAATTTATCTCATTCATCTAACCGGGTACAAAATCTATTATTGGGACATATTTAGTAAATTTTTTAACACATATAATTAGTCTAAGCCTAAAATTATAGGTTCAGATAAATAACTCATAGCTTATTCATTGGATACACCCTGGTTGTGGTGGCATGCATAATATTTTTTCCTTTTAAACCAATTGAAAATGTAAAATTATATTTTGACCAAAATGGAAAGAAAGAAAAACTGAAGCAGGAAATTCCCCTAAAATTGAAATAAGAGAGCGAGACAAAGGGAAAATATTAATGGTTTGTGCTTGGGATCACACGTAAAATCAGAAAAGTACAGTTTCAGAATGTGGTGAAAGTAGGAGTTTATTTTGTTTCTGGTCAAATTGATTCTGCATAATATTATGGAAGAATTTCGTCAATGATAGTAAATTACAATAATAATTAAGACCTTCAACCTTTTTCTTCAAAATCCAATTCTTAAAAGAAATCTGTGGGATTGTATTAACCTTGTCCATATTATCTCTCACGGGTAAATAAAAACCTGAAAACAAGAGCAGGGAAATATCGTATTCGCATACGTAGATGACGACAGAACATACGCATACGGTGACAAATTTCAAATATCTCTCCAGCTGCTGAGTTGCTTTCGAATTTTACAGTACCAATTTATGCGCAATTGAGAATCCCAGCTCCCAAGATAGAAAGCTTGCAGTCACAACATGTAAAAATTAAGACAGATACGGAAAAAAGATTCCTTTTTTGTATTTCTTATGTCAATCTTTACAACAGCTCAAGTATATACACAAGCTAGAAAGAATCCAAGAAACAATTATGTATTGGGCAAATTTGGTTCCCTACATTCTTGGGTTATTTATGCATGCCTACGACGTAGAGAACGGCTTAATCAAGACCGACTCGAATAAGGGCGGCCTCAACAAGCGGACGGACCAAGCGACATAACTCGAGACGTCGTCGCTTAAGGTTTTGACTTCCCCGTACACTGAGACCACCAACCCCTTGTACTTTTTTGATTATTTCGAGGAACGTCCCTTAGTATATAAAGGGGATCTTCCCTTTGTAAAAGGGGCATGTGTATCTTATTATTAGGAATATACAACTCTCTTACTCTCTCTCTCTTTCTGGTGAAACGACTCTCTCTTACTTTATTGTTCTTACCTCTCAAGCTATCTTCAATATTATCACAGATCTTAACAAAGTAGTTTTCTCTAGTTCATATTATCCTTGATTCCGACTAACTCATATTATTTTTGATTGTTTTTGAGCTTAACAATACTTAACTTTTTTAGCCAAACAATTTGGCGCCGTCTGTGGGGATTTCGTGAATCAAAATTGTAGTTTGCTTCTATAGATCTTTCAAAAAACCACCTCCCACAACCCAAAATAGCTGAAAATAACGCAAGAATGAAAGCTATCATCGATGCTAGAGCCGATCTTATAGGCCATTTCAACGCAGCTACCGAAGGAGATACTCCACACGCGACCCTTAGCACCTTGGTAAACGTGGAAAACCTACCTTCCCCTTCTGAAGATCTGGTGGTTCCACGGGAAAAAGTGGCCTCTATATCTACAACCAAAGAAGCACCCCCAGAGGTAAAGAGGTTATTGGAAGAATGGTTGACAAGTGCTCTGAGCAACTTAGTCGGAAAACCACCCAACACCAGATGCACACCAACACCAGTGGCGGACCATGCCATAACCGAAGGTAAACTCGAGGTCACTCGAACAAACAACGTGCCCGCCGATGCTCCAGCTAACGAGTGGACGCACATCCATCCGAAAAAAGATGGAAGAAATGAAAAACGAAAATAGGTCGATTCGCGATCAGATGAAGGAACACCAAGAAAGAGTGGACAAGATCCCAGGTGCACCTAAGTTGCTACCAAAGCGAAATGTGGGGAGGTTCGTTGAACAACCCTACACAGAAGGAGTTGCACCTTATCCCATCCCAAATACCTTCAAAATGCCCCCTATTTGAAGGTATATGACGGGACATCGGATCCCGAGGACCACCTGATTCACTACGTCACGACGGTCAAAGGTAATGATTTATCAAAAGAACAGGTATCATCCGTACTCCAAAAGAAGTTCGGCGAAACGCTAACAGGAGGGGACCTAACATGGTACTCCCAGTTGTCGGCCAAAAGCATCTCTTAGTTCGAGGAAATGGCGGACAAATTTGTCACTGCCCACGTGGGGGCCAAAAAACCAGAAGCTCGAGTCAACGACATCTTTACTGTCCGACAGGTCTTAGGAGAAGGGCTCAGAGAATTCTTAGCCAGGCTCAACAGGGTCAGGATGAGCTTACCAAACATGTCCGAAGGCATGGCAGTCGCGGCTTTTCAGAACGGACTCGGCAGAGACGGCTCACGGGCGACCAGAAAATTGCTTAGCCATCTTAATAAATATCCCCCCACTACCTGGGAAGAGATCCACAATGCCTACTACGCCGAGGTACATGGAGATGACGACGACCTTAACGGCCCGACCAGGCGGATAATAGCGGTAAACCCAGAAATCCAAAGAGACTGACTCAATGAGGGACGACGAGAAAAAGTCCCACACCTCAACAGGGAGATACATCAACCCTACATCAGATCTTCACAACCACCAAGGCACGCGGATGCCTTACAACGACACGTCGCCCCACTGAGGAACGATAGAGGTATGCCTCCTTCATTTTCTGCACATAAATTTTGTGTGTCTCCTTCAGAAGTTGTACACGCGCTGGAGAAGCTGGGCAACAAAGTATAATGGCCAGCGAAGATGAAGTCCGACCCCGCCAACGGAAAATCAAACGCCCTATGTGAGTTCCAACAGGAACAGGGGCACAAGACGGAAGACTACATAGGTCTTCGACAGGAGCTGGTCCAGCTGCTGAACCAAGGGTTCTTGAAAGAACTGCTCAGCGACAAAGGAATGCTCAATTTTGCACGCGGGCGGGAAGAACCTCACGGCCCACCAAGGCCGCCCTCGCCAACACGCACCATCAACATGATCATTGGGGATGGCAATGACTCGGTGATCAACCATGTCAAGTTCACCACCACTCACAAATTGAAGTGAACTATCGCTCACGAACGGTATGACGACTTCAAATATAGTATCACCTTCGATAAGTCTGATACCGACAGTTTGTTCTTCCCCCATTATGATGTCTTAGTTATTACTCTACGCATAATAGATACTGATGTAAAAAGGATTATGGTCGATGATGGCAGTGGCGCGTGCATCATCCATCAAAGAGTCCTTGCATTAATGGGACTCGAGGATAAAATAATTCCGCGCTGCATAACACTAACTAGTTTTAACAATGCAGTTGAAAGAACCTATGGCGAGATAACACTGCCCGTCTTGGCAGGATGAGTTACGACGGAAACCACTTTCCACGTAATGAACCAAGAAACGGCATACAACTCCATCATAGGACGTCCATGGATACATGCCATGAGGGCAGTCCGCTCCAGTTTCTATCAAGTGATCAAATTCCCAACCCCATGGGGAGTGTACAGTATACGAGGCGAGCCATGCACCGCCCAAAAGTGTTCCAAAATATCCCAAGATTACACTCACACCAAGAAGCTTAAAGGAGAAAGCACGGAAGCATAGCAATCATCCCTATCAGGGACTAAGGTCCACCCGACAGAAGACTCCATCAAAGATCCCGAAGACGTCGAAGCTAACAAGGCCACGGTTGAAGACATTGACCCCGTCCATCTGAGCAACAACGACTCCGCCAAGAAAGAGTACATAGGCCACGGTCTCTCAAATCCAGGTAAGAATCGTGAATTTCTATCTGGCCACGCAAACCTGTTTGCTTTTTCCCATGCAGATATGCAAGGAATCCCACAAGAGATTGCCTTCCACAAGCTGAATGTCGACCCATTTTACCCACCGTGCGGCAGATGAGGAGAAAATTCAATGCCACCATCAATGGAGCAGTGAGTGAAGAAGTAAACAAGCTGTTGGCTAATGGCTCAATTAGGGAATCCAAGTATCCAGAATGGATCGCCAACGTCGTAATGGTCAAAAAGAAGAACGGGAAGTAGCGGATGTGCATAAATTTTACCGACCTGAATAAAGCATGTCCAAAGGACTCATTCCCTCTACCCCACATTGACCAATTAATAGACACCACGGCAGGCACGATCTGCTATGCTTCCTCGACGCATACTCTGGCTACAATCAAATCATGATGTCCGAGGAGGATCAGGAGAAAACGACCTTCATCACTCACCAATGGACTTACTGCTACAGGGTAATGCCCTTCAGGCTCAAGAATGCGGGGGCTACATACCAGAGGCTGGTGACTACCATGTTCAAAGAGCAACTCGGCAAGACGATGGAGGTCTATATCAAAGACATGCTAGTGAAGTCGTAGAAAAAAGAGGACCACCTCGACCACCTGAAGGAAGCTTTCAAAATACTGAGGAGATGCGTCATGAAGCTGAATCCCGAAAAGTGCGCCTTCGGCGCAGCCTCGGGAAAGTTCCTGGGGTTTCTGGTATCACAAATGGGCATCGAAGTCAACCCGAACCAGATCAATGCCATAGAAGCCATCTCGGAAATACTGAGTAGCAAAAAACAAGTGCAGAAGCTAACGGGTAGAATAGCCGCCCTCTCCAGGTTCATCTCGCGCTCCTCCAATAGGTGCCACAAATTCTTTGGTGTATTAAAAAGGACCAAGGACTACAATGGAATGAAAGTGCGTCAATGCCTTGAGAAGTTTGAAGGCATACCTGTCATCTCCACCCGTGCTGGTCAAAGTCAATCCAGGCGAACCACTGTTGGTTTACTTGGCTGTGTCGGAAGTTGCAGTCAGCGCCGTCCTGTTGCGCGAAAATAAAAGTACGCAATATCCTATATATTACATTAGCAAAACTTTAGTGGACGCCGAAACCCGGCACCCACACCTTGAGAGGATGGCATTGGCGCTCGTAGTAGCTTCAAGAAAGCTTCGGCCCTATTTCCAGTCCCACCCCATAAGGGTTGTAACGCCTTCCCTTTAAGGAGCGTCCTACACAAACCCGAACTCTTAAAACGACTCGCCAGATGGGGGATTGAGCTCAGAGAGCATGATATCACATACCTTCCAAGGACCGCCTTCAAGTCCCATGTCCTCGCTGACTTCATCGCCGACTTCATCGCGGAAGTCCTGCCAAAGGCACAACTCGAGGCGCAACGTGTATCCTCCAATAATGACCTACGAATCATTTATATGGATGGCGCCGCCAATGCATCGGGATCAGGACTGGGACTCGTTCTCGAGGTTCCCACGAGCGAAATAATTCTCCGCTCCATACGATGCCCGGAAATGACTAACAACGAGGCTGAGTACGAGGTCGTTATTTCAGGCATGAAACTGGCAACCAAATACGGGGTTCGTCGAATCCTCCTCCACTGTGACTCCCAACTCGTCGTAAACAAGGTCATCGGGACTTATCAAGTCAAAGAGAAGAGGCTGCAAAAGTACCAGACAGAAATACACAAACTGATGGCCACGTTTGACGAATGCCGCTTCGAACAAATTCCCCGAGCACGGCGTCGAAGCGGACGTCATGGCAAAGTTGGCTGCAGCCACCAAAAATTTCAACAAAGAAAGTGTAGTCTCGCTCCTCCACGTACCCATTGACCACACCAAGGTACTTTCCTTAAACCTGACTTGGGACTGGCGCAACTAGTTTATGTCTTATTTGCAGGACGGGACATTGCCCCCCCCCCCATAAAAAGGAGGCAAAAAAGCTTCGCGTACAGGCCGCCCGATACTGCATGATAACCAACGTACCTTTATAAGAGGACGTTCAGTGTCCCCCTAGCCAAGTGCTTAGGGCCGCACCAAACGAGGCCGGTACTCAAGGAAGTACACGAGGGCCATTACATCGCTCACACTAGTAATCGCACCCTCGTGCAGTGCATCATATGCGCCAGCTACTACTAGCCCACTATGAAAAAAAAGGCAGCCGAGTATGTCCGCCGATGCGAACAATGCCAAAAGTACTTTCCAATGATACATCAGTCTGGAGAACCCCTCCATTCCGTCACTTCACCCTGGTCATTCATCAAATAGGGGATGGATATAGTCGGCCCACTGCCAGCAGGAGAAGAGAAGGTACGATTCTTACTTGTTTTAACTGACTATTTCTCTAAGTGGGTAGAAGCAGGTGCTTACGCGCAAATACGCGAACAAGAGGTCATCGCCTTCATAGAGAAGAACATCATAGGCCACTTCGGCATTCCCAGAGAAATAAGCTGTGACAATGGGCGTCAATTCATCGGTCAGAAATGACAGAGTTCTTCGAGAAATGGCGCATCAAAAAGATACTGTCCACGCCATACCACCCCGCCGCCAACGGCCAAGCAGAATCCTCCGACAAAACAATCCTAAACATACTGAAGAAAAAGCTGGAAGACGCCAAAGGGCTATGGCCCGAACTACTGCCTGAAGTCTTGTGGGCACACAGAACTATACCCAAGTCCATCACCGGTGAAACCCCATACTCACTGGTTTATGGAACCGACGCTGTCATACCTGTCGAAGTAGGCGAACCCATCTTAAGATATTCGCACACAAGTGGAACAGAAAATGATGCCAGCAGACTCAAAGACCTTGACGAAGCCGACGAAAGAAAGGAAATGGCCCACATCAAGATGATAGCCCAAAAACATAAATTGAAAGGTATTACAACAAAAGGCAAGAGTAATACCACTCAAAGTAGGAGACTACATCCTCAAATCCAAGACGTTGGCTTCCAAAGACCCAAATGAAGGAAAACTGGGCACAAACTGGGAAGGACCCTACAAAATCACATCGGCAGCCGGGAAAAGAGCATTCCAGCTCGAGACAATGGATGGAAAAACGCTCCAGAATAATTGAAACATCGCTCACCTCAAACATTTCCACTTATAAAAGGCGTCCCCCCGAGTCGTACTCTTTTTCCCTTTCGATTTTTGTCCCAATTGGGTTTTCTCGAGAAACTTTTTAATGAGGCGGAAAAAGGAACACCTGGAGATGTTTGCAGTACAAGTGTATCACATCGGCCACACCGTGTACTCTCCAAGCCCGACATGATACAGGGACTAGAATAGATGTATAGAAAGGCTATGGCCATCTCCAGATGTATAGAAAGGCTACGACCATCTCCAAATGAATGTAAAGGCTACAACCATCTCCAAGTGAATGAAAAGGCTACAACCATCTCCAAATGAATGTAAAGTCTACGACCATCTCCAAATGAATGTAAAGGCTACGACCATCTCCAAGTGAATGAAAAGGCTATGGCCATCACCATATGAATGAAAAGGCTACGGCCATCTCCAAGCGAACGAAAAGGCTACGGCCAACTACAAACGCACAAAAGGGCTAAAGCCATTATTTTAAAATGGTTAAGTCCGTCGAGTTTTACATGGAGCCATCATTTTTCATGGCTAAGGCCATTATTTTAACACTGTTAAGGCCGTTGAGTCATACATGGCTAAAGCCACCATTTTTTCATGGCTAAGGCTATATTTTAACACGGTTAAGGCCGTCGAGTCTTACATGGCTAAAGCCATCTTTTTTTACATGGCTAGGGCCATTATTTTAACACGGTTATCGTATATCTTTATCCACAAAATGGTCAATGCCCACTATGAAAAAAATTAGTATTTACAAGCATATTTACAAAGGTCCTAAGGCCTCCGCCTCCCTAGTCGTCCTACCCCACCTGACCTCCATGCAGCCCATCTTCGTTCCCAGGGGGATACGCCTTGGAAATCCAAGAACTGGACTCCAAACGGTTGATGTCTGAAGAGTTACCCTCCTCCCGGGGTGGCGATTCAGGATGTAGCAGGCCGCTTCACGGGCAACTCTAACCAGATGGCGTTGGCTCTCAACTTCGGTCTCAAATGCTTGCCCATCCTCCAAATACTCTTCAAGCACGACCAGTCAGGCCTCCGTGTACACCCACATCTCGTGTGCCTCACGAGACACATCAGCCTGTGCTAGGGTCTGCTTGAGGTCCTCAGCCTCGGCCTTTTTGGAATCGAGTTCCGCCGTTAGGTTCGCAACCCGAGCACGTAACTCCGCTGCCTCTTCCACCACTACGCGGCCAAGCTGCAACTCTTCATCCATATCCTGAATAAGGACCTCTATCTCCGTAGTCCGAGCAACAACGATCATAAGTTGTTTGTTGACTTTCTCTAGCTCGGCCACCCTTTTCTTCAGCTTCTCCTCGGACTGCGCAAGGCCCTCACGAACCACCTTGAAGTTAGGGTCCTGTCTGTACATGTCGGCCAAGGTCCAGTGCGCTTCACATGTTCTGTTATATTTCTGCACCAACCTATTGTATTTGGCCACCTTCTTCTTCAGGCGTCGACCCCTCTCCGCCTCCAGGATAAGATTCTAAAAAAGAAAAATGAACAAAAGGTAAGTACAAGGAAAATCGCCCTCCACTAACGCAAAAGAAAAATCATCAATCAGGGCAAAAGACGTACCTGCAAGGCCGCGCCCGCCACACTTCGGACCAAGACCTTGTCACTGAGCTCCGCCAAGGCCGCGCTCTCAGCGCCCGCACAGAGGAGTGTCATGCTGGTGGCCGCCTCCTTGCAGTTCTCCAACAAATTATAGTGACTAGGAATCACTATGCGACGGGAGGACCGGCCAGCCACCATCTGCACTTGGTCCATGGACCCGCCTTCTCTGCCCACGTCCTCCACAGCAATCTCCGGGCCCACTGCATCCACACTTTCGTTCCTTCTTTCCGCAGCCTCCCTCCTCGAAGCAGACCTCCCGAACGAATGGCCTCGGCCATAAAAATAGGCCTAGATTCAGGACGGGGTGGTTTAACCTTCTCCGTCTGAGTAACTACGGCCTTGCCGGTCAAAATCCAACGTCTCCTCCTCTCCAGCGTCTCTTCCTCTTAAATGTCCCCCTCAGCGGGACATAAGACGGCCTCAGATGGGGACGGTTCAGCAACGGACGCTCATGTAAGGGCAACCCCGGGGACAGTCCAAGGCACAACCGCTGTTATCTCTTCAGGCACTGTATCAAGGGTGACCCTCGGCACAGCCTCATGCACTAACTCCGGAGCCGCCTCTGATGCGGCCTCCTGCCTTGAGAGGGGAGAAACACTACCCTTGGACATGCCTACGATGATCATATCCTCCTCACCAAGGCTAGGTACCACCATAGATAGGCCGGCCACAACTCTCTTCTTCTTCTTTTTCTGCGTCTTCTTGGAGGTGCCTTGACCTACCAAAACATGTATGAGATAGGCAAGATTATTATGGAGAACCCCCAAGTCAAAACGGAAAGGAAACATCAAGCAAGGTCGTTACTTGACGGGCCATAGATCCTAAGGAATTCCGGCCAGGTACGGCATTCCTCCGCAAATGGTATCAACGGTCTCACACACGACCTAACGTCGTCAACCCTTTAAGGAGGACGAGCTGTCACTGCACGAAGGCAAAGAGAAATCTACAATGGTGAAAACCAACAAAATAAGACTACCATAATAAAAGCTACGGACAATAACGCTTACATGCTTCGTTCCACGCCTCCGGAAATCCTTCAGGGTTAGATACCAGGTGCTCAGTACGCACGTAGAAAAATCTCCTGCAAAATTTGCGGTTAGCCTTGTCATCTGCTTGCGACACAAAGCTCTTCTTGCCCCGGCGTACTAACGGGAGCATTGAGCCTCTCATAAAGCTCACGCCAAATATTTGCAAGAGGTGATGAATGGTAACCTCTTTCTCAGCCTTCGCCGCATATGTAGGGAGAATCCTACACACCTTAATGCGTGCAGAGTAAGTTGGGCAGGACACACCCTGTACCAGCGACAAAGCTACTCCATCAAAGGGTAAAGCGGGAGACTATACCCGATTCGGAAAGCGTACTCGTAGAATGTGCAATACCCGGGCATGTGCACATTGGCATAGTCTGTCCCGGTGGGAACCATCTCGATGTAGTCAGGGATATTGTATGACTCCCTGTGAGTAGCCAAAGAGATGGCATCAGTTTGCTGAGTTCCCAAGGGGGAAGCTTACACTGGTTCTTAAAATCTTTTCGTGCGGCCATATCCAATGGAAAAATATTAGCCGTTGATAAGGGAACAGGAACCTCCTCGGCTTCCCCATCACCTGAGGATGATGAGGCCCTAGAGAGGGCGTCACCCTCAGTCCTAATACTATCGTGACGATGTTTAGTCATACCGGAAGTTATAATAAAAGGGCGGTTTTAAGTATACAAGGTTCGATTCTCAGGAACGAGTATTTTAAAGAAAAAGACGAAGGGGTGCCAGAGAAAGATGAGATAAAAGTTGAGAAAGTGCTCTCCAAAAAGTTCGAAAGATGATTAGGATTCAACCGCTCCCCTATTTATAAGGAAAGGTGCACGGAAATCAAAAGGCTTGGTTCAAAAACCGACGCGGGAAACCAAGACGTCACGTCATGTCCAGAACCACCTTGGGAGAAAAGGTAATGATCACGCACATGATCGATGATGTCATCTTAAAAAAATAGCCCTAAAAAGAGGGTTTTTATGTCAACAGCGTAACCCCTGCGCATATAATTACGCACCTTTTTCTACAGTATCAACAGGAATGGCCAAGTTTGTAAAAAGGTCGAACATTCATGTCCGTTCATTGAAGACGTCTCTCGACTACGTCCCCAACTAACGGAGGGACTATCTGTATTGGGAAAATTTGGTTCCCTACGTTCTTGGGTTATCTATGCACGCCTATGACGTAGAGAACGGCTTAATCAAGGCCGACTCAAATAAGGGTGGCCTCAGCAAGCGGACGGACCAATCGACATAACTCGAGACGACGTCGCTTAAGGTACTGACTTCCTTGTACACTGAGACCACCAACCCATTGTATTTTTTTGATTATTTCGAGTATGGTCCCTTAGTATATAAATGGGACCTTCCCTTTGTAAAATGGGCATGTGTATCTTATTATTAAGAATATAAAACTCTCTTTCTCTCTCTCTTTCTGGTGAAACGATTCTCTCTTACTTTATTGTTCTTACCTCTCAAGCTATCTTCAATATTATCACAGACCTTAACAAAGTAGTTTTCTCTAGTTCATATTACCCTTGATCCCGATTAACCCATATTATTTTTTGATCGTTTTTGAGCTTAACAGGTACTTAATTTTTTTAGCCAAACAAAATAACTTACTGGGGTCTCTATTCTATTTATGTATTAATAACTAACTATTGGATAAATACAAATTATATGTACAGCAAATTATTTCTAGAACATTTTGTCAGATGGCCTCTAGTTAAGGTTCTGTCAGCCCAAACATTTATATGACAAGCCCAATAATTGTTGGCCCAATCCAACTCCTAATATACCCGATAGGTCTTATCTTTCAATCTTTCAGACAATTAAGAAAATATTCTTAATCAAACAGAAACTTCATTCTAGGTCACAGCTTATTCGATGGTTTGTGAACCTTTTCCTACTATTTTTTCTCCATCATCTTCAATATTTTCTCCTTCAATACCCCCCTCAAGTTGGAGGCCAATTTTCGGACCCCCAACTTGGATAACAGATAACGATAAAGAGGTCCGACGAGGGATTTTGTAAATAGATCGTGAATTGGGTAGAAGATGGAACAAACGAAAGTGAAATCAAACCATCAAGCAGTTTCTCACAAACTAAATGACAATCAAGCTATATATGTTTCGTTCGCTGGTGAAAGACAGGGTTTCTAGCAATATGAATCGACGCTTGATTATCACGGTGGAGAGGAATAGGTAAACTTGGAGTGGCAGTCTGATTTTGAAGGAGACGAACCACCTAAGTTATTTCTATAACAAGACGTCGCATTGATCTGTATTCTGCTTCTGCCGATGATAAAGCAGCAGCCAGCTGTTTTTTTTTACTTCCACGATATCGGACTTCCACTAAGACTCAAGCCACTCACTAACCGCCGTGTATCAGAACATGAGTGCCAATCGAAATCGCAATAAGCCAATAATTAAAAAGACATCATAGAGGATAAGAACAATCCAAGACCAGGATCTTCATTCAAGTAATGTATGGCGTGCATAGCCGCTTGGAAGTGACCTGTACAGGGTGATTTATATATTGACTAAGAGTTTGGACTGCGAAGGATAAGTCCGATTGGGTGTCTGTTAAAAGATTCAACTTTCCTAAAAGTCTTCTGTATATGAGAGGGTCTGTAAGAGGTGTTCCACAAAGAGAGGTAAGTTTAAAATTGGGATCCAACGGAGTGGAAACAGGTCGCAAACCTGTACAATTAAATTCAGAAAGCAGCTCCATAGCAAATTTTCTTTGTGTAACCACCAATACACCATTTTCACGCACCAGTTCCATACGAAGAAAGTAATGTGTCATTCCTAAATCCTTTATTTTAAATTCAAAGTCAAGAAATTGTTTTAGCTCACTAATTTCGTGTTTGTTGTTTCCAATCTCGAGGCTTGTTTAAGTCCATACAACAATTCGCGGAGCCTGCAGACATGAGAAGATGAAGGTGTGAACATACCAGAAGGGAAACACATGTATACATCTTCATTCAAGTCACCATGAAGGAATGTGTTATTCACATCAAGCTGGTATAATTCCCAACCTTTCTTTAACACAATAGCTACGATGCACCGAATTGTAGTCATTTTCACAACCGAAGAAAATGTCTCCGTGTAGTCAATTTCTTCTCTCTGTGTGTCCCCTCGAATGACCAATCACTCCTTTAATCTTTCCAAGGAACCATCGGACTTCAATTTCACTTTATAGACCCGTTTAAAAGGGAGTGGCTTCTTTCCTGCTGGGAGTTCCATAACATCCCATGTCTTGTTAGATTCTAATGCCTCAAATTCTTTGGCCATTGCATCCTGCCAACCAGAGTGTTGTGATGCAGGTAAATAGGAAGTACGCTCAGTGATTTGACAAATGGAAGAAATGAGTTAAAAAATCTAATCAGCAAACTTATCTGTGACCAGCTCCAAGTTCCAATTTCTTTGCCTAAGTAAAAAGGCAAAGAAAAAAAAAATCTGTGTCCAGCTCCAAAAGGCAAAGAAATCTAATCAGCAAACTTATCTGTGACCTTCACACTAATCAGCCCTTCACACTATGGGTCCAATCTGGCTAAGACACCTATTGAAGTAAAAAAAAATTCAATGATTACAGGACCAATACGAGGCTTAAACCGTAAAGTAAAAAGGTATGTATAAACAAAAGAGAAATCAGGATGGTAATAGGTGATTGTTTAGTTGGCACCAGGGACTAAAACTGGGAAATGTGGTTTCTAATGGCACTCTCGCCGAACTAAGGAAAGAAGGCCAGTAGTGATCGGATAAAGTTCAGCAGGGTTGAGGGAAGCTATATAAGAGACTTGATTTCTCATGGCTTCATAGTTTGTTCCAAAAGAAAACTTTTGAGGAACAATCTCTGCAACTATAGGTTCACACACAAATTCATTTAGATCTCTATTTATAGAAGAAGATATAGGGGATTAGAAGAGTCCTGGGCCTAAGAAGATAGTCTAGAGAACTATTTTAGAAGAAGAACCACGATTAGATAATAAACCAAGACTAAAAAGTCTACCACATCTCCTACTCCTGGTAGGGGCACCGGAAGGAGCAAGTTCATCAACGATCACCATTTTGACGAAGGCATGATTATCAAAGGAATACAAAAGAAAGGGTACAAAAATACGAAGGAGTAAGGAAATAAGTACTGAAAAAGGAAGACTCCAAGAAATAAAAAAGAATGAAGTATTTATAAGAAGATACAATAGTCGTTAAGGTTGGTTATTATGAAGCGTCATAATGGAACCGTCACTTCGTGACTGACACAGCCGCATGAACAACTCTAAAAACACTGAGAAACTACAGATCCAATAGTAAGAAGCCATGTGGCATGGGCATTAAATGGATGTGACATATGTCGCATCGATTCTGAAGAAGACATGATGATACTAGATGCACGACAAGAAGGAATTCTCGCCATAAAAACTTACCACTTCCCGAATATTCAGTCCAAAATATTCAGAAGGTGGGGCGGTGGGGGTTATCTGTATTGGTGAAAAAAAAGACATGACACATGGACTATCAGTAAGCTGATGGGGCATGACGAGTGGAGCATCAATATAGCAACAAATGGCACTTTTAGTTAGGTGAATTAAGAAGGCAGGAGAGGCACGGGAGAAACACCCACGGGGTAACATAGAGAAAAGCTTCAGGCCTGACCGCTGTCAATGAAGAAACAAAAATGAAATGAATGAAGGCTTCAAAAAAGGGAAGATACATGAACCAGGAGTACATAAAGAAGGGGAATCGAATCAATTACGAGAAATATTTAGTTATAAATGTGCTAGTCACGGTTATCTATGGTAACGGAAAATCAATACAATTAATGCTATTAGTGCGCCCAAATTAAGTGTGGAAACCGTTATAACTATATGCTCGTATATAAGGATAAAAATTCCATTTGTAAAGCCATGTGACAATTATTATTGAAATATAAACGATTGTTCTTTGCTATACTCTTCAAATTTTAAGCTTTGATTTTGGGGAGTGATTGTCAGTTCTTTTCTTACCTTTCTTCGCCAATCATTTTCATTTTTTGATCTATTCTTCCTAAAGTTATTGAGAAGATGAAGTAAATGTTGGTATCAGTAACCCGTTTTCTGCTATGTATTGACTTTGTCTGACAAATCTATTTCTGGTTAAACACCCTAGGTCGTTACAATCACAAAAATTAAAACGGAGTTAACAAGTAAAATTAAGAAAAATAATATTGCGTATCCGCTCTCAAAATAATAGCCGAAAATATATATATTAAAAGCCCTAAAATTAAGTCTAGTTTCTAAGGATCTGGCAAAATGAATTTCTGTAAGCAGACTAGCAGTTAACTAAAACAAGTTAAATCGCAAATAGAAAAATATTGACAATAACTGCATTAAATATTGCAGTGATGGTTTCTCAAAACAGCAAGATCGTGGTCTCGATGAAAAGATGAAATGATGATACTTAAGCTTGCACTAATTATTATTTTACTAGGTTGAATTTTCTTTGGTAAAAATCTTTTGGTAATTCTCATTATAACTCTCGTTACATGGGAAATTGTACCATATATATTCTTATAAGGCAAATTTTTGAAAAAAAATTGAATCATCACCTCACGCGCTACTTTTTGGAATTAAATTAGACCAAATATATATATATATATATATATATATATATATATATATATATATATATATATATATATATATATATATATATATATATAAGCATGACAAATTCATGGCTAGCGTGTAAGTTAACAGCTTTAACCAATGGTTGTTCCTCAAATTTTTTGTTTTTGTTTCCACCTTAACCACTTTTGGTCTTACCATATTTGTAGTTAACGCGTTGCGAATTTTCATAAGGAATTAATCCAAATTACCGCTCACCTTGATGGATGTATAATATATACAATTCACTTATAATATATGTATTGTGTAACTAATGTATAATTTATATATGCCGGCGAAAAAAAAATTGTCCGGCTATTTGTGTAACAATCATTTTCATATGTACCACCGCGGTCAATTTTGGGCTTTCATGTGTTCTATTGGGGCCACTCAGCAGTAGCCTCAATAAGTGGATCCAATACTGGAAGAATTTAGCTGGGCCTTTTCCACAAGACCACAACAGCCAATCACACAGTAATCTGTGTGTTTCACAATAGGTGGTTTAAATTTTGTCCCCATTAATTTGTGCAAAAAAGGACCAGAGTTACACCATGTAGCAGAAAGGAAAAAAAAAAAAAAACTTTTGAACAGGTTATGCCGAATAAGTTAGGGGTACGAAATAGAACGAATTTTATGCAACATTGATTACACACACCCACCAAGCGAAAATTTTATTTTGTGTCTCATACAACTTACATTAGTTGTATGAGGCAATTTTTTTCTTATAATGTTATGGATCCAGAATTCTGTTGATCCAGAAATATAAGATTGAGATAATTTTGTGAGACAAAAATGAGTCTTATACAACCAATGTCACTTGTATGAGACACAAAATAAAACTTCTTCCCACAGTTTAGAGAAGATTGCAGGGGTAAAAACAATAGAAGGAGGACATAAGAGGAGCTAAATAGAAAAAGCACAATTATAGGGGTATAATAGCAAATGCATTCACCCTTTTCTTAAACCCTAGTTTCGAACCCTCCACATATCAAAGACACGTGTATATATAAACACCCCCATTTAGCTTCAATACCCCGGACTAGAAACCCTAGCAGTAACACATCTTCTTTACTGCCAGCCGACTGCGCTATGAATTCTGTAAAGAGTTCCGACACTTAGTATCTCATTCCTTCTACGTTTTGTTTCGTCATTTGGTCATTTTTGCTTGTGTTTTGTTGTATGATTCTTTGTAGCGTTATGTCTCTAGAATTATCTTGAGTTATTCAAGTGATAAAATTTCCCATCTTGACTGAAGCGAAAAGTCATTTTATTCATCAATTGCTTCTGTTTTGTCCTATTTTTTTTTTAACATATATTTGAGATGTGATTTTCTAGGATATTAATTCTCCTACTTATTAGATTTGCGCAAGTGATGATATCTAATACACCATACTCCCTTGTGGAGAAGGATGAATATTTGTCTACATTGGAAATCAGAATCTCTGATGCGTTTTCTTTTTCTTTTATCCTTTTGTGATTTCCCTATGATTTCATTTATTTTATATTCATGTTGCCCTCTGCCTATGATGGCATTAAATATACTTTGAGTATTTCACTATGAAACTAACTTAACTCTGAGGCTGGAGGCTTTATTACTTTTCCCCCTCCATTTCCTTTTTATGAAAATTTGAAATCTTTGCTAGTCTTTTTGTTATTGTTTGTAACAAATTAGCTTAGTGTTTTAATGTTACTGTTGTTGATTTGCAAGTGATGATAAAACAGACAGGGACATCAGAACCTCTATTATATGGGGAAAATGTGATGACTTAGTCTAATGGGAATCTCTCTGATGCAAATTCAAGCTAACTTAAAATACCTTTTTCCCATTAGTTTTTCTGCTTATATTTCATTAAGTATTTTCTTTTGGTGTATGCAAATGATGATAAAACAGACAGGGACAGCAGAACCTATAAAGGTATGATGATTTGTCGATGGGAATCTCTCTGATGCACTATACCATTTTGTTTTCAAATGTGATTTTTGCAGCTTAACCTTTTTTTTATCAAATAATATTATCCTGGAATTGATGTTTCTAAAACTCCAATTTGTATGATATTTGCTGGTGATGATTACTAAATGACTTGTGATTTGTGATCATGCCAATGAATCATCACATCTGAGGCTAAGTAAATGTTTTATTTTGGGTTTTGATGTTGAATTTTTGTTGTGCTCTTTTTTCCTTTCTATTTTGACCTATTTTTCTAGTTTGCCAGTGATGCATTCATATTTGCATGTATTATCAGAAACAAGGATGATGATCTGCAAAATTGTCACTACCTCTGAGGCAAACTATCTATCTCCCATCAATTTTTTATATTTTTGCTTAAAATGACGAGTGATGTTTTTGACTTGTATGAGTGTGTTTTGTTTGCTGAGTCCAAAGCTTGGTTACAAAATGGTATTCTTATTATCGGATATTCTCCAAAATATTTTTTATTTGTGAGATTATGCTGTATTTGTTTGGGTCCAAATGACAGACTGCCTGATGATGCCTACTCCTCTATGGAAGCTTTGTTGCATAATGTATCTGAAGTTATTTATTGAAGAAGGGTATGTTATGTTGCTGTTAAATCTTTCATTGTCGATGATTGGCTTTTGAATACAAGAATGAAATTTTTATGTATATTAGTAGGGGTGGATTTTTGCTGACTTGTGTATGCTATGTAGTATTTTCATCTCAAATAAATTGTTTTTAGTAAAACAAAGTGTTAATTTGTATGTTAAAAGTCATTTCGTATACTGACTGCTAAAGTGAAGTCAGTTTCAAACGCGAATAAAGGCTAAAGGATTCTATCCAATTTTCCATATATTCAGTAAAAATAGCAACTGGACTGTTCATCCAAAAATAGTCAGTTATCAAGTTTTGTAATATAGCTATATTATTTTGCTGCAATAGAGATACGTCTAGTATGTTTATGTTAGAATTCCAACACATGGAAAGTTGTAACATAACATACTGCAATTTGAGTACTTCTTTATGAAACTTCCAGACGCCGAGGGTCCTCTCTGCCCTTTCGGGCAGGGGTAAGGCTCGTCTACATATTACCCTCCCCAGACCCCACCTGGTGGGAATATACTGGGTAGTTGTTGTTTATGAACTTCCAGCATATTATATTGGATTGGTATATTTTGCTTGAATTCGAATGTATTATGTTGGAGTGCTGGAATTCTAGTCTACTTGCTCTGGAATTCTGGTTTAATATACATATATTGGAACTGCAGCATATTTCAGCGTAATATATTATCGTATTTTTCAGGGTTTTAACATTGTTTTCGTTTAGATTTATCATAAAAGTAATTAAAAAATGTTGGTATTTTTGAATAACCACATGTAATTCTAGTTATTTTTGAATTTCTCCCTATTTTTTCAGCCAACTAATATCCAGTTAGTTACACGTTTACCCTAACTTTTTATAACGATTTATACTTGGTAATTCTTCTTAATATAATCAATTTTTTTAATAATTTGGCAGCCATCCTACTAGTGCATCAAAAAAGTTGATTTAAATTTGTAAAAACATATACATTACTACATGTTTTCAGAGAAGGGTTCTAATTTGGGTACATAGGCCAGGTTGGTTTGGATTTTTACAATTATCAAATCAAACTAATTGTGTTGGGTTATTAAATCTAAAGACCAAACCAAATTAATAAAATTCGGGTTTTGCAATATCGGTTTTCTCTCAGGTTTTCGGGTTATTCGAGTTTTTTTGGATTTTTTTTCCGGTAAAATCTTCGTAAAACAAAACATATAATATACTCGAAATACTTCTTTAATCCTAGTAAGATATAACTGTATAAAGTATTTCCAAGAAAATATACAAAATATGATTTGTCATAACTCATGATATTATCCTAAAATATATTCAACAATAAAGATAATAAAATTATATAATATAAATATTGTTAATTAAAATGCCATAATAAAAATAAACATAATCTAAAAATACTAAGTCATGTTAATCTAAATAGACTAATAATAGAGTATTAATTATATGACTAAAAGCTAAAGCAAAATAAAAATAGGTTATGCGTTTTTATTTATATTATTGCAAAAAAAAGAAAATATTCAGTACATCGAATGTCTTTTGTTAAAATTAGTATTGTTGTTAGCATTATTTAATTTACTAATATTAATAGCTATAAAACTTATTGGAGAATTTAAAAATTCTAAATTCAACCTTGAAATAATATCTTAGAAGATAAAGGTATTAAATTTTTTAAGAAATATTTTTAAATTACATTATAATAAGTATATTTATATATTAAATATATTAAAATTTTTATATATATAATGTCGGGTTGGTTTGGTTTCTTTTTGATTTTTTTTAGTTAAAACCAAACCAAACCAGTTATGGTTGGGTTTTTTTATTCAACACCAACCCAAGTCAAACCAAATCATATTCGGGTTTCTTTTTTCCGGTTTGACTCGGATTATCGGGTTGGTGCGGTTTATCAGTTTTCTTTGTACATCCCTAGTTCTAAAGATGTGTACCCCTCTGTAAATTTATGTATTCACCATGCCTTAATTATGAAAGTTACATTGTATACCTATAAAGAAATTACATCCTATATTTTGATAGAGAATCGTATGTGTATAACAACTACTGTTAATAAGGGGATAATATGCCTTAAATGTAGCCTTAATTAAGAAATCTGTACTAAATGAATTTCAATATTTCACATCTCCCTTAATTAAATCATATTTCTATTTTCCATAAGAACCTTTATATTGTATACACTATACTTTCAAATCTTCCCATATATTTTGAACATACCACAATATTCTAATTCGAAATACAATTCAAATCGAATATATCACAATATTCTAATGACAAGTATGTTATCTAAACTAAGCATATCACTCTATTCTAATTTAGAATATATTAGTCAAACTAAATATATCATAATATTTTAATTTATAATACATTATTCAAATATTATAATATTTTAATTTGAAATGCAAGATTTAAACTAAATATACCATAATATTCTGATTTGAAATTCAATATTGAAACAGAATATACTATAATATCCTAATTTAGGATACAACACTCAAACAATATTTTAATTTGGAATATAATATACAAACCAAATATTCTACAATTTTTTAATTTAAATTTTTTTGGTCTGAATACTATATTCCAAATTAGAATATTGTGGTATGTTTGGTTTAAATATTATATTCCAAATAAGAATATGTGATGTTGGATTTGAATATTCTAAATTGGAGTATCATCATTGTTTGATCTAAATAATGTATTTTTTATCAGAATATTGTGGTGTATTGGATTGAATAGCATTTTTAATATTTTATTTTGGTTTACAGATTATATCCCAAATTAGAACATTGTCACGTGGATTTTTTGGTGAACATGTATAATTTCAATATATTCCTTAAAACTTTTAGATGATGGAATGTTTTAGTTGATTTTTTAAGTTGGAATAAGAGATAATTTAGTTTCTTAGAATGTGGAATTTATTTAGTGACGTATAATAATATTAAAAGTTTAAAAAGTAATAAATTTTTATGAAATAGGTATACAAGATAAAATAAATATTCCAAAGGTATGCGATTGTGCTATCAAATTTCGCTACTCCGGCTTATAAAGTGGATCATTCTTTTCTTTTCTTTTTTGTCATCCAACCACAACCCTTTTTTGAATTATTTGTTTCGTGCATCTTAAACATTTTATGCTATTTTTTTCGTTTATGCATTTGACTATAATTCTAGTATGTTGCATCTTAAAAAATTCTATTGGGTATATACATATGTTGAACTCCTTTGATTTTGGAGAAAATTCTAGTTAAAGTAGCAAAGAGGGTTTTAAAGTATCCTTTAAGTAATACTTCGTCCATTCACTTTTACTTGTCTATTATGAACTTTGCACACTCCTTAAGAAATAATAAATGAAATGTATAATTTATCATGATGCCCATTGTTTGAGCAAATAAGTGCTAAATCAATTAATTGTGGATTATATGGAGAATCTTAGTTGAACTTAATAAATTCTAGACCGAATAAAATAGAGCACTTGTGTAGCGAGCAGCGTTCGAGCGCAATAAATAATGGATTGAATACACAATAATTGACAATAAATATGTAATAAATGTAAATAATGACAATAAATGTAATAAGAAAGGATCTACCACCTAACTATTATATGATTGAGATGTTCTTTTTCTCTGTTTGCGTTGTAAAAAAGTGAGAAGTCCAGATGGATGTAGAATCTTGGGATTTACGGATAAAGATGGAGCAACATGTGCTTGAACAAATCAATTAATAAGACTACTTTTTGTATATTCTCTTGTTAACTTTTTACAATATAACTTTTTGTCAAAAAAAAAAAATCCCTTTTGTTCCCTATCCCTTCCTATTTATAAGGGATATTCCCAAAAAATCTTATCTCTTTGGATATTCTTTATGTCCAATTCTGAACGTATGCTACCATTACTCTCTCGTCTCAATTGCCGTTTTGGCATTAACCTTTGTGAGAACAATCTTCAGTCGTTATATCGTGGTCGACCCCGTCCTTTGTCTTGTTTATCCGTTACCAAGGTCACCAAATTTGGAGCTATACAATTAGTCTCTTCTCTCGTTGAGGTCGTAGCCCTACACTTCCTCGATAAGCGGACATCATTTGCGTTAGTCTCGAGAGAATTTGGCTATTGAATCAAGCCGGGTTGACCAAGATCGAGAGAACGACACAACCTATGGAGTCATGATTGAAGTGGTTACCATGGAGTGACGTCATAGCTATGCACGTCATGCATTCCCGAGACAACGTCTGCGTGCCCGTCACTTTGATTTTAGTGCCATTGAATCCTTCATTTTGATTATCGCGCCATTCAGCCCTATTAATAGATGAGGGTTTTGTTTTTCAGAAATTTCCACCGTTCCCCTCCTTGCATGAACACTATTTTCCATCGATCTTCTTTGCCCGTTCCTGTTATTAACTTTGTTTTTACGATTTCGTTTCCCTCCTTCTTACCCAATCATCACCTCTTTCTTTAGGTGTAGTAGCAGACCATTTATCGTTGAGATGTCACAAACCCTTTGCATTCATCATGAAGTTTCTGATGCTACTCCATTGTCGGTGACTCCTCCTTTCGATGGTGAGGATCTCGTGGCTGAAGAGGGTGAGAGTTTTCCAACCATAGAGGAGATAGTTCACAGAAATCCTTTGACCAGAGCGATTTCCACAAGGAACCTGCTCCTGCTCCCATTCCGGTGATCTCTGAAGTTGGACCGTCTCATATAGTTGAACTCCGATCTACACATCATATCCCTTCTCACATCGAGATGTTCCTACTGGTGGCGACTTCGTGGAGGTCCTTAGACCTGGGTACTATGCCTTTTATGTCTACCTTTACTTAATTTGTTATGCTATCCCTCTTTTTTTGCTGGCAGAAGAATTCTGCTGATTTTACAACATTTGTCCAACACAGCTATCTCCGTATTTGTATAAAGCTTTCCCGAGGCTAACAAAGTATGCGGAGTTGGCTGGTTGCGAGGTCGATATCCGCCACTTATTACGCTTGTTTTTACCAAGTTTTTGCGAAGGCATTATGATACACCTGTGACATCGCAGGACCGGAGGGCTGATAGTTGGAATGGACGATAGGACGAATTGGAAGTTTTGAAACAAGTATTATTTTATCAAAACCGAGCACTTGGTGTCGGGCCCTGCTAGATTTCCCGAGCAGTGGAATCATAATCGTAGGTGTTGATGACATACACTTGTTATCTTCTTCCGTCCCATTTGATTTTCATTCAATTATTGTACTTTTGTGTTGTTATTAGCTGAGAGGCGTGCACCATTTCTCGTTGTAGGTATTGAAGACTGGGTGACTCGCCTGTTACCTCAGATGGCGGGTATTCGGTATTGGGCGGTCTTCTACAAACGCTTTGGACCAATGGTCTCGTCTAGTAAGTGTTACTTTTGTTTTTGCTTCTGTTGTTTATCGTTATTTATTTTACAACCTCTTTGTGGTGACAGGTCGACGGGCTTCCAAATATAAAGCTCCAGCACCAGAATTCCCCCAGGACATTGCATTGGTACGGATGCAATTTACTTTGGCTGAGTCCGCCCGCGGAGGTCGTACTCAAACTTTGTCAACTAGGGACCCCCCCTTCCTTAAAATATTACTACAAGGGATGAGATCTCTTTCTGGACGATCTACCACCTTATAGATAAGTCCTCTAATGGAGAGGAGTCGCCATCGATAAAGAGGAGGAGAATAGAACTCAGAAAGATCGTCTCCGCTAGCATTGAAAAGAGAAAGGTCATTGCCTTGAGAGCATTGTTCTCACCAATGCCAAACGAAGTGGCCAGTTTTATGGCGGATGCTACTATGGAGGGGATGTCCCTTAGGGCCGAGGGGGTATACCAAGACGGGGAACCTGCACGATCCACTTAAGGTTCCGCATCGTCAGTGGCCAGAGGAGATGGAGTGGTGCTCGCAGAGGATGATGGTTCAGGTTCGGACATAGATACCGAAGAGTTATGGGCCTTTTTGGAGAGAAATACCCGCGTGGAAGTGAGGACAAAGGGTCCTAACCGACACATAATCATTCCCGTGGGTTACGATCTTTTGGAAAACTTTGAGCACGTAGTGTCGTTCTTTTCCCCCCTTATGTGATACTTAAAAGAATGCGGCGCTTCAGGCGATGAGTGATGTAGAGTTATTACAAAGTATTTCTAACAAGCTTTGCGAGTAAATGTTTTTTATTTTCCTATTAGGATTTGTTTTGCATGCGTAATCTACTTACGCTAACTTTCTTTCCTCTGCATGTCAGAATCTCATTATGAAGATCGAGCGTGACCGGAGGGATAAGCGGAGGACCACCATTTTTAAGAAGGTGACCTCCAGGTACAAAGAGTATCGTACCAAGCACCATGCGTTGGCGGATGTCTTCACTCAAGATAGTAAGTTTTAGCTATTTTACATTGGACTTAAACAGAAAGACGAAGAGTTGGCATAGAAAGTTGAAGAGCTGAAGGAGCGGGATGATGAGTTGATGAAGGCCATAGGTTGATGCAACGAACTTGAGCCGACTCTTGCAGCCCAGGACGATGAGATCGAGGTGAGCAAATGGGTGATGGTCGAGAATGCCGATCTTTTGGCACGGGTGGCTTCTTCAAATGCTAATCTTGGGCAAAGGGAAGGGGAGGTTGTCAATCTGAGGGGCGAGTTGAGCGTTAAAGTCGATGAATTGGCTCATGCCAAAAAAGGCAGGGTGACCGCCATATGTGAAGTTGCAGCCTTGGATGATGCCCGTCGTGTTTGTAGTCTAGGCAGATAATGAGGCAGAGATGTCGGTACTCAAGGTGGCGAGGCTAGAAGATCAGATCCAAGATCTGGAGACAGAGTTGTCCAGATTGAATGAACATGTTGTTACTTTGAATGCTGAGGAAGTGCGATGGCAATTGTAGCCGTCTACTCTCAAACTTTTGTCGATCCCATCGTGCCGCGGGATTATTATGAGATGTGGGTTAATTCCAAGGCTTATCTTGAAATGTACAAGTCCCTAAAGGCCAACGTGAAGGTTTCTGAGGTAGTGCAGAAGGGTGTCCGTATTAAAGAACATGCGGCCCGTGAAGCCCGTGGTTATGATCCCGATATGACTGGATAGGACGATATCGATGATGTTGCGAATAGGCTCGCCTCCGACTCTTGGTATAATGAGAAGTATGTCACAAGGGATGATGCGGCATCAGGTAGTTGTATTTATTTTTGTTTTTCCTGGCTATTTTTGTGAGGGTGTCTTCGAGCCCTTTGTAAAAAGTGTTGTAATATAACAATTGTTATGGAATGATTACCTTTTTGTTGTGTATCTCTGAATTGTCATTTTTTGTTTGTTGTGCGGTGAAGGCCCCAGGATTTTTGGCCGTTTGTGTGTAATGTTTTGGATTAGTCGATCGCAGATTTTGAATTAACTCGAGTGAGATTGAGTGTAAAGTAATTCGAACGAGGTAGAATGTTATGTAATTCGAGCCGGGTCGAATGTTATGTAATTTGAGTGAGGTCAAATGTTAAGTAATTCGAGCGAGGTCAAATGTTAAGTAATTCGAGCGAGGTCAAATGTTAAGTATTTCGAGCGAAGTCGAATGTTAAGTAATTCGAGCGAGTCGAATGTTAGTTAATTCGAGTGAGGTCGAATGTAAAAGTAATTCGAGTGAGGTCGAATGTTAGATGCGAAAAAAGAGACTTGATGGAGAGTAAAATGTTGCTTTATTTTATTCATCGGACAATAATATACATGTCCGTTTCATACATATATTGAAAAAGTTTCCACGTATCTAATTCCTTCATCATTTGGCATGGAGAAGCAATCGGCAGGCGGGGTGATGAATCATACTTGAACTTCGAGACATCCCTTTCGTCGCCTCGTTAAAAACTCCCAGAGAAAATCCAATTGGAACAAAATCCGGGTGAGGGGAAAAGAGTATAAATTGAGGGGCATCCTTTTTCAAAAGTTGAAGTATTTGAAGTGGGAGACATTTCAATTGTTTTGTAGTAGTTTTTCTTCCATCGTTTCTAGTTTGAATGCTCATTTGCTTGCTGTTGCTGTGATTTTGTATGGCCCATCCCAATTGGTTCCTAATTTACCTTCTTTCGTGTCTTTTGTTGCTTGCATTTTGGCCTTGAGAACATAGTCTTCGACTTTGAGCGATCGTGTTTTGACCTTTTTATTGTAGTAATTTTTTGCTTGTTGTTTCTGGGTTTCCATTCTTACGTAAACCATGTCTCTTCATTCTTCTACGTCGTCGAGGTCTTGTTTCCTGTTCTCGTCATTGTTTTGTCTGCTTTCATTGGAGTATATTAGGCTAGTATCCCCGACCTCGACATGTATCATGGGGTCAGTCCCGTAGGATAGTAAATATGGTATTTTGCATGTGCTCATTTGTGGCGTGGTGCAGTAGGCCCATAGTACCTCTTGTAGAAATTTCGGCCATAACCTTATGGAGTCTTCGAGCTTTTTATTTAAGATGTTCAATATTGTTTTATTGGAGGATTCGGCTTGACCATTGCCGGCAGGATGATATAATGTGGAGAGTATTCTTTTGATGTTCCATTTTTCGAAGAACTCGATGGTCTTTTTCCCGGTGAATTGGGGCATATTGTCACAGCTGATTTCTATAGGAATGCAGAAATTAAATATGATGTTCCTCCATATGAGTATGATGGCTTCATGTTCGCATATTTGGGTGAATGCACCTGCTTCCACCCGTTTGGAAAAGTGGTCAGTTAAAATCAAAAAAAAAATATCTTACCTTGCCCCACTGGGAGGGGTCCAACGATGTTCATTCCTCATTTGATGAATGACTATGGAGAGGTGACAGAGTGGAGGTGTTCGCCCACTTGATGGATCATAGGTTCATACTTTTGGCACTGATTTCACCTCTTGATGTAATCTGCGGCATCATTTTTCATAGTGGGCCAGTAATATTCTGCCCAAAAGAGGCATCTGACGAGGGCTCGGTTGCTCGTATGGGCACTACAATGACGTTCGTGTACTTCTTCGAGCACGTGCCTTGTTTGATTCGGCCCTAAGCATTTCTCCATGAGGCCATCTAACGTTCTCTTGCACATGCCATGATTTATTTTGAACCTGGGCGCCTGCATTTCAAGCTTTTTGGCTTCCTTTTTATCTTGTGGGAGTACTCCCTCGTGCAAATATTTCATGATGCGGTTGGGCCGGTCCCAAGTCAAATATATAGAATATACCTCAAGTTGGTCTATTGACGAGTGGATGAGGGTGACCATGTTTTCTTTAGTGATATTTTTGGTGGCTGCTTCTAATTTGGCGAAGCCATATGCCTTGATGTTTTGCATTCGAGGTAACTGGTCGAGTCGATATTCATCAAATTCTGGTAGTAGTTTATCAATTTCACTCAGGTACTTTTGTAGCCTTTGCTCTTTGATTTCGAAAGTCTTGTAACTTTGAGAGCTAGCTTTAATCCTGCAATTACGGCCTCATACTCGGCCTCATTGTTTGTCATATCGGTGCATCGTACGGATTGGTAGATAACTTCGCCTGTTTAGACCTCGAGTACGAGACCCAATCCAAATCCTGACGTGTTAGATGCATCATTGGTGTCAATGACCTAAAGGTCGGGTTGCCCAGAGGAAGTACGAGAAGCTTCCTACTCGACCTCGGGCATTATTTTGGCACTGAAATTAGTGATGAAGTCGGTGAGTAACTGCAATTTTATCATTGTTAGCGGCTGATTATATGGCCCACTTGGCCAGTCTTCCTGACAATTCAGGTTTATGTAGGATGCCCCGGAGAGGGGAGGTCGTCACCACTGATATGGGTTGGCACTGAAAATAGGGTCAAAGCTTTCGTGAAGCTATAACCAATGCTATAGCCAATTTCTCGAGGTGAGGGTACCTCGTTTCGGCATCGACCAGGGTTTTGATAATATAATAAATTGGAGATTGCGTACCTTTGTTTTCGCGGACCAACACCACATTTACTGGACCTTGTGAGACGACCAAATATATTAGGAGGCATTTGTCACGACCTGGATTTCCCACCTTCGGGAGTCGTGATGGCACCTACTATCGGAGCTAGGCAAGCCAAATATTACAATAATTCTGCTGATTTATTTAAACAATTATAATAAACTGAAACAATAATTAAAATTAAGCGGAAGAAGTTTAATAAAACGAAATCATAATACGAAAGTTTAAAACATATCTCCACCCAAAATCTGGTGTCACTAGCTTAGAGACTACTAAAGAATGCTACAAACAAGTCTGAATGGAAATACAAAACGTTTGTCTCGGTACAAGGAAAACAAACTAAACATAGAAAAGGACTCCGGCCTGCGAACATCAGATAGGCTAGCTCGAAGTCCCTGGACTGAAGTTAGGTCCCGAACGAATAGACTACTGTTGTGGTCCAAAAGTTTCTTCGGTACCGTAATCTGTGCAAAAAGCACAGAAGTATAGCATCAGCACAACCGAACCCATGTGCTGGTAAGTGCCTGGCCTAACCCTGGCGAAGTAGTGACGAGGCTAGACAGGACCTACTAAATTAACCTGTGGAGATATATATATATATATATATGTATATATTTACAAGACAACGGAAATAACAACAAAGAAATGCCAACAGTAAAAGGGAATGGGACATGCCTGGGAGATACAGTAAAGAGCAAATCAATAGATATAACAATATAACCATCTAAATACGATAACTCGTATGTATATGTTTAAGTGGACGGCATGCCACACGATCCCATTTATTAGTATATAAGTGGTCGGCGTGCCATACGATCCCAATTCATATTTCATAGGTAGATGGCGTGCCACACGATCCCATATTATATTTCATAAGTGGTCGACGTGCCACACAATCCCAATTCATAATTCATAAGTGGTCGGCGTGCCACACGATCCCATTTCATAATTCAAAAGTGGTCGGCGTGCCACACGATACCATATTATAATTCATAAGTGGTCAACGTGCAACAAGATGCCGCATTATAATGAATAGCACAAATAATCTCTCCAAAGGAGGTCCCATTAGGGAAATTCAACAACATAACAATTAAACCCGGCAAGGGTATAACTAACAGCCCAAATATCCCGGCAAGGGAGAATTCAAATAGTAACAGTCTACTCGTCCTGGCAAAGGAATCATTGCATCACATTCTCTTTTAGTTCATTTCATTATTATCTAACACTTTACATGGAAATTATCAATTTCACAAGATAGTTGTGCCATATCTTTCGAATTAAAGAATTTACGACTCAGGCTCATGCTAGACACCGGTGTATCGGTCATGCTAGACACCGGTGTATAGATACTCGTCACCATGCCTATACACCGTACTCGATCATTTAGAAAATAGTAGTCAAACACCCTAATCCTATTCCCTCAAGCCAAAGTTAGATCAAACACTTACCTCGGTCCAAAAATAGCATTCAAGCCTCTAACACCGCCTTTCCTCTAGAATCCAACTCCAAAACAACGATATCTAGCCATAATTAGTTCAATATTATTAATAATGGCTCAAAAACACAATTCCATAGCCTAGAAATGAATTCACTATCATTCTTCTAAAAATGCCAAAATCCGACCTCGGGCCCATAAGGTCCAAACTCGAGGCTCAGACCAAAACCCAATCATCTATAACCCCAAGAGTTCAAATATGTAATTTTTTAAAGATTCGACCCCAAATTGAGGTTGAATCGCCCAAAATCCCTAAAGCCCTAACTCTACCCAAAAGCCCTAATTCCAACCTTGATTTCATGGTTTTAGGATTAGGAATTTACTAATTATTGAAGAAAAGTGAAGGAATTAGGTGCGGAATTACTTACCCAAAAGGTCTTGGAAGAGGGGAGCTTCAATGGAGTCCTGAAGCTTGATGGAGAAGAGATCTCGTGATAAAAATGGTCCAATCCCGTAATACATTCTTCTGTTTTTAGAAGAATTCAGTGAAGGAAAATTTTTCTATGCGTTCGCGACATAAGGCCGCGTTTGCGAAAGAGGGCAGGCTAGGTACTCTATGCGTTCGCGGGGGACCTATGCGAACACATAGAAGGAAAACTAGGGAGGTCCAGGTGGTCTACACGTTCGCGATAGAAGGCATGCGAACGCGTTGAAGAAGTTGCCAGAACAATGCGAACGTGAAGGGATTCCGCGAATGCAAAGGAGGTTGGGGTCACAAGGCATTCCAAACGTGAGACTACTGTGCGTTCGCATACAGTAAAGGGTCTTTGCAAAATTTACAGAAAATCTGCTAAGTTTTTAAGTGCAAAACCACCCCGAACCACCTCCGAAACACTCCCGAGCCCTCGGGGCTCCCAGCCAAACACACACACACTAACTCAATAACATCCAAAGAACTTAGTTGAGCGATCAAATCGCCAAAATAACATCAAAATCCACGAATTAAACCAAAAATTATCATTTTTCATTTCAAACTTCATAAACCTCGAACTTTAGATATTTAGGTCCGAAACACGTCAAACGATGTTCGATTTCGACCAAATTTCAGAGAAAGCGCTTAACGCATAATTAAGACTTGTACTGGGCGACGGAACCAAAAGACGAGCCTGATACCTATATTTTCTAACTCATTTTCATTTTAATTTTTCATATCATTTTTAGGAAAATATTTTCTTTCAAAAATTCCATACTCGGGCTTAGGACCTTGGATTTCGATTCCGGAAATACGCCCGAGTCTCATATTTTCCTACGGACCTCCTGGGACTGTCACATCACAGGTCCGAGTCTGTTTACCCAAAATGTTGACCAAAGTCAACTGTATCCATATTAATATCAAAATTCTTCAAATTTTTCACAGAATTCACATATTTTAACACAGAAATTGTTTTTGGCTTTGCGCTTGGACTGTGCATGCAAATCGAGGCAACTAAAGTGAGGTTTTTAAGGCCTTGAAAGCACGAAGAAGGTAGAATTACGGTGATGACCCTTTGGGTCGTCATATCCTCCACCTCTAAAACAACCGTTCATCCTCGAACGGACAAAGAAAGAAGTGCATGAGTCGGGAAATAGATGGGGATAACGGCTCTGCATATCAGACTCGGACTCCCAGGTCGATGCCTCTGGCGGCTGACCTCTCCACTGAACACGCGCCAAAGAAAAACTCTTCGACCTCAACTGTCGAACTTGCCGGTCTAAAATAGCCACCGACTCCTCCTCATATGACAGATCCTTGTCCAATTGGACACTTCTGAAATCTAATACGTGGGCTGGATCGCCGTGATACCTCTGAAGCATGGATACATGAAAAACTGGATGCACGGCTGACAAGCTACGCGGCAAGGCAAGTCTATAAGCCATCTCTCCCACGCGATCAAGAATCTCAAATGGGCCTATAAACATAAAGCTAAGCTTGCCCTTCTTCCGGAATCTCATCAAGCCCTTCATAGACGATACACGGAGCAATACTCGCTCACCAACCATGAAAGACACATCCCTGACCTTGCGATCTGCATAACTCTTCTGCCTAGACTGAGTTGACCGAAGTCTATCCTGAATGATCTTGACCTTATCCAAGGCCCCCTGAACTAGATCTGTAGCCAATAACCATGCCTCTCCCAGCTCAAACCTTCCGACTGGTGACCTACATCGCCTACCATACAACGCCTCATACAGAGCTGTCTGAATGCTGGACTGGTAGCTGTTGTTGTAAGAAAACTCTTCTAAAGGCAAGAACTGGCCCCACGAGCCTCCAAAATCAATAAAGCAGGCTCGGAGCATATCCTCAAGGATCTGAATAGTCCTCTCAGACTGACCATCCGTCTAGGCATGAAATGTTGTACCCAACTGCACCTGGGTGCCCAACTCCTGCTGTACCACTCTCCAAAAATGCAAGGTAAACTGCGGGCCCCGGTCTGAAATGATAGATATAGGCACCCCATGAAGGCGAACGATCTCTCCAATATAAATCTCAGCATATCTCTCGGACGAATTGGTGGTGGCAACTGGAATAAAATGCACTGACTTGGTCAGCCTATCAACAATAACCCATATAGCGTCAAACTTCGTACAGGTCATCGGAAGGCCAGAAACGAAATCCTTGGTAATTCTCTCTCACTTCCACTCGGGAAGCTCAATCCTCTGAAATAAACCACCTGGCCTCTGATGCTCGTACTTAACCTGCTGACAGTTCAGAAATAAGCCACATATGCAACAATGTCTTTTTTCATTCTATGCCACCAATAATGATGCCTCAAATCCTGATACATCTTCGCGGTGGCCGGATGAATCGAATACCGAGAACTGTGGGTCTCCGCTAAGATCAACTCCTGAATACCGTCAACATTGGGCACACAAACTTGCCCCTGCAATCTCAATGCACCATCATCTCCCAAGGTCATCTTCTTGACACCTATCCGTTGCACCGTGTCTCTTAGGACACACAAATAGGGATCATCAAACTGCCAATCCCGAATACGCTCCATCAACGATGAATGAACAACCGTGCAAAGCTAACACCCTCATAGGCTCAGAAATATCCAATCTCACAAATCGATTGTCCAAGGCCTGAACATCCAAAGCAAGCAGTCTCTGGCTGAACGAAATATAGGCAAGACTACCCATACTAGCGGACTTCTTACTCAATGCATCGGCAACCACATTGCTTTCCCCGGGTGGTATAAGATAGAAACATCATAGTCTTTCCACAACTCCAACCACCTTCTCTGCCTCAAATTCAACTCCTTTTGATTGAACAAGTACTAAAGTCTCTTGTGATCTGTGTACACCTCACACGTCACACCATATAAATATTGCCTCCAGATCTTCAAGGCATGAACAATGGCTGCCAACTCTAGGTCATGAACTGGATAATTCTTCTCGTAGATCATTAACTGCCTTGAATCATATGCTATGACTCTACCATTCTGCATCAACACTGTGCCAAGCCCAATATGAGAAGCATTACAATAAATAGCATAAGGCATTGATCCAGTGGGCAAAACCAATAACGATGCCGTAGTCAGAGCTTCCTTGAGCTTATGGAAGCTCGCCTCGCACTCATCTGACCACCTAATCTAGGCACCCTTCTGGGTCAATCTCGGCATCGGCGCTGCAATGGATGAAAACCCCTATACAGACCGTTGGTAGTAACCAGCTAACCCCAAAAAACTCCGGATCTCTGTAGCTGACGCTGGTCGAGGCCAGTTCTTGACTGCCTAAATCTTTTTCGGGTCCACATGAATACCCTCTGAGCTTGTCGAAGTTGTGTTTGCCTTGAAAATATGGCGGCATTATCTTTTTGGGGTTCATGTAGATGTGTTTTCAGACCACAAGAGTCTCCAGCACACTTCGAGATCTTGGCGTACAATGGACTATCCTTTAGAGTCTGAAGAACCACTCTGAGGTGATGCTCATGCTCCTCCTAACTCCGGGAGTATATCAGAATGTCGTCAATGAATATAATCATGAACAAATCCAAAAATAAGGCCTGAACACTCGGTTCATTAACTCCATAAATGCTTTCGAGGCATTGGTCAACCCAAATGACATGACCAAAAACTCATAATGCCCATACCAAGTGCGAAATGATGTCTTAGGCACATCAGACGCCCTAATTCTCAGCTGATGATAACCAGATCTTAAATCTATCTTCGGGAACACCCTAGCACCCTGAAGCGGGTAGAATAAATCATCAATCCTCGGTAGTGGATACTTGCTCTTTATCGTCACCTAGCTCAACTACCAGTAATCAATGCACATCATCATCGAATTCTTCAAAAATAACACTGGCGCACCCCAAGGCGTTACACTGGGTCTAATGAAACCCTTATCAAGCAAGTCCTGAAGCTTCTCCTTCAACTCTTTCAACTCTGGGGGGGGGGGGATACGACGGAATGGAAATAGGCTGAGTGTTTGAAGTCAAATCAATACAAAAATCAATATCCCTGTCGCGGCATACCCAGCAGGTCTGAAGGGAAAACCTCGCAAAATTCCCTAACAATAGGAACATAGTCAATAGATGGAACCTCTGCGCTGGAGTCGAGAACATACGCTAGATTTCTAGACACCCCTTCTCGACCATAAGTCAAGCCTTGACATATAAAATAACTAGGGTCCCTCTCCACTCAAGTCGGGGAAAATCTGGTAAGGTCAAGGTCACGGCCTTGGCGTGATAATACAAAATAGCATGATATGGGGACAACCAATCCATCCCCAATATAATGCGAAGTCCACAATATCTAAGAACAATAAGTCAACACGGGTCTCAAGACCCTAAATACTACCACACACGAACGATGCACTCAATCGGCCACTATATAATCATCCACCGGTGTAGGCACATATACACGAATACCCAAAGCCTCACCAGACATAACCAAATAGGGTGAAAAATAGGATAACACATATGAATACGTGGATCCCGGATCAAATAACACTGAAGCACCTCTATTACAGACCAGAATAGTACCTGTAATCACGACATCTGATGACTCGGCCTCTGGTCTGGCTGGCAAAGCATTACCACGGGGATGTGCCCCACCTCCCGGAACTGTGTCTATAAGATGATCAGATACCGGCTAACCCCTACCTCTAGCGGTCCGAGCTCCTCCTCTCTGGTCCTTACCTCCCCCTCTATGGCCTCTATCCCGACCTCTAGATGGCTGGGCGGCCTGGGGATCACCTGCTACCTGAATCATGGGACGAGGACCCAGCTGCTAAGAGACGTCAGATGCTCGAGGTAAATACCTGGAAATATGTCTCGCGTCGCCGCATGTGTAACAGGACCTTGGCTACTGAGAACAACGGACTGGTGGTACACTGATAGGTGCTGATGGTAAGCTGGAAAGCTACTGGTTAGAATATTGTGGCTGGAAACCACGCCCACATGTAGTACCATGTGAAACCTGAAGTGCTGACTCAAAGGGTCTCTGAGGGTGGCCTCTAACATATGAATCCCTACCTCTAGATGAGATACCACTGAACATACCAGAATGACGAGGCCTCTTATCTTACCCCTGACTACCTCCTCATGCAAGTGCCATCTATGTCCTGCGGGCCGCATTGGCCGCCTCTTGAAAAGACATATCACTACCGGCACTCATAGCCATATGAAGCCTGATTGGCTGAATCAACCCATCAATAAATCTCCGCACCCTCTCTTTATCTCAGTGGGGAGTATAACAATAGCATGGCATGCCAATTAAATAATCGAGTCTAATACTACGTGACTGTCATAGTACCCTAATGAAGTCGCTCAAACTGCCTGCGTAGAGCATCTCGCTCAGTCACCGGGAAACACTTCTCTAAGAACAACTCTGCAAACTGATCCCAAGTCAATAACGGCGACCCTGTTGGTCTAGATAAACAATTGTCCCTCCACCAAGTCTTCCCGGATCTTGCAAGCCGAAAGGTGACGAAGTCGACCCCATTGGTCTTTACAATACCCATAGTCGTGAGAACCTCATGGAAGCTAAATAAGAAGTCTTGGGGGTCCTTTGTAGAAGCACCGCTGAAGGTGGTGGTGAAGAGCTTGGTGAACCTATCAAGCCTCCACAAAGAATATGCGGACATCGCCGAACCATCGCCGGTCTGAGATGGAATACCTGCCTGGGCTTCCACCTGAGGCTGAGGAGCTACTTGAACTGCTGGAACCTGAGGCTGAGGAGATACCTGCTCCAGAGCAAGCGTAGCGGGAGTATGAACTCCTCCCCCAGACTGATATGTGGCTAGTGCCGGGGGAAGCAAACCCGCACTAGAGACACTCTCTATAAAGCCTACCAATTGGACCAAAGCATCATGGAGTACTGGATGGCTATAAAACCCTCTGGGACCTAAGTTGGGCCCATTGGACCTGCTGGTACTGGAACCTCCTCATCATAGTCAACATGAGGCTCCACCTCTAGGACTGCTGTTCGGAGCTGAGCTCTGCCCCGACCTCGGCCTCGCCCTCTGCCCTTAAAAGGAGCTGCTGCTGGGGGCTCAGGGTGCTGCACGGTAGAAGAATAAGAATGTGTTCTCGCCATCTACGAAAGAACAAAGTAGAATGATAATCAATAATTGAGAAATAAATCGCATTACAAGAATGAACAAAGTGAAATTTTCCTAACTCTGTAGCCTCTGGGGGATAAATACAGACGTCTCCGTACTAATCCCTCAGACTCTACCGAGCTTTTCCGTGAGTTGTGAGACCTAAGTAACCTAGTGCTCTGATACCAACTTGTCACGACCCAAATTTTCCACCATTGGGAGTCATGATGGCGCCTACTATTAGAGCTAGGCAAGGCAAACATCACAATAATTATGATGATTTATTTAAACAATTGTAATAAACTGAAACAATAATAAAAATTAAGAGGAAGACTATTAATAAAACGAAATCATAATGCGGAATTTTAAAACATATCTCTACCCAAGTCAGAATAGAAATACAAAATGTTTGTCTCGGTACAAGGAAAACAAACTAAACATAGAAAAGGACTCTGGCCTGCGAACGTCAACTAGGCTATCTCGAAGTCCCTGGACTGAAGTCAGATCCAGATCGAATAGGCTACTGTTGTGGTCCAAAAATTGCTCCGCTACCATAATCTATGTAAATAGCACAGAAGTGTAGCATCAGCACAATCGACCCCTTGTGTTGGTAAGTGCCTGGCCTAACCCCGGCGAAGTAGTGACGAGGCTAGATAGGACCTACCAAAATTAACCTGTGCAGATATATATATATATGTAAAAGATAGTGGAAATAACAACAAAGAAATACCAATAGTATAAGGGAAAGGGACATGCTCAGAGAGATACAACAAAGACCAAATGAACAGATATAACAATGTAACCATCTCAATACTATAACTTGTATGTATATGTCTAAGTAGACGGTGCACCACACGATCCCATTTATCAGTGCATAAGTGGTCAGCATGCTACATGATCCCAATTCATATTTTATAGGTGGACGGCATGCCACACGATCTCATATTATAATTCATAGGTGGTCGGCGTGCCACACGATCCCGACTCATAATTCATAAGTGGTCGGCGTGCCACACGATCCCATATTATAATGAATAGCACAAATAATCTCTCCAAAGGATGTCCCATTAGGGAAATTCAACAACATAACAATTAAACCCCGCAAGGGTACAACTAACAGCCTAAATATCCCGGCAATGGAGAATTCCAATAGTAACAGTCTACTCGTCCCAGCAAGGGAATTATTGCATCACATTCTCGTTTAGTTCATTTCATTATTATCTAACACTTTACTTGGAAATTATCAATTTCACAAGAAAGTTGTGCCATATCTTTCGAATTAAAAGCATATACGACTCACGGTCATGCTAGACACCGGTGTATAGATACTCGTCACCATGCCTATACATCGTACTCGATCATTTAGCAAATAGAAATCAAACACCGTAATCCTATTCCCTCAATCCAAAGTTAAATCAAACACTTACCTCGGTCCGAAAATAGTAATCAAGACTCTAACACCGCCTTTCGTCAAGAATCCAACTCTGAAACAATGATATCTAGCCATAATTAGTTCAATATTATCAATAATGGCTCAAAACACAATTCCATAGCCTAGAAATGAATTTCCTATCATTCTTTCAAAAATGCCAAAATTCGACCCCGGGCCCACATGGTCCAAACTCGAGGCTCGGACCAAAACCCAATCACCCATAACCCCACGAGTTCAAATATGTAATTTGTTTAAGATTCGATCCCAAATTGAGGTTGAATCTCCCAAAATCCCTAAAGCCCTAACTCTACCCAAAAGCCCTAATTTCTACCTTGATTTCATGGTTTTAGGCTTAGGAATTTACTAATTATTGAAGAAAAGAGAAGGAATTTGGTGGGGAATTACGTACCCAAAAGGTCTTGGAAGAGGGGAGCTTCAATGGAGTCCTAAAGCTTGATGGAGAAGAGAGCTTGTGAGAAAAATGGTCCAATCCCGTAATACACTATTCTGTTTTTAGAAGAATTCACTGAAGGAAAATTGTTCTATGCGTTTGCAAATGAGGGCAGGCTAGGTACTCTATGCGCTCACGGGGGACCTATGCGAACGGATAGAAGGAAAACTAGGGGGTCCAGGTGGTCTACGCGTTCGCGATAGAAGGCATGCGAACGTGTTGAAGAAGCTGCCAGAACAATGCGAACGCGAAGGAGGTTGGGATCATAAGGCATTGCGAACGCGAGACTACTGTGTGTTTGCATACAGTAAAGGGTCTGTGCAAAAATTGCAGAAAATTTGCTAATCTTTTATGTGGAAAACCACTCCAAACCACCTCTGAAACACTCCCGAGCCCTGGGCTCCTAACCAAACACACACACTAACTCAATAACATCTTACAAACTTAGTCGAGCGACCAAATCACCAAAATAAAATCAAAATCCACGAATTAAACCCCAAAATCATCATTTTTTTCATTTCAAAATTCATAAACCTATAACTTTAGATATTTAGGTCCGAAATACATCAAACGATGTCCGATTTCGACCAAATTTCACTAATAGAGCTTAACGCATAATTAATACTTGTACGAGGCGTCGAAACAAAAATTCGAGCTCGATACCTATATTTTCTAAAACATTTTCATTTTAAGTTTTTTTATCATTTTCAGGAAAATAATTTCCTTCAAAAACTCCATACTTGGGCTTGGGACCTCGAATTTCGATTCCAGGAATGCGCCCGAGTCTCATATTTTCCTATGGACCTTCCAGGACCGTCACATCACGGGTCCGGGTCCGTTTACCTAAAATATTGACCAAAGTCAACTATATCCATTTTAATATCAAAATTCTTGAAATTTTCCATAGAATTCACATATTTTAACACAGAAATGTTTTTTGGCTTTGCGCCCGGACTGTGCAAGCAAATCGAGGCAACTAAAAGTGAGGTTTTTAAGGCCTTAGAAGCACGAAGAAAGGTAGAATTACGATGATGACCCTTTAGGTTGTCACAACGTTCGCCAGGTTCTACTTTGGCAAGTAGTGGGGGCGAGGACAAGTATGCCTTTCGTTCTCTTAAGGAATCGAATGTTTTGAATTCCATTGGAGCCTCTCGTCTTTTTTCAACACGTTGACAATTTTGTGGCATCTGTCGGATGACCGCGAGATGAATATCGATAGGGGTAGCTATACGGCCAGTCAATTTTGCACATATCTCTTGCTTGTTAACACTTCAGTTATCCCTTCAATAGCTTTATCCGGATTGACTTCAATGCCTCTTTGTGATACCAAGAAATCAAGCAATTTGCCCGAGGTTACGCCGAAGGTGCATTTTCTAGGGTTTAGCCGTACCGCCTTAATATACTGAAGGCCTTTTTCAAGTGGTCGATGTGTTCTTCTTTCCTTTTTGATTTGACCAACATGTCATCAATATAAACTTCCATTTCCTTGCAGAGTTGACCTTTGAAAATCTTGGTGGCCAACATTTGGTACGTTGCCCCTGCATTCTTCAACTCGAATGGCATGACTCTGTGAAAGATGTGAGGCAAGTGAAAGGAGTATTTTTGGCATGCCGTGTATAGGTCTGTGAAATCTATGCACATCCACCATTCCCCGTATTTCTTTTTTACCTGGACCACATTGGCGACCCATTGGGGGTATTTTGATTTCCGGATGGAATTGTTGGCAAGAAACTTATTCACTTCATCACTGACAGCCTTGTGGATTGCGACATTGAATTTTCTTCTTATTTACCGCATTACTGGATAGAGTGGGTCAGCGTTCAACTTGTGTGTGGCAACGTCTTTTGGGATGCCCGACATATCTGCATGGGAGAAGGAAAACAAATTGACATTGTAAATTTAAAACTTGTGAAATTTACCTAGTTTTGATAGTTTTTGTCCAATGTAAGCCTTTTTGTTGATGTCACTGTTGTTCAGTTGGACGTGATCGAGGTCTTCTACTGTTGACTGAGCGGCTTCTACGATGTGGGGGTCCCTGATGACGTTTGTTTGTACATCGAGTCCGGTCCCTGACTTTGGTAATTGCTATACTTTGGCGTCTGGTCCTTTGAACAGTTGGGTGACGTTCAGTCCAGGGTAATACGATAGCATTCTTAGGCGGTGCGGTGTTCGCCTCGGATGCTGAATATTCCCCATGGAGTAGGGAACTTGATTACTTGATATATGCTTGACAGGATGGCCCTCATGGCATGTATCTACAGCCACCCTACGATGGTGTTGTAAGTTATGTCTAGGGTAAAGCCCCGGGCCAGTAAGGGTAGTGTTATCTCCCTAGAGGTTCATTCAACTGCATTGTTAAAACCGGTTAGTGTTATGCAATACATTATTATCTTATCTCTGAGTCTCATATATGTGAGGAATCGAGGGTGGATAATAACGGGGCATTTCCGTTGTCTACCATTATTATTTTCACATCAGTATCTAAAATACATGAAGTAATAATAAGAGCATCAAAATAAGGGAAAGTCAAATAGTCGGTATATGACTTATCGAAGATAATACTGTCTCTGAGGTCGTCATATCATTCATGAGTGATCGACCACTTCGTTTTATGTGTAGTGGTGAACTTCACATGGCTGATCACTAATTCATCGCCTCTGCTGATGATCATTTGGATGATGCGGGCGGATTGGGCGGCCCCTAGTGTTGTTCATATCCGCGAACAAATTTGGCTCATCCATGGTCGCTCATTAGTTCCCTCAGTTGCCCTTGGTTCGGCATGTTTACTACCTCTTGCCGTAGAGCTATGCATTCCTTAGTTTCCGCTCCTGGTGAAATTTGTAGAGGATATTCGACTTTTAGGTACTTGGGTCGGATATCATCTTTTGTGGCCTTTTCACCTTTGTCCAAGCTTCTCTAGTGCGTACACTATTTCTGAAGGGGAAACACAAAAATTGTGAGCAAATAAGAGCGGATGCATACCTCTTTTGTTTCATTGAGTCCGTGTATACGGCCTAGACGACCCTTCCGCATGTCGAGGAGATGGTGGGACGGCTGTTCTGATGTAAGGTTGATGTCTTTCTCGATTGAGAGGGGGACATGTCTGATCTCTTCGACCGTCATTGCGATGATCTTTTCTCGACTCTGTTTGAAGTGATGTCAACTGTTGGGTCGGACCATTAAGGTCATCCTCGTCGTCTCTCACCTCGGTGCAGTAGGCATTGTGTATTTCTTCCCAAGTAGTGGGAGGATATTTCATGAGCCTGCTTAACAACGTATTTGTGGCTCTCGATCTGTTCATGTGCAACCCGTTTTGGAAAGCTGCTACCGCCATCCCTTCTGATATATTTGGTAGGCTCATTCTCACCATGTTAAACCGGGCGAGGAAGTCCCTGAGTTCCATGCCAGGAAATTGCCTAGCGCCGAATATATCATTCACCCTGGGCTCTGCCTTTTTAGCCCCTCCATGGGTGGTGACGAACATGTCGGCTATTTCCTAGAACATTTCTATTGACCGTACTGGCAGTTGTGAATAACAGGTTAAGCCTCCCCCCTCGTTAAGGTTTCGTCAAACTTTTTCAGTAACACTGATGGTTCTTTCTCCTTTGAAAGGTCATTGCCCGTTACCACTATGACGTAATGGATGATTTGATCTTCGGGGTTTGTAGTACTGTCGTAGGCATGTGGAGTCGCTTCCTCGCTATATGGTTGTTCGATGAACTGACCAAGGTCTCGTTTTGGTAGAAACTTTGGGGTGCCCGGTATCTTATCCACCCTTTCTTGATGCTCCCTCATCTAAACGTTGAGTGCCTTGTTTTCATTTTTCATTTCTTCCATTTTCTTTACAATGGCTACGATTGCACCATTACCTACATGAACAGTGGTATATGTGTTACCTATTTGAGGGACCAGTGTTGATACCCAATTTTTCCTATATATTTTCACATGCAAAATACCTTTCAAAATAACATGTATATACATATATAAGTATGTCCCAAGGTCCTATTATTTTTCTCAATTTCTTAAAGATTTTAAAATTAATTTTATTACCCTATTTAATCAGGAAAAATCCAATAAGTGTTCCTAAAATTAGCATTTTGCCAATTCATTTATTGGATTATCATATTTATACTAAAATATAACTAGTATAATTTTTCCACACATTTCCAAATTTATTTTGTATTTTTAAAAGCTAAATTGCATATAACTACAATAATAGCCTACTTTAAGATTTAATTGTGTTTATAACTACAAAATTGGCTCCAATACTTTTTATATAATATTTATATGTTATTAATTAATTTAGTACCTTTAATTTGTTTTTTTAAATTTATTTTCCTACTTTTTATAAAATAAATAAGGGAAAATGGCTATTTAAATGTTAGCCTGTTTTATTTCAGTTTTGGCCAGATTTGGCACCCCTAATCCACCCCAATTTTAATTTCAATTGCACAGTCCAATTCCAAAATTATCCGACCCACGACCTTTAGAAATAACCCACCCAGCCCCCTTTAAATCCCAGTCGTTGATCTATTAGATCAACGGCTCACGTTCTTTCTTTCCTTTTTTATTTACCAACACTCCCCAACCCTAATCATTTGTCACTGGTAGCCGCCTTTGACCCCCCCCCCCTCCTATTCTCTCAAAGCTTCTCAACCCCCTAGCCGCCTCCCACCACTTCCGCCCTGAAAGCTACCAGAATCCATGGCTTCCAAGGCTTTGAGAGTAATATACTCACCTCTTATTGCTCCTACGCACCGGATTTGTGAAGATTTAAGGCTTGACCACGAAGAAGCTTGGTCGAGGCTTCATTTGATTCAAGATCTATGGCCATCTCCGGCCTGCTCCGGTGAGCCATGCCTGTTCCGAGCCTAGTTTTGACTTCTCCGGATTAGATCATTGACTTTTCCAAGTCTTTCTCACTAATGTGGTTCTTTTGAAACCCTAATCCTTCGATGTTTTTCTGATCTCCTTAGATCTGTTCTAGATCCATGCTTTACTTAAATTTTAAAACGATTTTCCTAACTTTTCATTCAAAAATTACTTTCAAAATCATCCCTTTTCCGACCTAGGGTTTTTTCTAAAACTATTTAAATGTTTCTCTGACTTTTTTTTTCTTTTTATGTGTATTTGCCTCTACTGTGTTCTTATATTTTCTTCTAATGTGTTCTTGTATACTTCTTCTACTGTATTTTCCTATACCGTGTTCTCGTATGCTTTTTCTACTATATTTGCCTCTACTTTATTCTTATGTGTTTCTCCTACTGTATTTTCCATTATTATATTCTTAAGTGTTCTTATTAAATTCCACCTACTGAGTTCTGGTTAAGTTTTGTCAAAGAAACTTTTTGATATGCTTCTCCGACTATTCTTATCAATTTTCCCATAATGTTTCGAATTAGTTTCTTCTACTCTATTTTCTTTGAGCTCTTCTACAGTGTTCTGCATGTTACTTTTCTATCATGTTTCTCATGAGTTTCTGTTGCTAAAAGAAACATGTAAGCCTACTCTTGCCTCTTTCAACTTCCCTATTTCCCATATACCCATATGTACTAGTTTGAGTTGTTTACCTTTCCCTTTCCCCTTTCAACACTCTACTTCTGCACTTGCAATCTCTCTCTTAGTCCCTATGTTCTACCCCCTCTTGTGAGACTTGCCTTGCTAATTTGAGTTTCCTTTAAACTTGGACACTTGAGGGCCGACCCTTCCACACTGCACAATGTCTCAATCTGGTGATACATTTGGGTGTGAGCAGTATGAGACTCTTAAGGAACTATGACACATCCAAATGGGGGAAAGACTTTGGAACATGATCTCTTGGAGTTGGTTTAATACATATTTCAGAAAGGAAGTATGAATTAGTCTCTCCTTGGTTGTAACTTTTTATTTTTGATGTATTTTATTTTTTTATCTTTATTCTGGGTTGTATTAATTTGTCATAAATTCTTAGGGATGGCTAGTAAAAAAATGAGGGATAACTATGTATGCAAACGATAGATATCCTACCTATAAGTAGTTTCTGAATTTCTGCATTCTCATATAAATGTCATGCCTATAGTTTATTTTGAATTTCTACACTCTCATATAGATGGCCTGCCTATAGGTTACTTCTGAACTTCTGCATTTCTCATATAGATACCATGTCTGTAGGAATTCTGCATTCTCTCATATAGATACCATGTCCATAGGAATTCTGCATTCTCTCATATAGATACCATGTCTATAATTACCTAGAAATCTGAATGTTGCGCATGCAAATAGAAAATATGCTTATAGATCTTTCTGAATCTTTCATATACCTTGTTAATTAGGCAATCATGTTTATAGGTATTAAATAACCAACTGCAATTAAATATCATGTTCATAGGTTTTAAACGAAATTCAGCACCTAGATATTATGTTTATATGGTTTCTATATTTTACTATGTCTATAAAAGTGTTTAAAATCAACAATACATAGAAAGCAAGCCTATAGGAGCTATTTATAAAGTCTGAATCATTTCACTCACTTACAAGTCTAAAACCAGTGATAACTACGAACCATTAGTTGCAGAGCGTATAACCTTTTGCTAAAACTTGCCTTTCTTTAATAATCTGGCAACTTTTCTTAAGTCGATATATATATTCAGTTTACTTCATTGTTTCTGAAATCAATAGATATCATGTCTATAGGGTCCTCATCCAACACTTAGGCGAACCTTAGGGAAAAATTATAAACCGAAGCAGATTTTATAAACTTAATCAGCAGGCAGGCCTGATTCGGGCTTTTTATCTGAACTATGTAATAAATCAGTCTGCCTCAACCTTTATATTTTAATCAGTCCCTAATCAGTATGTGCAAGACAAGCTAAATTATGTGCTTCTTTGTCAAAGGACGTATATCTTATCCTTTTACTTCTTATTTGCTTCCTCAACTTGTTATACGTGTTATTGTATGTCGCCTTAGAGTTTTTGCCTTTGAAACTATAAACAAGACTAATATCCATTCCTTTTAGGATTAGTAGTCCTAAATGCCTTCGGGACTGATAGGATTAGGGCGGGTAATAACATGCAATAAGTAAATGAGACTCCTTCGCACTTTAATACCTTAATGGGGTGGTAAAGGGTAGATATGGATATGATGACCACGCGATAACGTCACGTGTAGCCCCTCACTGAGGAGTGATTACCGAATGTTGTGTTGGGTGATTCATATTATTAATAAACCTAGGACCTCCCTTTCCTTTGTTTCTTTGTTTCTGTTAAATCTTTTAAACCATTTCTTTTAAGAAAAATCAACTCTCTTTAGTTCTTTCCAACTTTGTTTATTTGTATCATTACGTGAAAATACCCTCTTATTTGAAGCTTTTATTTGCCTATATTTTATTTGCACTTAAGTCACAACAATAATTTTGCCAGGAACCACACTAGTGGATCCTGAGGGAGGCCTAACACCTTCCCCTTGGGATAATTTCAAGTCTTTACCCAACCTCTGCTTACCCAAATCAAAACCCTCCTAAGTGTCCTACCTTAAATCATTAGGTAGCGACTCTTCAATTCAAACTCAATTCCTAAAGGGAACGGGTTGTCCTCCCAAATGCCATAAACTCAATTTTGCGAGAAAAAGAGGGCGCGACAGCATGGCGACTCCGTTGGGGATTTTTCTTGTAGGCTTTTATCATTTCAAGCTATTACTGTGACTTTACATTTCTTATGTGCCTTTATTTGTTTAATCCCTTTAAGTGTTTAATTCCCTCTTCTATTACAAAATCTAACTTGTTTTTTGTTTCTTTCCCTTATTTTTTTTACTGCTGCACTCTTTTTCTACTATTTTAAATTATTGTAATTATTACTTTATGAACGTGACAACTTGTTTTAATTATTTCATATACATTTTTTCAACATCATACTCCACTCGTACCAAACAAAATACCATAGCGACGCTTATAATGAGTGGTTGCGCTCTTCCTATATTATCACCCCCTAAATCTAGCAAAGGCATATCTAAGGTAAAATCAGTCGATCAACGGTGTAGCCGATGGTTCCGCACCTTTCCCCCTTGAGTTGTCTGCTCAAGGGTTTCAATCTAATACCCCATAGAAATCTTACTCTGTTTAGTTTTGCATGCATCATGGTCAAACCTAGCCAAGTCAGTTATGTTGTTTTCATAATGGCTCTTTAAGATAGCCTTGTGCAAAGTCCATTGGGTTTCCGTAAAACCCAAACGGGTACTACCATGTTTTGTGCTTATTTGGAAAACAAAATACTTATATGCCAATTATTGATATTTAGTAGACAAGTCTGGTGGGGGTAAGGGCGTAACCCATTTGCCTTGAAAAACATGAGGCACGAAGTCCCCAGATTCATGATCACCAACATCCACCCGAAATTCCCAAGCTACTGGGAGGATATTCATTCTAGTGATCGGACTCTTGTCCGGAAATACCTAGTAAATCTACCTTCTCTCCTGGAAATCCAACCCACAACAAAGCCATAGAAGCTGCTACTCTATTCTAGGATTATGACAGGTCTGTGTTCCGCTTCGGTGACATTGAAAAGACACCCCTGCTCGAGGAAATAGGAGGACTGGATGGTATACCGTGGGAAACTTCGGGTTATTAATGTCAGAAAACTGCAAGGGTATAGGTTTTCTCAAAATGACGGGTTTAAAGAAGAATCCAGACTTGACATGTTTGAAAGAGTCGTACATTCCCTTTGACTATTTGTACGAAAGGTACGGTCATATCAAATCTTGCTGTACTTATCCTGATGAGTTCTCCCTTACATATTGGGGCATATCCACCGAAGGATCTTTGTCTTTATGTTCTGCTTCTTGGGGATGATGGTGTTTTCGATGAAGAAAGCAAGGATCCATACCAGGCTAGCTATGGTCACCAAGACTTTAATGGAAGGAATTGGTGGGAAACCATTTAGCATAGTGTCCATGATCATTGCAGAAATACACTTAGCCTTGGAGAAGTGTCACCAAGGAGCCAAACACTTCGAGGGTTGCAATTTGCTACTCCAGCTCTGGCTCATGGAGCATCTCCAAAAGGGTGAATATAGAGATTCAGCATAAGGACTGGGACGATCATATAGCCTTCCACCAGCCAACCCGGATGAACTACATGCCCAACGTATTTTCTCAGCTAGAAGATGCCAAAGGATGGATCGAGCTGTTTGAAAATCTAAAGGAAGACCAAGTACAATGGATGTTTGAGTGGTTCTCTACTGAAGAACTCATTGTTCGATTCCGAGATGCACCATTTCTGATACTGATCGGTCTGAGGGGGACCTACCCTTATGTCCCTCTCCGAGTTATGAGACAGGCTGGTAGGAAGCAGGTTATACCAAGGGTCGACAAGATAAGTCACTTCCGTGCCGAATTTTAAGATGATGATAGCCCTTACAAGTGCCAAGCTCAACATATGTGGCACTGCAAGCTCGCTATAGGAAGTGATTATCCTCAAGACAGATGCAGTAAAAATGTCAAAGAAACACGAATCAACATTCACCGTTATAAAAGGAAGAATACACATAATTTTTAAAGGAGTATAAGAACATATTCACTTGGTCGTGTGATGATATGACTGTTTTGGGTACATCTATTGTGGCACACAAACTACCAACTGATCCGACATGTCCACCGATAAAATAGAAGCTCAGAAAGTTTAAGCCTGACATGAGTCTGAAAATCAAGGAAGAAGTCACTAAGTAGGTCAAAGCTAAGGTTCTCTGGGTAGTATAATATACGACATAGGTAACCAATATTGTGCCATTACTGAAGAAGGATGGGAAGGTCAGAGTTTGTGTCGACTATTGGGATCTCAACCGGGCCAGTTCGAAATATGAATTCCCCTTACCGAATATACATATCCTGATTGACAATTACGCCAAGCATGAGTTGCAGTAATTCGTGGATTGTTTTGATAGATATCATCAGACCTAGATGGAAGAAGAAGAAGATGCTGAGAAAATGTCTTTCATTACGCCATGGGGGATGTACTGCTACAAGATGATGCCATTCGGGTTAAAGAATATTGGGGCCACCTACATGAGGGCCATGACTACCATTTTCCATTATATGATACACAAGGAGATCGAAGTATATATAGATGATGTCATCATCAAGTCCAAGAAATCCACTAATCATATGGAAGATTTGAGGATGTTCTTCGATAAACTGAGAAGGTACAACCTGAAATTGAATCCCGCAAAATGTGCATTTGGGGTTCTTGCCAGAAAACTACTTGGGTTCATTGTAAGTTGCCGAGGAATAGAACTGGATCCATCAAAGTTCAAAGCTATTCAAGAGTTGCCACCGTCAAAGGACAAGAAGGATATAATACGTTTCTTGGGAAGACTTAACTACATCAGTCGTTTCATAGCTCAATCTACAGTTATCTGCAAGCCAATCTTTAAGATGTTAAAGAAGGATGCCGCTACCAAAAGAACTGATGACTGCCAAAAGGCCTTCGACAGAATCAAGGAGTACCTGTCAACACCACCATTTTTGGTCCCACCTGAGCCAGGTAGACCTCAATTACTCTACCTTGCAGTATTGGATGGAGTGTTCGGTTATGTCCTGGGAAACATGATGAAACAGGGAGGAAGGAGCAGACCATATATTACTTCAGTAAAAACCTCACACTGTAAGAAGCCCGGTATTCACTGTTAGAATGCACCTGTTGTGCTTTGACTTGGGCAGATCAGAAGTTAAGGCACTACTTTTGTTCCTATGCTACATATCTCATATCAAGGATGGATGCCTTGAAGTACATCTTTCAGAAGCCCATGCCTACCGGCAAGCTAGCCAAATGGAAAATCCTATCGAGTGAATTTGACATTGTCTATGTAACTCAGAAAGTGATCAAAGGACAGGCATTGGCAGATAACCTCGCCGAGAATATCGTGAACAGAGAATACGAACCACTAAAGACGTATTTTCTTGACGAAGAGGTATCATTCATAGGAGAAGGCATTGCAGAATCATATGATGGTTGGAGAATGTTTTTTGATGGAGAAACAAATTTCAAAAGAGTTAGCATAGGAGCAGTCCTAGTGTCAGAAATCGGTCAACATTATCCAGTGTCTGCCAAACTTAGGTTCTTGTGCACCAACAACATGGCCGAACACGAAGCCTGCATCTTAGGTCTCAAGTTGGCCATTGAGATGAACATTCAAGAGTTGCTAGTAATTGGCAACTCAGACTTGCTTATACATCAGGTCCGAGAAGAATGGGCGACAAAGAACTCCAAGATTCTCCCTTATCTGCATCATGTGCAGGAGTTGAGAAAGAGGTTCACAAAGATAGAGTTCCAGCATGTTCCCAGAGTACAGAATGAGTTTGCCGATGAATTGGCTACCCTATCATCCATGATACAACATCCAGATAAGAACTTCATCGATTCCCGTGAAGATCTATGATCAGCCAAATTACTGTTCTCATGTCGAAGAAGAAAGAGACGGAAAGCCTTGGTTCCATGATATCAAGGAATATTTGGCAAAAGGCGAATATCCAGAACTTGCAAATCCTACTCAGAAACGCACACTTCGGAGGTTATCCAATAATTTCTTTCATATAGGAGGAATATTCTATATGAGAACTCCGGATTTGGGATTATTAAGCTGTGTTGATGCGAAGGAAGCATCTAAATTACTAGAAGAAATCCATGCTGGGACCTACGGTCCACATCTCAATAGTTTTGTCTTAGCCAAGAAGATACTCCGTGCAGGTTATTTTTGGATGGCTATGGAAATGAACTACATACAGTATGTCCGAAAGTTCAACCGATGTCAGATACATGCAGACATGATAAAGGTGCCTCCAAAGGAGCTTAATGCAACAAGTTTGCCATGGATGTTCGCCGCCTAGGGAATGGATGTTATCGGACCAATCGAACCTGCCGCATCAAACATGCACAGGTTAAGCCTAATAGTAATTTACTATTTCACCAAATGGGTTGAAGCGGCATCATACAAATTAGTAACCAAGAAAGTTGTGGTAGACTTCGTCCGCGACCGTATCGTTTCTCCGTTCGGAATTCCAGAGTCCATCATTACTGATAATGGATCCAAACTCAACAATGACCTGATGAAAGCCATGTATGAAACTTTAAAAATCAGACATCAGAATTCTACAGCCTATAGGCCTTAGCTGAATGGAGCCGTAGAAGCCGCCAACAAGAATATCAAGAAGATACTAAGGAAGATGATAGAGAAGCATAAGCAGTGGCACGAGAAGCTATTATTTGCCTTATTGGGGTATCGCACCACAGTTCACACATCAACATGGGCAACCCCCTACATGTTGGTATATGGTACAGAAGCAGTCATTCCCGTCGAGGTAAAAATTCTCTCCTTAAGGATAATACAGGAAGTTGAGCTCGACGATGGAGAATGGGCAAAGAGTCATTACGAGCAGCTGGCTCTTATGGATGGAAAAAGAATGAATGTAGTTTGTCATGTTCAACTTTATCATAATAGAATGCCCAGAGCCTTCAACAAAACAGACAAGCCAAGACAATTCACACCGAGGCAGCTCGTATTAAAGAAAATTTTCCCGTATCAAAATTAAGCCAAAGAGAAATTCTATCCCAACTGGCAGGGTCTGTACATGGTTCACTGGGTTCCGAGAGGAGGAGCCATCATACTTGCAGAAATGGACGGAGAAGTTTGTCCAAATCCGATCAATTCAAACGCAATCAAGCGATACTATGTGCAGCCTTTATGTTGTCCTTATATGATGTAATTTGAACTGCACCTGATCCGATACCCGTTTAAAAGGGGACACGTAGGCAGCCCTATGGGTTCGGTCACAATTCAATAAAATTTTTATTTTCCCCACTATTAGAAACCGGAGCAGAATTTTGAGGAGGACCCTTAAAATTCCAAAGTTTATTTAAGCCATTTAATGCTAGAAGCAGTCGTGGGCAGCAACCCAGTAAATTGGACCAGAATTTTGACGAGTTGTCGGTTCATCTAAAGAAAACTATTCTTAATTATGTATTTATGTTACATTTTCTCTATTAAAATCATGCATGTTTATTTCTAAAATCGCTTTGCTTTGCAACGCTACCCCAATGATACGCATAATATCAGAGCCAAGTAGGTCAAGCAAATCCATTGGATACGAACTAACCTCCTCCCTAAAAAACTCACCATTTTTCTTTGGATGCAGGAACCCGAGTCGCAAAAATCATCAAATACATTATACACTCATATTGATCAGGAATACAACTTTCTGAACCATCATACCTATTCACAGTTGCTATCCGCACACAATATCCCAGCGACAACAATATTGCAATCAGCTAAGAAAACTCTATTACCATTTAACTCTTGCATAAGGCTACCATTATTCTTTCCGAGATTAAGCTCTACCTCCATCTGCATTCGATGCATTGCATAATACTACTATTCTGGATCCGAGGTTAAACTCTACCTCCATCTGCATTCTCTACATTGCATAAGGGTACTATTCTGCCTTCCGAGATTAAACACTACCTCCATCTACATCCTCTGCATTGCATAAGGCTACTATTCTGCTTCGGAGGTTAAAATCTATCTCCATCTATACTTTTTACATTGCATAAGGCTACTATTCTGCCTTCCAAGGTTAAGCTCTACCTCCATCTGCATTTCATGCATTGCATAAGGCTACCATTCTGCCTTCCGAGATTAAACACTACCTCCATCTACATCCTCTGCATTGCATAAGGCTACTATTCTGCTTCGTAGGTTAAAATCTATCTCCATCTATACTTTTTACATTGCATAAGGCTACTATTCTGCCTTCCAAGGTTAAGCTCTACCTCCATCTGCATTTCATGCATTGCATAAGGCTACCATTCTACCTTCCGAGACTAAGAATTGTCTTCATCTGTATTTCTTGCATTGCATGGATGAAAGATCGCCGCATTATTTACACTTGCATGGCTGAAATATCGTCGCTTTATTTTACATTTGCATTGACTGAAAGATCTCCACCTTATCTACATTCTGCATGGCTGAAAAATTGCCACCTTATTTACGTTCTGCATGGATAAAAGACTGCCACTTTATTTACGTTCTGCATGGCTGAAAGATTGCCACCTTATTTACGTTCTGCATGGATGAAAGATCGCCACATTCACACTTGCATGAATGAAATATCGCCGCTCTATTTTACACTTGCATGGCTCAAATATCGTTGTTCTATTTTACACTTGCATGGCTAAAAGATCACCACCTTCACACCTGCATGGTTAAATATCGCTGCTCTATTTTGCACGTGCATGGCTGAAATATCGTCGCTCTATTTTTCACTTTCATGGCTGAAATATCGCCGCTTTGTTTTACATTTGCACCGGATAAAATATCGCCATTTATTGCATTTCATGGGCTAAAAGATCGCCACCTAGTGCATTTCATGGGCTGAAAGATCATCAAAATTGTCCAAAGGCGCCATTGTCCGAAGGCACCATTTTCAAGCCCGAGAACGCCATGACATGGCCTGAGGACCCCTTTTAATCTCTTGAATATCATTATTCAAAGGCATCTAGTTCAGAGGCATCATTCTCATATCCCGAGAGCATCATTTCATCGCCCGTGAATCCTTTATTATACACTTCATGCCCCATGAGGTCATTCTAACCGTCCAAAGACAATATTCATGGTCCGACGGAACCTGCATCATGATCAAATTTCCGCACAATATATTGCTTATTTGTAGGTAAATCGACGAGCAACGGCCATCTTAGCAGGAGCAATCGCACTCTAGTTTGTGCAGCTCTACTAAACCTTAACTATTCATCTCAGCCTGAATATTGCGTCCGTTCCTAAAAAAAGTCTTCATTGGCATACTCCGCCGACGGATCCCGAACTACATATGGCCTGATTTCTATAACACCATGGATATGTAAGAAGCTCAGGAACCAGAGCATGGTCAACCTCTTCAAACCATTTTTTTCAGTCAAAACTAGCCATCATATCTTTACCCGACAACTATTTCATCCTTCTCAGGTAAAGAGGGGCAGCTTTTAATACCCAATTTTTTCTGTATATTTTCATATTCAAAATAACTTTCAATATATATATATATATATATATATATATATATATATATATATATATATATATATATATATATATATATATATATATATATCCCAACGTCCTATTATTTTCCTTAAGTTTTAATGATTTTAAAATCAATTTTATTGCCCTATTTTATAAAAAAAACTCAATAAATTTTCACAAAATTGGCATTTTGGTAATTCATTTATTGGATTCTCAAAAGTATACTAAAATATAGCTAGTATGATTTTTGCACATTTTTATAAATTTTTTAGTATTTTTAAAATCTAGATTGCGTATAATTCAAATATTAGCCTACTTAAAGATTTAATTGAGTTTATAATTACAAAATTGGCTCCATTACTTTTTATCTAATATTTATATAGTATTAATTAATTTAGTACCATTAATTTAATTTCCTAATATTATTTTATTATTTTTTATAAAATAAATAAGGGAAATAACTATTTAAATGTTAGCCTATTTTTATTTCGATTTAGGCCAGATTTGGCACCCTAATCGAACCCAATTTCAATTTGAATTTTCGATACCATCCAAAATAACCCAACCCTCGACCTTAAAAATAACCCGCCCGGCCCCCTTTAAATCCAATCGTTGTTCTAATAGATCAACGACTCACGTTCTTCCTTTCCTTTTTAATTTACCAACACCCCTAAAACCCTAATCATTTGTCATCGATAGTCGCCTTTGAACCCCCTCCCCATTCTCTCAAACTCTCTCAAAACTTCTCAAACCCTAGCCGCCTCCCACCACTTCCGCCCCGAAAGCCACCGGAATTTATGGCTTCCAAGGCTATGAGAGCCTTGATTCAAGATCTATGGCCATCTCTGGCATGCTCTAGCGAGCCATGCCTGCTTCGAGCCTAGTTTTGACTTCTCCGTCTTAGATAAGTGACTTTTTCAAGCCTTTCTCACTATTGGGGGGTCTTCTGAAACCCTAACTCTTCGAGGTTTTTCTGACGTCCTTAGATCTTTTCCTGATCCATGCTTTCCTTATGTTTTTAAAACGATATTCCTGACTTCTCTTTCAAAAATTACTTTCAAAATCATCTCTTTTCCGGCCTAGGGTTTTTTCTGAATGTATTTACATGTTTCTCTGACATTTTTTCTTTTTGTGTATATTTGCCTCTACTGTGTTCTTGTATTTTCTTCTACCGTGTTCCTGTATGCTTCTTCTATGATGTTCTTGTATATTTCTTCTATTGTATTTCCCTATACTGTGTTCTTGTATGCTTTGTCTACTTTATTTTCCTCTACTGTATTCTTGTGTATTTCTCCTATTGTATTTTTCATTATTATTTTCTTAAGTGTTCTTATTTAGTTCCACCTATTGAGTTCTGGTTAACTTTCTTCTTAAAAACTTCTTGATATACTTCTCCTATTTTTCTTATCAATTTTCCCATTATATTTCGAATTAGTTTCTTCTACTCTATTTTTTTGAGCTCTTATATTGTGTTCTATATATTACTTTTCTATCATGTTTCTCATGAAATTCTGCTGTTGAAAGAAACATATTAGAAGTTTCAGTTCTTTTCTGAGACCTCTGAACATGTTTCGATTTAATCACTTTCCCTCTCATATTTTTGCACTCGATTAATGGTAGAAACCCCACAATTTGGGGAATTCCTCCAAGTTTTGTTGTGTGATTTGCTTGAATTAGGATTTTATTTCAAAATCCCAACTCTTTCTGACCAATTTCGAGTCTCTGAACTGAGTTGTAACATCCTTGTTTTCATATGATTCTGACATTTTGCTAAACTCTTCTAAAATCTTTTACATTGGATCTTTTGCATGTTACTAGATGCTACTTCTCTTCTGCATTACTGACTTATGTGACAAACCACTACCTACTAATTTTCCAGTGGCACAATATCTTCTTTCAACTCAACATATTTGTATGCTCTTAATATGTTATGAACTTCCCTCTAAAGGGGCTTTCAAATTTATGATTAGTTCAGAATTCCTTCTAAATAGGTCTGATTGATTTCTTTCCATTGTTTGCTGATTTTCCTTAAGTTAAAAACATTTCTCATATTTTCTGACTCGGTTCACTCATGGACCAATAATTGCACAATCTCAAACCTTTTTATTTACTCGCTACTATTTGATTTTCTTATCTTTTTTGTAAAAACACGTATTTTAAAAACCTTAAATAACGTTTCTATGTATTTACCCCTAATTGCCTACTTTTCACAAAGTGCTTATTTAATTTCTTTCCTTAAATAGTTTTACCCATTTGAAACTGAATTTCTTAATTAAAGGAAGTCTTGTGTGATTGATTCTTAATTGATACTCAGTTCCTTAACTGCTTTCTTACCTTATTTCCTCATGGTTTTCACACTATAAATGCACAACTCTTTCGCAAACTCAAACACAATTCACAATCCTTCTGAACTCATACTCATGCACAATAATGTTCTCTCTTCTTGTCTGCACTGTGGCATGTTTACAAGACCTTCTAATTTTCTTTACTTGTTTCTTTGAAACTGGTATGTCCTGATTTAAGCTTCACCATCACAACAATGTGTTTCTTTACAGCTTGTGTATCCATGTCTACTTACTGTTTTTGTAGAGTTAAATATTTAATTTAGTATGGTGGTATCTTTCTGTTTGTTTCTGCTATGAATCCCTACTTCCTACCCTCTTATGCGTTTGAGATATAGTTTTAAGACATGGCAATATATAGATTATTGTCCATGAATTAAAACTGGATCCTTTGGGATTCCAGCCTCTAAACAATGTGTTATAAAAGCTTATGGGCATGCTAGCACTCCCTATTGCTGGGTATGCCCATAGCCTGCTCTTGCTTTTTTTAACTTCCCTATTTCCCATATACCCCTATGTGTATTGGTTTGAGTTGTTTTCCTTTCCCTTTCCCCTTTTCAGCACTTTATTTCTGCACTTTCACTCTCTCTTAGTCCCTAAGTTCTGCCCCCTCTTGTAAGCCTTGCCTTGGGACCTTGAGTTCCCTATTAACTTGGACACTTGAGGGTTGGCCCTTCCACATTGCACTATGTCTCAATCTAGTGATACATTTGGGTGTGAGCACTGTCCGAAGTCTATATGAGACTCTTAGGGAACTCTGACACATCCAAATAGGAGAAAGGCTTTGGAACATGATCTTTTGGAGTTGGTTTACTTCATATTTCATATAGGAAGTCTGAATCGTGCTCCCCTTGGTTGTAATTTTTTATTTCTAATATATTTTTTTAATCTTTATTCTGGGCTGTATAATTTATAATAAATTCTTGGGGATGGCTAGTGAAAAAGGGAGGGATAACTATGTATGCAAAGGATAGATATCATGTCTATAGGTACTTTCTGAATATCTACACTCTCATATAGATATCCTGCCTATAGGATATTTCTGAATTTCTGCACTCTCATATAGATATCCTACCTATAAGTTATTTCTTGAATTCTGCATTTCTCATATAGATATCATATTTGTAGGAATTCTGCATTCTCTCATATAGATACCATGTCTATAATTACCTAAAAATCTTAATCTTGCGCATGCATATAAAATATATGCCTATAGGTCTTTCTGAATCTTGCATATACCTTCTTCAATAGGCAATCATGTTTATAGGTCTAAAATAATCAACTGCAATTAGATATCATGTTCATAGGCTTTAAATGAAATTCAACACCTAGATGCCATGTTTATAGGGTTTTTGCATTTTACTATGTCTATAAAAGTGTTTAAAATCAACAACGCGTAGAAAGCATGCCAATAGGAGCCATTAATCAAGTCTGAATCATTTCACTCGCCTACAAATCTAAAACTAGTGAGAACTATGTACCATTAGTTGCAGAGCGTATAATCTTTTGCTAAAACTTGCCTTTCTTTAATAATCTAACAACTTTTCTTAATTATGTAGTCAGTTTACTTCATTGTTTCTGAAATCGGTAGATATCATGCATATAGGGACATCCAACACTTAGGCAAACCTTAGGGTAAAAATTATAAACCGAATCAGATTTTATTAACTACAACCAGCAGGCAGGCCTGATTCAGGCTTCTTATTTGAACTATGTAATAAACCAGTCTGCCTCAACCTTTAAATTTTAATCAGACCCTAAACAGTATGTGCCAGAGATGCTACATTATGTGCTTCTATGTCAAAGGAGGTATATCTGAGCCTTTTACTTGTTATGTGCTTCCCCCAACTTGATATACGTGTTTTTTTATGTCGCCTTAAATTTTTTGCCTTTGAAACTATAAACAAGCCTAGTATCCTTTCCCTTTAGGATTAGTAGTCCCAAATGCCTCCAGGACTGATATGACTGAGACGGGTAATAACATGAAATAAGTAAATGAGTCTATTCCGCGCTTTATACCTTCACAGGTTGGTAAAGGGTATATATGGATATGATGACCACGCGATAACGCAACGTGTAGCCCCTCACTGAGGAGTAATTACCGAATGTTGTGTGGGGTGATTCATATTATTAATAAACCTAGGACCCCCCTTTTCTTTGTTTCTTTGTTTTTGTTAAATCTTTTAAACCATTTCTTTTAAGAAAAATCAACTCTTAGTTCTTTCCGACTTTGTCTATTTGTAATCATTACTTGAAAATCCCCTCGTATTTGAAGCTTTTATTTGCCTATGTACTATTTGCACTTAAGTCACAATAATAGTTTGGCCGGAAATTACACTAATGGATCCTGAGGGGTGCCTAACACCTTCCCCTTGGGATAATTTCAAGTTCTTATCCAATTTCTGGTTACCTAATCAAAACCCTCCTAAGTGTCCTGATACACTTAAATCATTAGGTGGCGACTATTCAATTCAAATGAATTCTCAAAGGGAACGAGTTATCCTTCCAAATGTCATAAATCCGATTTAGCAAGAAAAAGTGGGCGCGAAAACCAACTGTTTGCCAATTATCGTTGGGATATCTGCTTGCACGCACTATTATAAAATAGACCTACGACAACGATTTTTATGCAACAGTAATTGAACCGTTGCTGTAGGAATTTTATCGCAACGGTTGTAGCAGAGTACAAGTTCTATAAGGACACTTTTACAACTGAACTGTTGGCGTAAATATAGAACCGTTGCGATAGATAATCCTATTTCAACGGTTTACATGAACCGTGGCAATAAATCCATATGTGGCAGTGGTTCTCTAAATAAAGGCTTATAACAACGAATGACTTGCCCTCCTTATTTTTCCCCCTTCTAATTCGTTAAACCCTAGGTAAGTATCTTTTCTCTATTATCTCTGACTCTGAAAAATACAGTTCAAGCTTAGCGATGAACACAATATTCTGAAAAATATTCCAACAATGGAAAATCCCAGAGGTCCATCTTTTTCCAGCGACTTTATGGAGGTTCATCCTTTTCAAGTGATCTTACGGAGGAGAAAAATGTTTTGTGCCTCAAAACCCTAATCCCTTTCATAAACCAACTTTGGAGGCGAGAAATTGAGGGAGACGTTGTTCTTTCGATCTATCAGTAGTTTTTGCTGTTAAATATATGGACTTATACTACATACATATGGACAATATGTGGATTAATTATATGTTTTGTGCTATCTTTTGGTTTGGCCTAAATTAGTGGTCTTTTGGACATTATTATTAAGGAGGCCAATACATTGTCATATAAAGTGTAGAGACTAATTTTGTGTAGATACCCATAAAGAGTAACCTTAGTTAATGATTGGCTAACTAAGGTTACATGCATGTAACTAAGGTTACATGCTTATAAATACAGGGTTATGGTTCCCATTTGATGCAAGACATTTCTCTTCCTTTTTCCATTGAGAGAGAGAGCAAAAGTTTGTCTTGCACATCAAGTGGAAAGCCTAACCTTGGACAATCTTCAAGAAAATCTGACCCCGGACAATCTCTAAGCCGAATCAAGGAGCTTCCACCTATGGATTCAGGCACGCTTCCGCTTATGTTATAGTTCCAAATAATTCGATATGAAGGCTACAATTTTATAGTCGGATTTATTCCAACAATTGGTATCAGAGCCTCCTTCATATTGGGTCATTTGGAAATTCATGAATTCAATGTTATAATGCTTAGTGATTAAAATTCAGTTAGAATTTTAATTTTGAAGTTCTAGTACCTTGATATGGCATGCTTTCATGAATGATTTGTTGATGTTAAACTTCAGTATTTCGAAACCTTGGTATCACCATATGAATTAAAATGTTGAGATTATATGCATACATTCGATTGTTGAATATGATTCCATGATTAAGCCTTTTGTTGAAAGCACCATTAAATTTATGGACAGAAGGCCAAGAAAATCGATTATCCCTCTAGGATAATCGATTATCCTGGAATTTCCAGTGAAATTGGAAATTCCAGAATGCCAGCATAATCGATTATCCTGTAATTTCCAGCAGAATGGAAATTCCAGAAAGCCAGCATAATCGATTATCCCTTTAGAATAATCGATTATCCTGGACCAGTAAGCCTGCATAATCGATTATCAACAAGATAATCGATTATCCTGGTATTTCCAGTAAAATTAGAAATTCCAGAAAGCCAGAATAATCGATTATCCCTTTAGGATAATCGATTATCCTGGAATTTCCAGCAGAATTGGAAATTCCAGAATGCCAAGATAATCGATTATCCTGAAAAGATAATCGATTATCTGGCAATTTATTGCAGAAACGTTTTTTTATTTTCTGGCAGTTTAATGAAGACATAATGTACAATTAATTAAAGAAACGTTTTTCATTATTAAAGAAACGTTTTAAGTTTTCAGATTCTAATTGTACATTAATGTTTTGTCCATTAATATTCAGTTTTTAATATTAATATTTTGTCCATTAATATTCAGATTATAATATTAATATTTTGTCCATTAATATTCAGATTTTATATAATAAACATGTAATTTTCAGTTAAGATTCAATATATGGCTTAAAGAACTAATTCATTTTGCATCTAATATTTTAGATTAATCAATTGAAACATTATGTTACCAAAGTAACCTCTTTTGTGAAGATTGATTGGTTTTAAGATATAAGATGACTGTGTATGTTCGTATTCTATGCGCTTAACACCGGCCCAAAGGAAGGTTGTTATTTGGCAGGAATTCGAGCATGCTTGTGGTGATAAATATGTGACAATTATTAAGTTTTCCATGTGAATATTAAGTCGGCCCAAAGGAAGGCTTGATATTTGACAGGAGTTTATTGTCAATATTTGATTACTACACCAAGAGTACAATTACAAGTTGATTTTATGTCCAAAGACTAAAATCAATGTTGTGCTAGGTATCTTGTAATGGGATTTGCCTATTTTGAATATGTATACTAATGTTAAAATTCAAATAATTGTAAGCATGTTTTAAGTTGTCCTTTTTCTATTTTCAGTGAATTCTTCAGCTGCTACAATATCTGCGAACATTAACAGCATCCATGTGCTTAACGGCACAAATTTTAAGGAATGGAAAGAGAACATTATGATAGTTCTCGGTTGTATGGATCTAGACCTTGCACTTCGGATTGAGAAACCTGCTTCTCTTGAGGATACATCTTCTCCTGATGACAAGAAGGAGATGGAGAAGTGGGAACGCTCAAATGGCATGAGTCTTATGATCATGAAACGTGCAATTCCAGAATCTTTTAGGGGGCACTATGACTGAAGAAAATAATGCCAAAGTTTTCCTTGAGGACCTTGAAAAGCGATTTGCACAAAACGAAAAGGCGGAAACTAGTACTCTTTTGAGTAAACTTGTTTCCATGAGGTATAAAGGCAAAGGAAACATAAGGGAGTACATTTTAGAAATGTCTCATATTGCTTCAAAACTAAAGTCACTCAAGTTGGAATTACCTGAGGAACTACTTGTGTACTTAGTTTTGATCTCTCTCCCTGCACAATTTAATCAGTTTAAGGTCAATTACAACTGCCTAAAGGAGAAATGGACTCTTAATGAACTCATTTCATACTGTGTGCAAGAGGAAGAGAGAATAAAGCAAGATAAGACAGAAAGTGCTCATTTGGCATCATCTTCTAGAGACAACAAGAAAAGGAAAAATAAGGAAGTTGTGGTCTCAAGGCCCCAGAAGAAGCAACATAAGGAAAATAAGGTTGAAACTACAGAATCAGGTTGCTTTTTGTGTAAGGGGACTAATCACAAGAAGAAAAATTGTACCAAATACCACGCTTGGCGTGCGAAAAAGGGTATATCTCTTGCTCTTGTTTGTTCTGAAGTTAATTTAATTTCGGTACCTAAAGATACTTGGTGGGTAGATTCTGCTGCTACTACTCACATAAGTGTATCTATGCAGGGTTGCCTGAACTGCCGAAAACCAAGTGATGGTGAAAGATACATCTATGTTGGTAACGGCAAAAGGGTCGAAGTTGAGGCTATTGGAAATTTTAGGCTATTATTTAAGACTGGTTTTTATTTGGATTTGAATGAGACTTTTGTTGTACCGTCTTTTAGACGGAATTTAATTTCTGTTCCCAAATTGGACATATCCGGTTATTCTTGTTCATTTGGTAACAATAAAGTGAGTCTTTTTCAAGGTTCAGATCTTATCGGTACTGGTCTTTTATCAGCATATGATAGCCTATATTTGTTTGACATAATAACCTCACATAATGAAACTTTGCATACAAGTTCTAGTGGTACCAAAAGAAAATTATCTAATGTGAATTCCTTATCACTCTGGCACAAGCGTTTAGGTCACATATCCAAACAAAGAATCCAGAAACTTGTGTCAGATGGAAGTCTTGATTCTCTTGATTCCTCAAATTCGGATATTTGCATTGAGTGTATCAAGGGTAAACAAACAAACAAGACGAGATTAGGTGCCCAGAGAGCTTCAGATGTCTTAGAATTGATACATACGGATATTTGTAGGCCATTCCCTACACCTTGTAGAAATGGTCAACAATACTTTATCACATTTATAGACGATTACTCTCGTTATGGATATCTATATCTCATTCATGAGAAGTCCCAATCTGTAGACGTGTTCAAATCATATAAGGCCGAAGTTGAAAATCAACTAAGCAAAAGGATTAAAACCGTTAGATCTGACCGTGGTGGTGAATACTATGGTAGATATGATGGTTCAGGTGAACAACGTCCAGGGCCATTTGCCAAATTCTTAGATGAGTGCGGGATCGTTCCTCAGTACACTATGCCAGACAGTCCTACTATGAATGGTGTAGCTGAGAGACGAAATCGGACACTAAAGGACATGGTGAGAAGTATGATTTGTCATACTACTTTGCCAGACTCACTCTGGGGAGAAGCATTGAAAACCGCAGCATATATACTTAATAGGGTTCCAACTAAATCTACAATCAAAACCCCCTATGAACTTTGGACTGGAAATAAGCCCAATATAAAGCACTTACACATTTGGGGTTGTCCAGCTGAGGCAAGGTCTTACAGGCCAAATGAAAAGAAACTAGATTCTAAAACGGTTAGTAGCTATTTTGTTGGATACTCTGAAAGATCCATGGGGTATAAGTTCTATGATCCCACTTCTAGAACTATTTTTGAGACGGGTAATGCTCGGTTTTTTGAGGATATTGAGATTGGGGGTGGGGAGATAAAGTTAGAGATTTTGTCTTTGAGAAAGAACATGTGTCTTTTCCTCCAGTTGTTGATCTTGATCAGGGTGTTCTCATTCCTGACACGGATCACACAACTCCAGTTCAAGAAAATCTTGATAATCTCCCTAATCAAGTTCCTGATATTATTAATGAAAATAAAACTCAACAACGTCAAGAACCTGAAGTGCCATTAAGGAGATCCACTAGAGAGAGGAGAAATGCAATTCCGGACGATTATGTTGTATTTCTCCAAGAACATAAGGCAAACTTGGAAATGGTGGAAGATACTCTTGTCTTCCTCCAAGAACAAGAAAGTGACATTGGACTTGAGGAAAATGATCCAATCAACTTCCGTCAAGCCATGAAAGGTTCTAACTCTCAAAAGTGGATTGATGCAATGAATGATGAGATGAAGTCTATGAGCGATAACGGCGTTTGGGAGCTTGTTTCATTGCCCGAAGGTGTTAAACCAATTGGTTGCAAATGGATATTTAAAACCAAGAGGGATTCAGAGGGCAATGTCATTAAGTTTAAAGCTCGCCTTGTCGCAAAAGGCTACACTCAAAAGGAAGGCATTGATTATAAAGAGACTTTCTCTCCAGTTTCATCGAAAGACTCTTTCAGGACAATAATGGCACTAGTAGCACATTTTGATCTTGAACTTCATCAGATGGATGTTAAGACAGCATTTCTCAATAGTGACATTGAGGAATCAATTTATATGGTGCAACCTGAAAACTTTGTTTCGGGAGACTCAAAGAAAAGGGTTTACAAATTAAAGAAATCCATCTATGGGCTCAAGCAAGCTTCCTGTCAATGGTATCACAAGTTTCATGAAGTCACTACATCTTTTGGTTATGAACCAAATATTGCTGATGACTGTATATACCATAAGTTCAGTGGGAGCAAACATATTTTTCTGGTTTTATATGTCGATGACATACTGCTTGCCAGTAACGATATAGAATTATGCGCAAACTAAGAAATTTCTTTTAAAGAAATTTGAAATGAAAGATCTTGGTAATGCCACTTTTGTATTAGGAATTCAGATACATCGAGATCGCTCCAAAGGTGTTCTCGGTCTGTCATAAAAGGGCTATATCAATAAGGTTCTTAAAAGATTTGGCATGCAGGATTGTAAACCAGGCGACACCCCTGTTGCTAAGGGAGACAAGTTTAGTCTCAAACAGTGCCCAAAGAATAGTTTTAAAACCATGGAAATGGAGAAGACACCTTATGCTTCGGCTGTAGGGAGTCTGATGTATGCTCAGGTATGCACACGACCTGATATAGCATACATTGTTGGGATGCTGGGCAGGTATCTCAGCAATCCGGGAATGGACCATTGGAAGGCAGCCAAAAGGGTCATGCGGTACTTACAGAGAACAAAGGATTACATGCTCATATATCGGAGATCGAACCAGCTTGAGATCATCGGGTATACCGACTCCGATTTTGCTGGATGTCAAGATAGTCTAAAGTCTACATCAGGCTATATCCACATGCTTGTTGGCGGTGCTATCTCTTGGAGAAGCATCAAGCAAACTCTTACGGCGACTTCCACCATGGAAGCGGAATTCATGGCATGTTATGAGGCATCCAATGAGGGATTATGGCTGCGAAATTTTGTTAGTGGACTGTGCATAGTAGACAGTATTAAAAGGCCACTCAAGCTATTATGCGACAACAGATCAGCAATCATTTATGCTAACAATAACAGTAGTTTGACGAAGGCAAAGCATATGGACGTCAAATTTTGGGTTGTTAAAGAAAGAGTACAAAATGGACAATTGTGCATAGAGCACATCAGTACAAACTCCATGATTGCGGATCCGCTTACTAAGGGATTGCCACCCAAAGTATTTCATGAGCATACTGCTCGCATGGGTGTCAAATCAGTTGAGGATTATGAGTTTTAGTGGGAGTTTGTGTTATACAATTATGTATTGTCCAGTACATTTGGTAATTCAGTCTTTAAGGTTTTATCTGCAGATATTCAGTCTTAAAGTTTTATGTACTCTTATGGTTTATGATTGATCTCAATAAAGTGAACCAGTTGGAAATAGACATTCTATTTCAGACCACACTTTATGTTATTTCCATGCTACACACCTATACTTAATCCATGTCGTTGGTTATACTGATATACGTGATCAATGTTGGGCCTAGTTACGCAAGAGTAACTAAGATCTCTTAGATCCTATGTTGATATGATTGATGGACCGGATTGTTCATGACGATTTTATTTTGATAGCAATACTGAGCTCATAAAGTTATGATGTAACATATAATACTGAGGTTTGTACATATGCATGAGTATATCGTCCAAGTGGGAGATTGTTAGATATATGAACTTATACTACATACATATGGACAATATGTGAATTAATTATATGTTATGTGCTGTCTTTTGGTTTGGCCTAAATTAGTGGTCTTTTGGACATTATTATTAAGGAGGCCAATACATTGTCATATAAAGTATAGAGACTAATTTTGTGTAGATACCCATAAAGAGTAACCTTAGTTAATGATGGGCTAACTAAGGTTACATGCATGTAACTAAGGTTACATGCTTATAAATAGAGGGTTATGGTTCCCATTTGATGCAAGACATTTCTCTTTCTTTTCCCATTGAGAGAGAGAGCAAAAGTTTGTCTTGCACATCGAGTGGAAAGCCTAACCTTGGACAATCTTCAAGAAAATCTGACCCCGGACGATCTCCAAGCCGGATCAAGGAGCTTCCACCTATGGATTCAAGTACGCTTCCGCTTATGTTATAGTTCCAAATAATTCGATATGAAGGCTACAATTTTATAGTCGGATTTATTCCAACATTTGCAGCACTTATTGACATCATTGTAGCACAGAGCTCTGTTTACTCCCCAACCTGATGTTATAAGATATAGTAAGAGTTTTCTTTTGATTTAGTAATACATTTATGGAATAGCACATAGTTTCCTGCTCAAAATCTCGTACATGTACGTAGGCTCAATTGTTTTTTTATTATTTCTTTTCTATTTGATAATTTATATATTTACTAATGAAGTATATTTTGCCTTTGTTGTTTGGTTGTAGTACCGGAATGTAATTATATTTTTTCCATTGGCTTCCCTAATTTCTATTGTGCTAGATTTCATTGTATTTGCAGTAGCCTTTTCTTGTTATTGATGGATGTTTTGTATAAGCAATATAATATGGGGCTTTGATTGTTATCAAAAGGTTTTGAAAAGGTCTTAAGAGGTTAGCCAAATGATATTTTTGACTGCAATCCTGACTTCAATAATACTTTTAAGCAAATTAAATAATAATGTCTTGGTACTAGGACTATTCAAAGGCCATTATATAGAAATATTATACTATGTATTTCTATTAACAATATAAATACAATACAGAGACAAGATTTACTATGTGAAAGAAGGAATAGTTAGGTACATGGTTACTAATACAATAAATGATTTCTTTTTGATTTTCCTATTTCTAGGAGCTGGTAGTAAACAACAAAGAGATTACATCTGATTTAGCATATCTAAGGTACTGTTACTACTAATCTTCTTAAATTTTACTAGTTAATTTTATTTTTCTGGTGGTGGTACTAACAATAATCACTCAACTATTTCAAAATATCATGGGGCAACATGATGAGAAATTAAACTTGTATATTACAAGTAATAGTATCAACCATATATAGAGAGTTTTGGGAGAATTAATTTTCTCGTATTGCTCACAAAAGTATATATAGAGTACAGGGGTATCAAATCCTACCAACTATAGGACTGTATAATAATGAAGGAAATCAAATCCTACCAACTATAGGACTGTACAATAATGAGAGAAAATTCTACCAATAATAAAAAGATACACACAATTATATTCTAATACGCCCCCTCAAGATGGGGGGCCAGAGGACACGCCAATCTTGGACATCAGCAGAAGAAGCCGAAGACGAGATAAGTGCTTTGTGAGAGCACCAGCAAGCTGATCAGCAGAGGATACGTGAGCAACACGAATAGACCCATTCTGAACCAATTGACGAGCAAAGTGATAATCAATGGAGATGTGTTACATGCGCGAATGAAACACGGGGTTGGCACAGAGGTAAGTGGCGCCAATGTTGTCGCTGTAAATGACAGGAGCAGCCGGAAGAGGGACTTAAATGCACCCCAATGAGTGACAGTAGGAGCGTGCATGAACTGTGAGAGTTTATTCACAGCAAAGGAGATATCAGGACGAGTGAAGGAGAGATACTGGAGGGCCCCCAGGGCCTGTCGATAGGCGGATGCATCGGCAGGAGCCGAGCCGTCAGCCAGATGAAGGCGGGTGGACGCCGCTGTTGGCGTCTGAACAGGATTGGATTCCAGCATATTATGACGAGTCAAAAGATCAACAACATACTTAAGAGAAAATTTAGTCCCAAGAGAGTCAATCACACGGTTTAAGAAGGCAGAGTCATTACCAGTCAATATGAGATCATCAACATATACCAAAAAATAGGTTGTAGTACCAGAATGCTGAAAGACGAAGAGCGAAGTGTTAGAGGTAGTGTTGACGAAACCCATGGCCAAAAGGCATTGGCGGAGCTCACTGTACCATGCCCGGGGTGCCTGTTTGAGACCATAAATAGCTTTCTGTAACTTACAGACATAAGATGGATAGGCTTTGTCAACAAAACCTGGTGGTTGTGCCATATAGACATCCTCCGTAAGCCTGCCGTGAAGAAATGCATTATTCACATCCATTTGACGAACTGGCCAGCACTTGGATACAGCTAAACTGAGAACCAAACGCACAGTTGACGGCTTAATAACCGGACTAAAAGTTTCCTGGAAGTCGACACCTGGTCACTGATGAAAGCCTTTCACAACAAGTCGAGCTTTGAACTTATCCACAGTACCGTCAGGCTTTCGTTTGATACGATAAACCCACTTACAGCCCACAACATTCTGTGAAGAATCAGGTGGAACAAGATCCCAGGTGCCATTCCGTAGCAGAGCATCAAACTCCAATTACATAGCAGCGTGCCAGCGCTCATCAGACATAGCACTAGACAAAGTCTGAGGTTCAATAACAGCTGGAGAGGTGACAGCGGACATACCAAACTTCTTGTTGGGCGTAAAGATGTTATTTTTGCTGCGAGTTTGCATATGATGACCACTCTGAGAGGATGTAGGTGGCGGCATAATGCGTGTAGCGGCGGCAGGGGCCGCTGGCGGTGTCGGAAGGGGCTGGTGACGCGGGCGGTGGCGCCGGAAGTGCGTCCGGTGAAGGATCGCTAGTGGGAGCGGAGGCAGGTACTGGTGGCGGCAGCGGAAGGACTTCTAGGGAGACCGGAATGGGTACAGGAGGAGACGCGGGGTTAGACAATTTGGAGAACGGGAAAACATCTTCATGGAAGGTGACATGATGCGAGACGAAGATTTTAGACGTGGAGGGATCAAAGCATAGATAGGCGCTTTGAGTAGTAGAGTAGCCGAAGAGGACACAGGCACGAGATCTGGGTTCCATTTTGTGTGAGGTGTAGGGCCGAAGCCAAGGGAAGCATTGACAGCCGAAGACACGTAGTTTGGCAAGGTTGGGGCGCTTATGGAAGAGAGACTCAAAGGAGGAGAGCATCGAGAGATTTGTCTTGGGAAGACGATTAATGAGATAGACTGCTGTAGCAAAGGCATAAGGCCAGTAAATGAGAGGTACAGAGGCATGATGAAGGAGAGTGAGACCAGTATCGACAATATGACAGTGACGGCGTTCAGCATAGCCATTGTGCTGAGGTGTATGAGGAGGTGAAGTGAGATGTGAGATGCCATTGGAGGCAAGAAAAGAGCATAAAGCGAGGAATTCTCCCCCATTGTCAGTATACAGATTAATGATTTTAGCAAAGAAATATTTTTCGATAATGGATTTAGAGATGGGGAAGGTTTGTAAGACATCATATTTACGGCGTAAAGGAAAAAACCAAACATACTTAGAAAAATGATCAACAAAGATGACATAATATTTAAATCCTTCATTAGAAATAATTGGAGAGGTCCATACATCGGAGAAAATAAGCTCCAGCGGAGCAGTAGAAGATAAACTTGACTCAGAAAAAGGTAACTTATGACACTTATGAAGTTTGCAAGAGACACAAGCAAGATCAGACACATTACTGGACGCTATACTGCTAGAAGACACTAAATGACGCAGGATTTTAGCTGACGGGTGACCAAACTGAGAATGCCATAATGACGCAGAGAGCTTTTGAGCCGTGAGGGCGGACGAGGGACTGGAAGCCGCCTGCCAGTAGTAGGTGTTGCCCCTAAGTGGGCCGCGAACGAGTGTTGCCCACGTGCGACGATCCTTCACCTGAAAATCAGTATCAGAAAGAACAACATTAACATTATTGTGACGACATAATTGAGCAACAGAGATCAAATTTTTACGCATATGTGGAACACAGAGAGCCCCAGGTAATAAAAGAGAGGAATAACTGTTAAGTTGTCCAGTATGTGTAATTGTCAAACCTTCATCATTACCAATAACCACATTGTCGAAACCAGTGTAAGGACTGTGAAGAGACATGTTGGCAAGATCAGAGGTTATGTTATGGAGGCACCAGAGTCCAGGATCCAATCGGATGTAGAGGGAATCATCGGAGAGTGATGGGCTGTGTGAGCAGCCGGACAAGGCGGCGACGCATAAGCTGGCCGCGGAAGTGGTCCACCGTAAGGGGGCTGATTGGCGCCGGAGATGGGGTAGGACGGACAGCAGCGCGCGGAGTGGCCAAATTCACTGCAGAGCTGGCACTTCCTATTGTACCCGCGAGATTGGCCATTGCTGGAGTAACCACCGCGACCGGAGGCTGAACCGCGGCTGCTACGGCCGCGCCCGCGGCTACCAAAGCGGCTACGGCCTAATTGATGTCCGACGACGAAGGCAGCCGACGGAGCCAAATCAGATGCGGCGGAGGTGGCCGGCACACGAGCAGTAATCTGAGCCTCCATGCTTAACAACTTGTCATGTAATTCAGCAAAAGAGATGGGAGATTCGCGGGCTTGGATGGCATGAGAGAGTTCCATATACGGATCATCAAGACCATTTAGAACCTTAATGACAAGTTCCTCAGAATCAACAGTAACATCCAGGAGAGATAATTCATCCACGATCACGTGAATACCGTGCATAAAATCAGTAACAGTGCCGCATGTGCGCGCGAGGATGTCCCGGGCCTCTTTAGAGGTTTCCGCAGTGGCAATAAAGGAGATGATTGTCGGTGTGATTGACGAGATGATGGCAGTGAGAATATGATTGTCCTGGCGAATCCAGTAGGGATATGCAGGATTGGGGGAAGTCACCTCCTTGTCGACGATAGTGGCTGGTGGGCACGGGTTCGAACCGTCCAAGAAGCCGAGGAGGTCGTAACCCGTAAGAAGGGTTCGAAATTGGAATTTCCACGCCAGGTAATTAGTGGAATCCAATTTGAGTGGGATCTGAGCCGATGCATTGATGACAATCGGCTGGAGAAGCTCGTTTGACGTCGTAGCGGCCATGAAGCGCGAGGCAAAGGAGAGGAGGCGTTGATCGACGTCGAGAGAGAGAGGGCTGCCGATTAGTGCAGCGTTGGCGGCGGCGGTGACGGGCTGCCGATAAGAGCAGCGGCGGCAGCAGCGGCGGCGCGGGTAGGATAGTTTTAGGGTTTCTTTGGTGATAAGCCACTGGCGTGTGATACCATGTAGAGAATATTCTACCAATAATAAAAAGATACACACAATTATATTCTAATACCATATGGCTTTTAAATATTACTTAATGAAAGCACTTGAAGAATCACTTTTAAAAGGCATGTGTCTTTATCATCTTTGCGTTTGCTCAATTTTTACTTGATAATGTAGATCTTGTTGATAAAGATTTTTGGATAACACTAGTTATGCCATAAATTCGTAAAAATAGCACGGTATAAACAGTTTTCGGACTGGTCATTCAAAAATAGTCACCGTTTACGAAGTCAATGAAAAATAACCACTATTTTGCTGCAACAAAGATCGGTCCCGCATAATATACGGGAGTTCGGTGCATCTGTGTATGAACTCCAACATATTATGCTGGACCGGTATACTTTGCCGACTCCTGTATAATATACGGGAGACTAGAGCACCGGTGCTCCAAACTCCACTAATAATAACTAGACATTTATACTTGCTAGAACTCTAGTATATTATGCTGGAGTTCCAGCATAATTATCTTGGAACTCCCGTATAAATGTTGAATTTCAAGCATATTTATTGTTGTTGTTATTGTAATGACTATCCGATGATTCTTTGCATATTTTGTCTTTGCTTATTCTTTTTCTTCTTTTATTACTTATGTGTAAAAAAATACTCGAAAAATTAGATAGTGCATATTAAGAGCCAGTATACTATTGTAAAAGATGTTTGAGTTAGCTCTTAAATGTGTTTTTATCTAAAAGATGATATACTATATGGTGGCAAAACTCTTTTTTTTCTTTTTTTGGTTTTTGTCCAGAGTCCTAAACAATATTTTATGTTGATGTAAATAGTAATGTGATATTGAGAAGCCTTTTTCGTTTGCTAACCTCTAAATATTATGTGCCTGCTGAATTTTGTAGGTGAGGCAAGTGAACAAAGGGAAATAGTCCAGTGGCGGCTCAAGTTACTACGTGGCCTAAAGCCAAATTTTATTTAGAGGTCTTAATATTTTATTTCAAAAGTTTCGTACCTTACATAAAAATTTATATTTTGTAATATATTTAGATGAAAAGTACTTATATATTTTATTATTTCCGTTTACATATGCACTTCCAATCAACTTAGTGACTTGTTCATATTGTAAGAGCACTTTCATTATTTTTTAATTTATTTTTTCTTGTCGATTAAACATTATCAAGAGCTCCATTATAAGGTTGCACTAAAGTTCCAATCTTTTTTTCCTTTTTAAGAATTTTGAGCAATTACATGATTCATATTTTCTAGTTGATATATTTATAATTGATCATATAAAAAGTAATATAGACCAAAGTAAAATATTAAAAGATAATAGCAAATTTCAAATAAGAAAAAGAAAGAAAAGAGAATAAAAAGTTAGAACAATATAATAAAATTGACTCTAAAAGTTGTAACTTGATATTAAAATAAAATTTCATTGTTATTTTGCTTACGGCAATGTCTAATAACTAAGAAAGAATGAAAAAAATGTGATATTTGATTTATTCAATGCCCTTCAACACGTGTTTTATGAGAATAGACAGCTTAATTAAAAGGAAAAAAGAATAAACAACCTAAAATACAAGATATTTTTATGAGAATGAAAAAGAGAATAAAAATAACTTGGATTATATACCAAAAATGTATGTTTTTCTTAAATTATTAAATATTTTTTAAAAAATTAACATATAAAACCTACTTTTGATAATTAGGGACCTAAAAAATTTGGAGGCCTAAAGCGCCCGCTTCAATTGCTTGGCCCTTGAGCCGGCACTGAGAAAGACAAAAAGTGTGAAGACCTTACTTGCTTGTTCCTAGATCTTCAGATGTTCTTGGACTTTTATTTTTAAACTTTTTGCAAATTGATGTATACCATTGAATTTAAAATAATATAATGTATATTATACTTATATGTTGGGATAACAAAAGTTGTATATTTTTTATTTGATGGATAGTTTCCCCTTATGGTTTATATAAATTATAATATATTATATTTTATTGTATAATTTAGCATTGCAATAGCCTCAAAAAGTTGTTGCCATAGTCCTTAATAGCCGTGGCTGTAGACCTTAAAAACCGTTGCTAATTGCTATACCTCAATATATCTTGCATAAAATTGATATTGCAACAATACTGAACCGTTCTAGTTGAGTAACTAACTGTTGCAATAGATACCCCCATGGCAACGATTAATGACGGTTACCATATATAATCCTATGGCAACAGATTTGTAATCCGTTGCAGAAAACCGTTGTCGTAGGTCTATTAACGTGACCAGATGTGACGGTTCCTGAGCCGTTGCAATAGAGCCATTGCAACGGTTTACCTATCTATTGTAACGGTATTTAATGTATTGCCACAGGTCTTTTTTCTAGTAATGGCGGTATTTCTGTTCTCTCTTTGAAGGGGTTTGTCGATTATGTTGTTTAGAGTGCTTGTCAGTCATTCTTCCAGTAATTTTTCGCTGCTGGTAGCGCTTCCTTAGTTGTAGACGTAGAGGCTCTCTTTTCGCGTGAAGTTGTTACGCTTTCACAAGGGGGAGGTGAAACACTCCGCTGGGGCGTAGCGTTTGGCGTCAGGTTTTCGTTATCTTCCCTGCCATTTTCGTTGATGGTGTTCAAAATGTTGGTGGTGACGCCTTCTATTGCTTTCAGCCTTTCATCTCCTTTCCCTGCCATCGTTAGTTTCTGCAAACGAAGAAAAGATGGTTGTCTTTTTTATGATCTAGAAGGAACTATAATTTCAACTAAAACCTCCCCACAGGCGACGCCAAATTGATTGAGCAAATAAGTGCTAAACCAATTAATTGTGGGTTAGAGGGAGAATCTTAGTTGAACTTAATAAATCCTAGACCGGACAAAATAGAGACTTGTGTAACAAGCAGTGTTCGAGAGCATTAAATAATGAATTTAATACATTATAATTGACTATAAATACAATAGCATGAATATGTAATAAATGTAAATAATGACAATGAATGTAGTGTGAAAGGATCTACCATCTAATTATTACTCCATCAGGGTCACAATAAGTGTATAATTTACTTTTAGCACGCCCATTAAGAAAATACCAAATTCTATACAAACGTACATACTATGACTAAACTACCCCTAATTAAACCTTTAATGTGAGGAGTAAAAATACTTTTTAGGGAGTATGTACATATGGATTATTTTTTAAAAACAAATTGAATTCTTTCTTTATTACATACAGAACACTTATTTTGAACCAAAATGAAAAAGTAAATTAGACATTTATTGTGAACCGGAGGAAGTATATGATTGGGATGTTCCTTTTTCTGTATACGACGTGGAAAGTGAGAGGTCCAGCTAGTTGTCGAATTTTGGGATTTGGGGATAAAGATTGAGCAACATATGCTTGAACAAATCAATGAATAAGAGAATTTTTATATATTTTCTTGTCAACCTTTACAATACGTTTTTTGTCAAAACAACAAAAGTCTCATTTTGTTCCCTATCTCTTCCTATTTATAAAGGATATTCCCCCAAAACCCTTAAAAATGCAACATAAAGAATATCCAAAGGAATATTCTTTATGTCCACTTCTTAACCTATGCTATCGTTACTCTCTCACCTCGGCTGCCCACTTGTGGCATCAGTCTTTGTGAGAACAATCTTTAGTCATTGTATCCGTTATTGTGGTCACCAAATTTAGACCTACACACCCATATAAATTGATACATATTTTTAATGAATTTGAGAACATGAGTAATTAATTCTATAAGTATAATAGGAAAAAAGAAATTATCTTCTCTTGATATACTAAAACTGACAAGTAAAAATAAAATTTATTATTAGAATATTGAACATATAAGTAAACGGAGGGAGAATGTTTAAGTTATAGGTGTAACATTTTTGAGTCTCCTAGTATGAAATTTTGACTCGATAATCTCAAACTATTGTGTTTTCCAACCCACCATTCAATGGGACTCGGATTTTAAATAATACTCCCTCCGTTTCATATTGTTTGAGATACTTTCCTTTTTAGTATGTTTCAAAATAAATGATATATTTTTAAATTTGAAAACAATTCAACTTTAAATTCTTCATTTTATCATGTTTGCCCTTTTGTGAATCTTTTATAGCCACACAACTGGTATGAACCCACAAACCTTTTACCCTTTAATCTATTAAGACCACAAGTTTTAAAAGTTTTCTTCTCTTTTCTTAAACTCCATGCCGAGTAAAATTACCTCAAAAAATATGAAACGGGGAAGTACAAAAATAGTACTGTGTAGAATATTGACCCACAATAGTAGTGAGTCCGGAACCGAAATGATAACTTTTTGGACTCAAAGTCCTTTTCTAATGTTAAAAAAGTTATATTTTTAGCTATTTCGCAATAATTTACTGCGAATTAGGTTAACGGAAAAAATCAAGTTAAACTAATTCGCAGTATTTTATTGGAAAATGGTTAAAAAATTAAATTTTAAATAGAATTCGCACTAAAATACTGCGAATTGTCCTTTTTTTAAATTAATCACCTGTCCAGGCCCAAAAAAAGATACATTCCGCAGCAAATTACTACGAAATGCACAATTCGCACTAATTTACTTCGAAATGCACAATTCGCACTAATTTATTGCGAAATGTACTTTGTTTTTTGGGCCTGGACAAGTTATTTTAACTGACGCACAGCAATAATTCAAAATTATAAAATGCAGTATTTTACTGCAAATTCATTTCAAGAATTCTATACCCCGACCTCGGACTTGCCGTATTTAAAAGCGTTTGATCTTCATGAACATTCATTCAATAAACTTCTCTCTTATTCTTATCAATCTTTCTTATAATGTCTGAAGAGCAAAAAATAAGGGTTTCTCTTTATTGGGGTGGTGAGGTTGTGCTGGAGAATAACTATGTGAGGTATAGTCCACCTCCATAGTGTCACGTTAAATTGCCATTTAATAAGGAGTACGATACATTAGTATCATTGTTACGTAAAAAAATGAGTGAGATGAGGCGTTAGGTTAAATTTAAAGTAACCAGTAGATTACCGTATTCAGTGACTCCGCAGGGGTTTGCTTATTATTCGGAGTTTAACATCGATGATGGTGAGACCCTTAGAGATTTTTTATGGATTACGGAGGAACACAGGGAATTTATTGTAATAAAATTATTGGAAATATACTTTAAGGTGGAAGAGGGTGTGCATAGCATAGATAGCCCCCAATCATCGGGTGGTTATTCTGGAGTAATATTTGCCGGACAGATTGGTGAAGAAAGAATTTGCATTGATTTAAACTTGTCACCGCCAGCGAATGAGCTGACACAAAATAATTTATCGACTTTATGTAATCAACAAGAGGACTAGTAAACTTCAATTTGCTATGGTTTTGCGCTGATTATTTTACATTTGAATTTGATTTGTATTAACAGTCATATTTTTCATAGGGGGTACCGTCAGGATATGAATTTTACGAGTTATGAGCCGACCCCTGGTGGTGGAGTATTGGATCACGATGGTCCATCCGGGAGTCATCACCAAAAAGAATTGTCAAGACAATACTACTTGTAAGTAAAGCGATATAGCTATATCTACAATATTTTTTCGGAGTATTAGGTAACTTAACTTGTTGTTCTTTTTGTGCAGTGAAAACCAGCTTCTTGAAGCTCCTTACCTCACACATCTTTCCATAGACGACGTATTCACTCGTGATTTGGCTGATGCACAGAGCCAGGAAGATGATAGTGACTACGACAATAATGCGGATTAGTCTGCGGATGACACACCCTTCCCTTTTGAGGTTGGTGATGAGGAGGGGAAGTGAATGTTGAACCTGAACCGACGAGGGAGAATGTTCCTCCACCTCTTGTGTGACCAAGAGTGTACGAGTCCCACGTGCCATTTCATGAGAGGAATATCCCCTACCTTGATAATTTGTCAAGCATGCCGAATATTGATGCCCTCACAAGAGAAGGTGATGAATTTCTATCACAAATGTGGGATGAGTCCAGGCCATCTGTTTTGACTAAGGGCATGTATTTCCCTGATAGAGTTCGCCTAATTAGGGCTGTAAAAATCTAAAGCGTAAAAGAGTGTCGTGATATGACTGTAGTTGAGTCAACTACAGATAAATGGAAGGTTGTATGCCGTAGATTTTTTATGGGTTGTCACTGGATGTTGCGTGTCACCAAGAATAAATCAGGTTTATGGAAAGTGGGTAAATTTATTAGCGAGCACAGATGTGAAATGGACACATATAATGAGAATCACTTCAACTTGGATGTCGACTTGATTTCTCTGTCCTCCATATTTGGAAGTGTCCATTAGGTTCAAGATTAAAGAGTGTATCACAGCCGTCCAAAAGGAGTATGGTTGTACAATAGCTAAAAGAAAGGCATATCTCGGTCGCAAACGTGCCTTTGAACTTATTTATGGCTATTGGGATAAGCCTTTTTCAAATCTGCCCAGGTACATGGCCGCATTGCAACACTTTAACCCTGGCACTATTGTTGAATGGAGGCGTGAGCGGAGTCCGGATATACCCGAATATATTTTCAACTATGTGTTCTGGTTATTTAATCCGGCAATTGACGATTTTGTGCATTGTCGTCCTGTTATATCCATAGACGGTACCCATGTCTATGGAAAGTATGATATTAAGCTTTTGATTGTTGTTGCTGTAGATGCTAACGGGCAAATATTTCCATTATCCTTTGCCATATGGTGCCAACGAAAGCGAAGAGACATGGACCCATTTTTTGAACCACTTGAAAGAGCACGTTGTTATACATCGTTCATGTATTTATCTAATATCTGATCGGCATGGTGGTATTATAAGTTCTGTGCGTCACTTGCCTGCATGGCAGGAACCATATGCATACCACCGTTACTGTATGCGGCACCTGAAGGCCAATTTACATGAGAAATATTCTGACAAGACCTTGCATGACTTAATGTGGATGGCTGCAATTGAGCACCAGCAATGCAAATTCAATCGGCGCATGAAAGCGATCCGGCAAATAGAACCAAGAGCCTATACTTGGTTGATGGGGCATGAGCTTCACATGTGGACATTGCATGTTGATAGCGGCAGACGATGGGGAGCATTGACTAAGAACGTGTCGAAGTCATTCAACGACTTGTTAACATCTGCCCATGGACTGCCTTTCACTGCCATGGTTCGCATGACATTCAAACAGAGCGCGGAGAGGTTTGTTGAAGGGTATGCAGCCGCCTCAGCATTGATAGACCGGGGTGTTGAATTTATGCCAATACCTATGAGAAGATTTGAAAGGTCGAGGAGGCGAGCACACTGCATTCATTTATTCAGTACGATCACGAACGTGGTGTATTTGAAGTTAAGACATCCATCAGCGGACACCGTGGGAATAATCTACATATGGTGAATGAAAATAGAAGGTTGTGTTCGTATGAAAAATGGACCATCTACCACATGCTGTGCGCACATGCGTTGAAGTGCTTCCAGCAAGTTGGTTATGGGGCAACAAACTATATTGATAGGCAATACAGTGTTACTGCATATGTAGACACATATACTGAAAAGTTTCAGCCATTAGGTGCTGAGCATAATTGGCCGCCGGAACCTTTTAAGATGGTATGTAACAAGGACTATTTGCGCAAGTTGCAAGTCATAAAGAGAACGCGCATACGAAACCAAATGGATGTTGGTGACACAGTTTACGCGTGTAAATGTGGCATATGCTCGCAAACAGGACACGATCGTCCTAAATGTCCTTCAGCCAGTGTCTGAGGCGATGGTAATCCCGGTGCAAGTTCGTCTAACATACCTAACTATCCTGGAAACCCCTAGTATTTCATTTTGAGTTTTTTTGCTTTTTATTCAAGTTTGTGTTTGTATTTCCCCTTTTTCCAATAAAAATGTTATTTTTATTTTAGGTTATCAATGTTAGTGTTTGTGCTGTACTGTTTAAGTAAAATTGCTGTTGAAGCGCAATTAAAATAAAGTTGTTGCTCTCATATAATTATTAACAGTATGTACATAATGCACTATTTACATAAATTACAAACAAATTAAATCAATGCATCCCGCAGCCAGTGTGCTTCAATGTCTCCATTGGCCTGATTCGCATCCCCCGTCGGTCGGGTACACTATCTGGATTATCGTCATCTAGCCACCTCTTTATCGGAGGAATGGGCTGAGGAACCATGTTTTCAGGAAAGCTACAGGAAGAGATTTCAGGATCTTCATGGTATGTGGTTATTCCACGTGAGAATGCAAAATGAGGGAAATAGAATTATTACAGAAATGAGGAAGAAAGTGAAGGAGTTGGAAGATAAAAATTGGAGAGCTGAATGGAATTGTCAAGCATACAAAGAACGTTGCGAAAAATATAAACGGGAACTTGCGGAGGTGAAGGCGAGAGTGAGAGATTTAGAAGAAAAAAAGAACAAATGGAAGAACGATTTAAGTGGTTGGAGCGAAGAATAAATGGTATCTAGGACTAACATTAGCGTGTATGTGTTAAGTGTCATTTTCATATTGCATGTATTTTTATTATGTTCGCCTGTTATGTTTTTCCTTGTGGTATAGTCAAGGATACCCCTAGTACTTTGTTTGTCTGTTGTTTTTTGTAATTCATGAAAGTACTTGTGTGTATTTCTCTTTATATGAAATAAAATAAATTTCCGCAATATTGTTACATCTTCTTTTTATTTGTAGTGTTTGTGTTTTCTTACCTTAGAATATTTAAATTATAAACTTTTGAATTGGAGTGAATAATTATGTAAGGGTTCTAGGCTTGATTTTTGATGCCGTGTACCACCGAGTTATCCTTAAAATATTATTTTTCTCAATTTCAATATTGTTAGAATTTTCTTACCTTAGAATATTTAAATTATAAATTTTTGAATTGGAGTGAATAATTATGAAAGAGTTCCAGGCTTGAATTTTTTATGCCGGGCACTACCGAGTTATCCTTAAAATATTATTCTTTTCAATTTCAATATTTATAAAATTTTCTTACCTTAAATATTTAAATTATAATTTTTTAATTGGAATGAATAAATATGTAAGGATTCCATGCTTGTTTTTTGATCCCGGGCACCGCAAAGTTATCCTTGAAAGAAATTTCTTCTCAATTTCAATATGTTTAGAATTTTCTTACCTTAAATATTTAATTTATAAATTTTTGAATTTGAGTGAATAATTATGCAAGGGTTCCAGACTTGATTTTTTATGTCGGGTACCACCGAGTTATCCTTAAAATATTATTCTTCTCAATTTCAATATTTTTAGAATTTTCTTACCTTAAATATTAAAATTATAAATTTTGAATTGGAGTGAATAAATATGTAAGGGTTCCAGACTTTATTTTTGATGTCGGGTACCGCCGAGTTATCCTTACTATGCTAAAAGGCACTAAATTTGCTACAATAATCTATATTTAATTATGGTACAAGGCTCTAAATTTTACTACGCTAATAGAAACTATATTTTACTACACTACAAGGCTTTACAATATGAACATAAAATAAATAACACAAACAATCTAGTACCATTTTTGTTCACAAATATAACATAAATTCATGTATCAAATAAATTAATCCGTATATTAAAGAACACAGAAATAATATAATTTCACATGTAAACATACCACGCAATACAAATATACATAAATATACGAGTTTCGCCATAAATTAAATAGAAATACCTCGATGGAATTTTTTTTGAATTCGAAATTTTCTATCCAAAACACGTAATCGAACCTTCTTTTGGTATGTGGGACCTATAATCCGCGTTCATTGTGGGACGGGTGAGCCAAAATTTTTTTTTAATAAAGGCACGGGGTGGGGGGGGACCAGTAGGATTTTTAAAATGGAGGTTTTACTCTTTCAATGTGTTTGTCGTTGAGGAAGACGACTGGTGGTATATAAAGTAGCATTTCGTAATAATTTACTGCGAAATGCCCCATTTCGCTTTAAATTACTGTGCAATGCTACTTTATATACAGCCTGAGCTCACCTTTTAACTATTTTGCAGTATTTTATTGTGATTTCTATTAAAAATTAATTTTTTTAATATTTTGTAGTAAATTACTGTAAAATAACTAAAAATATAACTTCTTTTTTAATATTAAAAAATTACTTTGAGTCCAAAAAGTTATCATTTCGTGTGCGTGTGCGAAATACAATAAAATGAGGGGAATAGTGAAACTAGTGAGTAATTGACATGTCAGTACCACGTACCCATCCCTATCCACATTCAAAATCTAGGAGATGTGATATCCCCACATTAAATAGTAAATGGGGCCATCCTCGTCAGCTCGACGGGGTACCCAGCTAATGGGAACTCTTTTATGTGGGTAATGTCGGGTGTTCCTTTGTTTCGACAAGTTCTATTTTGTGTCTGGTATAATTGATACCAGTTATATGAGCCTTATTTTTATTTAAATATTTTTTAATTCTGATTTTATATTTTTAGGTTTACAAATTTACAAAATTATGAGGTAAAAAGTTTCCTTATACAATTAATGTCAGTTGTATAAAACACAAAATAAAAATTTTCATTTATTTCCATAAACAAATGAGCTATTACCAGTATCCTTGACACCATGGGAAGCTCCATTTTATTTTCTTGACAATCCATTATTAATACTACTAGTATTTTATAAATGGCCCATGTTGCCCACTCTCCTTATCTATTCTTGAATTAGTCAGAGATCTAAAATTAATGAAATTTTAATTTTAAAAAATAGAGTCAGAGTTGTCTTTGGAAAAAAAATGACAGCCCGGTGTATTCCGCGTTCATGCAGTATTCAGGATAGGGCCGCATCTCAAAAAGGTATAATATATAGAGTCTATTCTGATGCAAGGATCAATAGCTGATTCTATGATTTGAATCCCTAACCTATAGGTTATACGAAAACAGTTTTACCGTTGCTTTAAGGCTCTCCTTCTAAATGTATCTTTTATGAATGGAAATCGACTCAACGTTCACATGAAGTTCCACTCCATAAATCCTCAAAAGGAAGAAGCATGCCTAATTTCATTCATAATGCTAAGATTTTTGGCAGGGCTAAAACTTCCGAGAAGAATGACTTGAGGAGAAGATGTACAGAGAAAAGGTGAAAGAATTGGATTTTTCTAATTGTGCACGCTGTAGGGTTATGCCACGGGTTATTTGTTATTCCTCAAAATGTATAGGACCACAATGACAATTTGCAATGCAAGCATTATTCTCACAAAATATATATTAAAAAAAGTAACATTAATTAAGGGGAAAAGAAAAGCTAGCAAAAGTTATGGAGAACTACAAGTTTGAAAACGAGACTAAGGGCGAAAAAGTTGTCTTTAGTAAAATTGTTTACAAAAGATTGAAAAGGACATTGAGAAAAGGTTATGGAGAACTCATGTTGGTTTTTAAGTCTTCCAACCAAAATATTGATTCCAAAGTCCACAAATAGCAACAAGTCCTTAAGGCCATAAAATTAAGTTAAAAACTAAAATTAAACCTAGCTAATGATTTGGAGAAAACAAAATTCTTAGGGGTGATTTGGTACGCGGGATAAGGTGAAATAAGATTGGATAAAGTGTGGTACTAAATTTATATTATGTTTGGTTGATGGTATAAATTTATCTCATTATAAAATTATACCGTTCATAAAACATGGTATAAACTTAGTCCCAAACATAATCCTGGATATCGCATCTTATCCCACCTTATCCCATCAAACTTAGAATTATTTATCCTACCTTCCAGGTGGGATAAATTAGTCTAGGGAATAAGAATTATATAATCTACTATAATTATGGGATACTTTAGTCCGCATACCAAACGACCCCTTAGATCAATATGGGTAGTGGTGGGATAGACCGAATCCCTTCAAGAGGTTTGAGGTTTGAACTCGGGATATGAAAAAAAAAAAAGAATTAATCCAAATGTCTGCACACCCAATTACTTAAACTAAAAATAATCCGTAAAAGTAAAATATATGAATAATTTATATATCACGTTTATAATTATATATAATCAATATTATAAATACGGCCAGAAGAAAGTAAGCAATTAATATGATGAAAAAATTCTATTAGAGAGAGCTTCCCCTCAAATGGGTATTACACGGCGCAATTTTGAATATAATCGAATTCTAATACTCCAATACGAGTACTGAACACCATATAAATAAAATCCAAACAAAAAAAATAAATTCTTAGGGTTGGTCTGTTGTCGATGGACGCACGTGGTATTTAGACTTTGTAAAACTTTGAAAGAGCTACAAATTTGTCTTCTTCAAGCTTTCAAACATGGAATCAACCGCCTGCATGTTTTGGATAACAATTACTCTTATTTTGACACTTGGCTGTCAGCTTAATTATGTTGAACGCTATCCTGGACTGGCGTTGAGGATATTTGAATTCAAACTTTATACTATAATTTTCCATCAATAGCCTTTTCTACTTCTTTTGAGATACTTTGGTAATATGCATTTGATTCTAAATTCTTGTAATAATGTCAAGGTGGATGTCAAGATACAAGTTTTGAAATTGGTTAAAAGATAATAATGGATAAGATAAAATTGTAATAGAAAAGATAAGCATAATGTATTTCATATGCTTAACAAAATACTATGTTTGATCCAATGACAGATTAACCAAATATGCAAGGGCTTATCCAAAAAAACAACCAGCCCTGCTTATGGAAAACCCCAATTAATAATATTTACATTCTCAAAGCAAATTTGCTCTAAATAAATTTCTAGCAATCTTCTATTCAGATCTCCAATTTAGGCCATCAACAACTCGTTGCTTTCTTTTAGCCCCAGATTTTTATCAAAATTGCTGGATAGATCCACCCCTGATAGCACAAAATTTTCCAATCCATCCTTTATTGAATAATCCAAGGATTGATTTCTTGATAATTGACCAATTGAGGCTAAAGCTAACAACTCAGATTCATCAAGCCCTTTTGCTGGACCAAGACTACACCTATCAGTCCCGTACTTCCCTAATGCATCTTTGAATTTCTTGATCTGCATATTTACAAATTTGCCATAAGAAACTAGCATTCCTATATTTTTTATAGGTGAGAAAATAAAATTCCAAAAAATCTATGTAGCTGAACTCCTCGAAAATATTGTTCAGTGCATGTCGAATCCACACAAGTGCGACAATATTTTGAAGAGTTCAAGCAACATAGTAAAAAATAACAGTAGTTATGAGTGACTTACTGTTGCATTAGTACAGCTGAAGCTACAAAGTTTGCCTTCTGCACCCCTATAGAATCTAAAGAAGGGCAAAACATGAATTCTAAGAGCATGACACATGGCTTTGAGTTCTTCATAGTTTACTTTGAGAAAAATTGCATCTGGGTTTGAATCAGCCAGTTGACATATCTACAGATATTGAGAGAAAAAAAAAGGTGAGATTTTTAGAACACAAACAAATGGAGAAAGAAATTAAAAGTCATCTTGGGTAAAACAGATATATTTGCTACAATACCTTAGGATGTAAAGTCCTGCAACCACCACAACCAGGGGAATAAAAGTCAATAATGACTAATTTGTCCCCAGCAGTTAACAATGAATCAACAAGCTCTTTTGCTGAATGGATTTCTACCATGTTGGGTTTTAGGGTTTTTTCCCACCATCTTTGAGCTTTGCTTATACATATTGATGCTTGTGCCTAAAATAAAAAAAAACACAAAAAGATTCAATCATTGAACCCAAAAAAGCCAAATCAAAACATAAAAGACAAAGTTACATACATTAATGGAGATGGGTTTTGCAGCTTCAACATTCCAATGGTTCAAACCAATCTGATTCGATACATCCAAAGATTTGCCTAGAAATTCTTTGGGTGTTAAAGCTGTAATTTTTAGAGCCCCAACCGAAGAGCGAACAGAAAAGCCTTTGTTTGAGTTGTTGAAAAAGCAATTGCAGGAACCAGAAACAGAAAATCCAGTTTTCAACGAACAAGCCATTTTTTCTCTCCTAATAATCTGAGGATTAGTCAAGAATTTAGCATCCAACAAAAAATTCCCACAAAACCCACCTGTCCTTTTGGATCAAGAATCAATTTCTTCTAATAAAACAAGAATACAACGACAAAGCCCTAAACTTTTTCAATAGGAAAAGTAAGGTTGTGGTGGTTGAGAGGTAAATAAGGGCAAATATAGATTGTGGTTTTGTGCTTCTCTCTGAAAACTTATAAAAAGAGACGAATAAATTGAAGAAGAAAAGAATGGTGGAGAAAGAATTATTAAAGGTCAAAATTTCCCTTTTCTTTTTCACTTTCTTTTTTCCTTAATAATAGATTAACAACTCCTAAATTTCTGATTTTGTGTTATAAATAAACTTCTATTTAAGGTGAATGTCTATAATTAGAGAGATTCTAGAGTTCTATTCTTGGTAGCTAAATCATCCCCCTCCCTATAAATAGAGGTGCCCTCTACCATTGTAAATCATCCCTAACATTCTCTAAGTATTAATAAGAATACTTCTCTCTCTCTATTCTCTCTATTGCTCTTGTTCTTGCATTATTGTTCTTGTCTTTTATATTATTTCATAACACGTTATCAGCACGAGTCTCTAACCATCACAAAATATATTCTCTTTATGGTTCGGTTTAGTTGACCAAAAGAGAAGGAAATTATCAGCTGCCATTGATGTGATGCTGATTGCAATGGTATTCTCGCCGTTCATTTATGTGTCCTGAAACTGTCCACAAATTGCTATGCCAAAGTTTTCATCTTTCCGAAGAGGCAAATATCTATACGGACAAAAAGGAAAAGGAAAACGTGAGAGAAAGAAAGGAATTTACACAAGAGGTATATTTGATATCACAACATTTTTTGGTATACCTTAAAGGTAAGTAATTTACTTTTCCCTTTCAAATTCTTGAAATTCTATAATTTGATTTTATATACAAAGCATAGACAACAAAGTTTGATTATAACTCTAATGGAGTTTGTAAGAAATTATAACCACATGAAGTGGTAAAATCTCTATGTCCTGCCATGATTAAATTCATGTATGATTGTGGGCAAATAATTGAAAATCCGTCCCATTGAATTTGCTCCATTCCCTTTAGAGAATGTGGAAGCAGTATATGATAAGTCTGAAAGAAGACTAAAATATTACCATGAAGGTATCAATGAATGTGGACGTGGCAAAGAATTCCGTCCAATTGAATTTGCTCCATTCCCTTTAGAGAATGTGGTAGCAGTATGTGATAAGTCTGAAAGAAGACTAATTACCGTAAAGGTATCAATGGATGTGGACATGGCAATAGACGAAGTTATAATCGTCATTATTGTGGTAATGAGAACAATAAGGATTCTCAAAATAATCTTTCACTTTATGAAAGTAATATTTGACATGAGATTGTGTAAAGCACATGATTTTGATCCATTCCCTGAAGTGAATGTGATAATTGTAATAGAGCCTGTAAGTATAAACACGCTCTTGATGTAATTGTGTCTTATGACTGACACTATGAAAAGAAAGTTCGTTGCCCTTGAAATTTCGGGCAAGAACTATATGATATGGGTGTTGGATACTTAAATCCATTTTGGATGCTATGGGTCTTGGAGACGCCATTAAAGACAGAAATAATGCATCCACCCGAAACTATGCTAAGGCCTTGATTTTCTTGCGTCATCACCTTGATGAAGGTTTGAAACTATGCTAAGGCCTTGATTTACTTGCGCCATCACCTTGATGAAGGTTTGAAAATTGAATATATCACAGTCAAAGATCCACCTATCTTGTGAGATGGCTTAAAGAAGAGATATGACAACCTGAAGTTGGTCACTCTGCCACAAGCACGATACGATAAGAATCCAAAAGCAAATAGTTTATAAACTATACATTATCGTTGCGGTGGAAACGGGCACTGGTCAAAGGCTTGCCGTATACCATGACATTTGGTTGACCTTTATCAAGCATCTCGAAAGAGTAAACGCCCTGAAACGAATTTTGTCTCTGACGACAACTTTGACATCACCCACTTGGATGTGGCAGACTTCTTTGAGCAACCCGAGGGGAAGATAGACCACCTAATCGGTGATGGATCCGTGATGAAAGAAGATGGAGCTATTTGATTTTATTTTACTTGTTTGTATTAGTGAATGAATAAACTAATAGCCATTAGTATTAGCTCGTATTAGTTAGTTCATGATATAATGTTAGTATTAGTTCTTTAGAATGTATCAATATGCTCAAATATCAATAATATTTTTACTTTCCAGTAGAGGTAATCGACTAACCTGAAAAACTAGTCGGTTATCTCATATTTCGCATAAAAACTGCAAAACAATCGATTGTCAATGATCAACAATCGATTGTCTTTAAAACAGTGTGATCTGGAATTTTTCAAAAACAGTCAACAATCGATTGTCTATGTTTAACAATCGATTGTCTTTAAAATAGTGTGATCTGGAATTTTTCAAAAATCATCCACAATCGATTGTCTATGTCTAACAATCGATTGTCATTAGACAGTGTAATCTGGAATTTTTCAAAATAGTCAACAATCGATTGTCTATGCTTAACAATCGATTGTCATTAGACAGTGTAATCTGGAATTTTTCAAAATAGTCAACAATCGATTGTCTATGCTTAACAATCGATTGTCTTAAGACAGTGTGCTCTGGAATTTTTCAAAATAGCCAACAATCGATTGTCTATATTTAACAATCGATTGTCTTAAAACAGTGTGATCTGGAATTTTTCAAAAATTGTCAACAATCGATTGTCTATGTTTAACAATCGATTGTCAATGCTCAACAATCGATTGTGTGTGTTTAACAATCGATTGTTTTATGAAAATGCTTAAACTGAAATTTTCAAACTGCATAGTAATCGATTATGGAAAACATATAATCGACTATCTGATTTATTTAGTCAACTGACATCAGCAGATTTTGAAAATATTATGTGACACAAACGAATTGAACTTGTTTATTCTTATGTTCGTGTTTTTCTTTTATATGTCAAACCATGGGAAGTAAAATTGATTGAAGGCTCCGGAAGAGCAACTGTAACTCTGCCCAAAGGCACGACGTTTATCTTAGAGAATGCAATATTCTCCTCCAAGTCTAAGAAGAACTTGTTGAGTTTTAATGATATCAATCGCAATGTTCTCCTCCAAGTCTAAAAGGAACTTGTTGAGTTTTAAAGATATCATTCAAAATGGATATCATATTGAGACAATAGATGAGAATAATCCTGAATTCTTCATGAAAACGAGGCTGCCCATTTCGGTTTGGGTTCACGCCATTTTGCATGCTGCAATGCTAGTACGTCGGCTGCCCACTTTGGTTTGGGGTCACGCCATTTTGCATACAGCAATGCTAGTTCGTCTCTGACTGACGAATTGACACAAATATTCCCCGCTGCAATTGGTTTTGGGTCATGAACCTAATATATCCCATTTAAGAATCTTTGGATGCGCAGTATATGTGCCTGTAGCACCGCCATCCCGCACCAAAATGGGTCTGCAAAGAAGGTTAGGAATATATGTTGAGTTTGAATCGCCCTCCATTATTCGCTTCCTCGAAACATTGACAGGAGATTTGCACAATTTGCAGACTGTCAATTTGATGAGACACTTTTCCCAAAATTAGGGGGAGAAGTTGGTGAAACCAAATGGGAAATTTTGTGAAAAAATGCATCATTATCTCATCTTGATCCACATACCTCTATTTGTGAAAGAGGCACAAAAGATTATCCATTTGCAAAGAATAGCAAATCAAATGCCTGATGCATTTATAGATTTGAAAAGGATAACAAAATCACATATCCTCGAAGTGAATGTGACAACATTTGATTCACGAATACATATTCATTATTGGAAGAATATGAACATGAAATTGGTATTAAATATACCACACTCACCCCTAGAAGGAGGTTTGAGATGATACCACACTCACCCCTAGAAGGAGGTTTGAGATGATATATGGCATGAATGATCGTTGGTCACGTACCTATTGTACGCCAAAGTATTTTGGAAATATGACTATTAAAGGACAACGATAATGCAAGAAACATATCTTGCATATAAGTTTGGCATGACCATAATGGTATAACTTTCTCTTTAAGAAAGATATTCACCACATGGATGTTGATGAATCTGTGGTAGTACAAAATTAATTGAGAGCTCTAGAAGAGCCAATTATTACTATGTTGGAGAAACACAATTGAGTATTGTGCTGTAGTAAGTCTCAAAGAAACTTATTCAGTTTCCAAAGTACACGCGAAAGCGATTGATTATATTGAGATTATAAATAAAGGAAGGCTTTGATATCTCCTATTACTACAACTTGTAGCGGGGTAATTTGCATATGAAAAGCTACCCGCTTTGTTCTCCAGTTTGTACTACACAAAAGAAAGAATGCCACAATAAAGTGGATATCTATTGGTATAAAAACCCATGTCATAATAAACCTGAAGTTTATTGATAAGTGCACATGTCATGGTGTAAATTTGAAGTTTACCAATATTGATAATTTGTTCAGTTAGCATTCGTGTTAGCCATCTCATTTTATGTATGATGTGCAAATTCACATAGGTGAATAATAAAGAACTAGAAAGTTCTTTACGAATTCTCTTGTATCACTTGTTCTCATTAATGAACTGACCAACTAAAGAGTTCGGGTTGAAGCCCATAAATTCTGGAAATATCAAAGGTGAATATGGGCCCATTCACCTGCCATGTATACCACATATGATGCATCTATGATATGGTTACATGCGCAATTGTTATTGACCCGCAGCCTGGCCGGTGCTTGCGAGGTAAATTGCTCAGTAATCTAACTTCGAGCATAATTTCCAGATTTTCTACTTAAGATAGTTCATCTTGATAAGTTGGTTTATATCAAAGTAAGTTTAGCAAGATAATTATTGAGTGCTTCCACTTAATAGCTAAACTGTTTCTTGTGAGAACAAAGTTATATATATCAGTTTGATATAAGTTGTATACGAGAGTATATTCTCCCCTCACAAGTGGTTCAAGGTCAGGAACCAAATAATTTCATCTTATTATTAATGTGTTGTGTATATTGACATGATAATGCACAAAGATGATTTCCCAAAGTTGAGGAAACAAGTTAGCTTTACTAACATGAGGGGGAGACATGATAAACACTTGAGAAAAGGTTACATGGGATGAGTTATCATTTGTATATGTATATCCCCGAATATCATGATATGAACCTGAAGTTCATAAAAGGGATAATTCAATTGCAACATATTGCAAAGCATGCTATACGCATTTGCTGACATAAAGAAAGTAACTAAATGGAAGAGATACAATTTAAGAAGAATTGATTCCATATGAAAGACATGTAGTTTTGAACCTATAGTTCAAATGCTTGAAAGTATAAAGTCAAAGGTATGTATAATCAGTTTTCTTTATCTTATTTGTCTAGCAAGACATGGAAAACTTGATATGCATCTAAAGTCTATTATATGGCTTATATGACTTAACTTGAAAGATTTAAGTTGCTTGAAGCATATGCAATTCTTGGTCCTGAAGTACCACATCCTAAGTACAATTTGTGTACATATGTATCTTGCTATAACTATAAGCATGATGGCATTGAGAATGCATCTATGGAGATATTGAAGAGTTATTCCACGACATTATATGAAGATGTTCATATCTATCAAGAATGATGATTTCAAGGTACGAAATATTTATTCAAGTCAATATGGTTGATTTGTCAAACGTCTACCAAAGATCGTTTTGAAGATGATGCACAAGATTGGAATGCAAATGCTCAAGGATATAAATTGATGTACTCATTAGGGGGAGTTAATGCGCGTTGCACTCTTTTTCCCTTACAAGGTTTTGTCCCACTGGGTTTTCCTTGCGAGGTTTTTAACGAGGCAACCAATAGGCGCATATTCAAACATGTGTACTCTTTTTCCTTTCTTTAATTTTTCCCATTGGGTTTTGGTTTTAAGGTTTTAACGAGGCACATTGTTGAATAGACATTCAAGGGGGAGTGTTATAAATAGACTTCTATTTAAGGTGAATGTCTATAATTAGAGAGATTCTAGAGTTCTATTCTTGGTAGCTAAATCATCCCCCTCCCTATAAATAGAGGTGCCCTCTACCATTGTAAATCATCCCTAACATTCTCTAAGTATTAATAAGAATACTTCTCTCTCTATTCTCTCTATTGCTCTTGTTCTTGCATTATTGTTCTTATCTTTTATATTATTTCATAACATTTTGGATATAGTAATTGATAATGCAGGCTATGTGTCGGATCTGATTTGGGATGAAGAGAGGATTAAGGCTTTGTTTATTAATGTGCTTGCGTGTATTTGCGTTGGCATTTTCTTTTTTGCTTTTTATCATGATTTAAAATTTGAATTAATTGGATTTAGATAAGTGTTTTTGGTGGAAAGAATACAAAAGATGGGCATCTGGAGCTTCAATGGAAGAGCTGATTAAGGAAAATACTCATTCACACCGGGTGTTTATACAAAATTATATTAATTCATTATGGTTAATTAATCTAATTAGATGAGAATATATATAATTTTATAAAATAATCTTTTGGAATTTATATTTTTCAAAAAATTCAAAAATTCAATTTCAGGTGAAATTTAAAATTTTTATGACCAAATATAATTCCGAAAAAGTGAAAAGATTTTTAAAATAAGTGAATAATTTGTTATAGCCAAACGGGCCCTTAGATGAGTGTTTTTTGGTGGAAAGAATCCAAAAGATGGGCATCTGGAGCTTCGGTGGAAGAGCTGATTAATTGCTATATTTATCGTTTTAGGATTTTTGGCAGTAAGTCACTGCATTTTCACCGCGTAGCTGACTGTGTCGTTTTGACAATTCGGCATATTTTGGATAAGACCCCATCAAATCACTATTTACAGGACATTATATGCCGACAATATCATATGTGGATGCACATTATTGAAAAAAATATGCCACATCTTTATATACGTCACTCGTATGCATTGTCACAAAAAAAGGATTAAAATACACATATCGTACTTTACACATATTATTTACCACGCCCCGAACTTGGGGTGAGACCGGCATTCAATCCCTCATATATCCTTACGTACTCATTTGCAATTAAGGGACTCAGAATATATAATATTATATTTTTTTCATGGGCCACATTGCAAGACAATTTATAAAATACTGGTTAAATATCAATATAAAACTGGGTCGACAAAACCGTCATAACTACTACAATTGGCAAACCAACAAAATATACGTACAAGTCCTATAAGCCTAATATACTGCACTATTTTGACACACACATTAAGAAAATACGAATTTATTAAAAAAAATGATGTATTTACTAAATTAATTTTATTTAATTGTTAACTTGATACATTGGGATATGTAAATAAGTTCAAATTTAAAAAAATAAAATTATTTCTTTCTGATTATGTAAATGGACACTTATTTTGGACCAAAAATAAAAAGATAAAATAATAACTTATTGTGAATTACCGTACGAGAAGACTATGGAAAATTTTGTCGCAAAACTGTGGAATTTTGTCGATCAGCCTCAAATAATGTATCAAGATGATGGATACTATATATTCAGATTTGACAATGCGGAGGATAAGAATCGAGTGTTACAAGCAAGTTCCTACACATTTCGTAACAAGCCAATGATACTGCAACAATGGCAAATGGAATTCAAATTTGATCCTGCTAATATTACAGTAGTTCCACTGTGGATCAATTTCCCTGCTTTACCATTAGCATTCTGGTCCAATGCAGTATTAAGTAAACTGGCAAGTGTGGTAGGAAAACCTCTATACACTGATAAATACACTGCTGATTTGGAGAAGGTATCATATGCCAGAGTGTTGATTGAAACTGACATCTCAAAGCCACTGCCAGACAGTTTAGAGCTGCAGACCAACAGATGCCTCATTGTGCAACAAATAGAATATGAATGAAAACTAAAATTCTGTGAAAACTGTATCAGATTTGGGCATAGGTCTGCTGACTGTTGGTATAAGGAAGAGAACACAAAGGAAGACAGGAGCAAGCCTAAACCAGAACAGCTGAAACAGAAATTCAGAGTTGCTAAGAGGTAGACTCCAAAAATAAAATCAAAACAAATGGCAACTCAACAGGTACCTACAATTGAGGAAAAGAATGAAACAGATGGTACAAACTGTCTAAATACAGTAGGAAATGTGAAACAGAAGGAGAAGATTGAACAGCAACCAGAAACTTGCAAATTGATTTCAAGTAACAGATTCAATCCTCTACAGATGGTAGACAATCCTGGGGACGCTGGCCCATCCAGCTTCACCCCTAAATGATACTCTGCACATGGAATGTCAGAGGCCTGAACAAGGCTCATAAGCAGAAAGACTTAAACATCTTTCTTATGGTGTCTAGAAACTAGAGTAAAGGAAGGCAAAGCAAGGAAAATATTAAACACTGTCTATGGAGGATGGAGCAGCTACTGTAACTACAATGAACATTCAAATGGCATGATATGGCTATTATGGAATTACAGCTGTGAAGTGACAATTTTGATGTCTGATGAACAATTCATACACTGTGAAGTTAAGCAAACAGGTTCCAGTTTTAAAACACTCACAGTGGTGTATGCAAGCAATGACATCCAAAAAAAACAGCAGTTATGGGATAGATTGATACTTTTGGGAGCTTCTGTACAATAATGCTGGTTGATCAGTGGGGATTTCAACAATGTTCTTCATACAGATGACAGAATTGCTTCACCAGTGACACAAAATGAAATCAGAGGATTCCAGGAAGCAATAAACACCCTTCAGCTTACTCAATTGAAAAGTATGGGCAGCTACTTTTCCTGGTGCAACAAACAGCAAACCAGCAGAAGGATGTATAGCAGGATAGATTGGACTTTTGGCAACTTGGCATGGATGCAACAGTATAGTCACATTGAAACTGATTACCAGATTTCAGGGACATCACACCACTCTCCTATACTAATCCACTGCAAAACTGGAAACCAGAGAACCAACTTACATCCTAAACCTTTCAAACTGTACTTACCTGTAATGGAGCACAATGACTCCACTGCTATAGTAGGAAAAGTTTGGAAGCAGAGGGGAAAGGATGAAACTGGTAGCATGCACACCATATGGAAAAGGATAAAAGACTTGAAAATGGAGTTGAAAGAACTGAACAATTACATAGCAGCATACAAAACACAACTCAATGCAGCAAGACACAAACTAGAAGTAATTCAGTTTGGATTGAGAAGCAACAACATGGACCAGCAGTTGATAGAACAGGAAAGGACAACCTTAGCTAAAATACAGAAATGGAGCAACATAGAGGAGCATATTTTGCATCAAAAATCCAGAGCAAATTGGATCACTTGTGGAGACTCTAACTCCAAATACTTCCATGCCCAACTGAAGCAGAGAACAAACATGAACAAAATTGGTTCCATATACATTGATTCAGGGGAAAGGCTATTTGATCCTAAACAAGTGGAAGAAGAATTCCTAGACCAATTCTGCAAGATTCTGGGAGAACAAAAACCTATCTGTAAATGTCCAAACACTGTCATCATTCAACAGGGACCATGTTTAAACAACCAGCAGAAACAGTCTCTGATTAAACCAGTAACAAAGGAGGAAATCTCTCAGGCAATAAATGATATGCCACATGACAAAGCTCCGGGAGTAGATGGCTTCCCAGTAGAATTCTTCACTCGACACTAGAACACTGTTGCTGATGATGTTTATGCAGCAGTGAAAGAATTCTTTACAACAGGCAAGATGCACAAAGGTGTAAGCAGCACAGCAGTATCAGTGATTCCTAAAACACAAAATCCTACTACAGTCAAAGATTATAGACCAATCGCCTGTTGCACAACACTTTATAAAATAATCACCAAAGTGCTCACAGCAAGAATAAAAACAATTATAGGTGGTTTGATTGGCAATTCACAATCGGCATTCATTGAGGGCAGGAGCATAACAGACAACATTCTCTTTACTCAAGAGTTATTTAAAGGGTACAATAGGAAAGGAATATCCCTGCGGTGTGTGTTAAAAGTTGACATGAGGAAGGCTTATGACACAGTGGAATGGTGTTGTATAGAGAGATTGCTGCTGGACATGGGCTTCCCTTACAAATTCACAAAATGGATAATGGAATGCATCTCTTCTGTCACATACTCATTAAGCCTCAATGGGGGGCTGACGCCTCTGTTTAAAGGAAAAAGAGGTATACGACAAGGAGATCCAATGTCCCCTTATCTATTTGTAATTGTCATGGAATATTTGAACAAGGAACTCAAGTCTATGATGGGAAGAAAGGAATTCAAATTTCATCCTCGATGTAAGAATCTAGGAGTGTCACATGTCTGTTTTGCGGATGATCTACTACTATTCTGCAAGGCTGATACCCAATATGTAAGACTTATACAACAAACGCTCCTAAACTTTGCGGAAACATCAGGATTGGAAGCAAATGCAGACAAAAGTGCTTTATATATAGCAGGGGTCTCAAACAGGACAAAGGAGGAAATCATGAAAGAACTGAACTTCCCTGAAGGGTCCCTCCCTTTCAAATATCTTGGCGTTCCAATGGACTCCAAGAAATTAGGAGTAATACAATGCTGGCCAATAATGGAGAAGATAACACAGAAAATCAATTGTTGGACATCAAGACCCCTGTCTTATACCGGTAGGCTACAGTTGATCAGGACAATATTATTTGGAATGCAATCGTATTAGTCCCAAATTTTCCTGCTTCCTAAAAAGGTAATGAAGATGATTGAAGCAATATGCAGATCCTTTTTGTGGACGGGTGCGGCAAACGTGTCCAAAAAGGCATTAGTCGCATAGGAAACTATATGTCTACCATATAGTGCTGGGGGCCTAAATGTTTTGAACCTACCAATCTGGAATAAGGCAGTTGTAGCAAAGCATCTGTGGGCAGTAACAATGAAAAAAGACAGCTTGTGGATCAAATGGATACACACGTACTACATTAAGAACAATGCCGTAGAGGATGTACCCACTCCTAAACCAGCAGCCTGGGCTGTGAGAAAAATCTTAGAGACCAGATAAATGATAGCAAATACCAAGGGCATACAGGGGGACCTGAAAAGTCGACTGATCCAGCTACAGAGGGGAGAACTGTTCGACATAAATAAAATCTACAGACTCCAGCTCCCTCAAGCCCCTAAAGTATAATGGAAAAACATAGTATTGCAGCCAAAACTACACCCAAGATTCAAATTTATCGTTTGGCTAGCACTGCGCAGAAGACTGGCAACAGTGGAGAGGCTAATGCTCATTGGGATACAGATTCCTCAACAATGTGTATTGCAAGCAAGTAGATGAATCTTTTGACCATCTCTTTTTTGCTTGCCCGATATCTTGGGGACTATGGAATAGAATGCTCGTATGGCTAGGATACAAGAGAACCATTTGCGATTGGAACAACGAAGTCGACTGGATTAACAACATTGCAAAAAGGAAAAATGGACATGCTGAAATAACAACCAGTGTGTTTGGAATGTTAGTATACTGTCTGTAGCGGGAAATAAACAAGATTAGATTCCATGGCGGGATCTCGGTTATAAAGGATACATGCAAAGAGATAGCGGTTCATGTGCACATTCAGGGAACCTCTCTTATACACTGGAAGGATGTTTTGCGAAGACTGGATCACTACCCGTAGGAAAACGAAGAGAAGCATTATATGTTTTTCATAATTTAATGTATATAGAGCATTGGGGAGTGTGTTCATCCTAGACTGTTTGCAGTAGTAGCTAGTTAGCGGCTACTGGAAAACTCTGTAATATTTTGATCTATTGATGAAATGGAATTACTATTTAAAAAAAAAGAAGTAATTGATTCTTAGCAATCCAGAGGGAAAAAAATCCCAGTAAACTTTTTTATCTAAATAGGAAATTTAAGTTTTTTAGGATTTAATATTTGTTATTGTATTCAATTACTATCTAATAAAATTAATAGTAAGAAATATGTCGGAATAATTTTCTAATTTTTAGTTGAAGAATATTATGTACTATTATAAATAAGGGGTGCTCTCAGTGAATTTTTGTGGGAAAAAATAATAACAATAGCATAGTTGTGTAATTCTACTACTAGTAGGGTCTCGTGAGAAGAAATGCGGAGAGTTTTGACTTTTGAATTATTTTTTGGTCTTATATCTTGTTGGAAACACGTTCTCAAGGCATTATACTAAACGTGAGTTCATATTTGTAGGTTTTGATGAATGACAAACTAACGCAAATTGACATATGACGAGGTCCAAGCACAAGCGCGAAATTGATATATAACAAGATTCAAGCACAAGACAAAGATCGAGATTAAGTTTTATATGAGTCGGTATTTAATTGTGATCTTGATCCGACAACTAAAACTCAAGACTTGGCTTCTCTCGTAAAAATACTTTTAACAAATCATGCATATTTAATTTAGAGCAAAATGATTTTAAATAATGCATATTTACTTTTGTCAAAATGACTTTTAAACACGCCTCTAAAATCTGGACTAAGATAATCGATTATGTACTTATGATAATCGATTATGTTTAAGTCAGCTGCTTGACAATCGATTGTGAACTAATGACAATCGATTGTGTTAAGGCAGTGAGCATCAGATTTTTCAAATCTGCATGACAATCGATTGTGAACCTTATGACAATTGATTGTGATGAGGCAATGTCCATCAAAGTTTTTCAAAGCTCAAAATAATCGATTGTGAAGCTAATGACAATCGATTGTGAAGAGACAGTGTCCATCAGATTTTTCAAAGTCACAAAATAATCGATTGTGAACTTATGACAATCGATTGTGTTGAGGTAGTGACTTCAAGACTTTTTCAAAGTTATCAAATAATCGATTGTGAACTTATGACAATCGATTGTCAAGAGGCAGTGTCTAAATTGATTTTTCAAGACTGATATATAATCGATTGTTAACTTAGTATAATCGCGATTGTATAACTGACCGTTGCCAAAATATTTTCAAATACCGTCAGGTAATCGATTATTGATTTCCTATAATCGATTGTTTTACGTAAAATCTGGAAAGGTTTGAACGTTGCCAGTAATCGATTATTGATCTTATATAATCGATTGTTCTGCGTAAAATCTGGGATTGATTTTTGGAAGAACTGGCAAACAATCGATTGTGGTAACTTGACAATCGATTGTCACTGAGTAATTTCAGCAACTCTTAATTGGCAATTAGGCAACGGTAATACAAAGTTTTTCAACTATAAATACAGCTTCAATTCAGTCTTTTAAGAACAACAACATACAAGAACTGATTATACAATTGCTAAAGCTTGCATACTTTATTGCTTATCATTTTATATTCATTACATAAGTTTTTGAGAGCCAAATTCTTGTCGAAAGTTGTTGTGATCTTGAGCGTATTCTTTTACTCATATCTACTTATTAAGGAGTGTCTTGTTTGAGTACTTAGTGTTTTGTACACTTGAAGAGAATTGTTATTCTCTTGTTGTAAGAAGGAACTTATGTTTCCTTGGTTGAAGTCTTGGAGTGTTGTATCTCCGAGCAAAGGTGTTGAGGCTTGTGTCCTCAAGTTGTAAAGGTTTGTTAAGCACCCGTAAGCTTGACAAGTTAGTGGAAATCTCGAGAGAGTCTCTCGGGGACTGGACTAGCCACGGGTTGTGGTGAACCAGGATACATCGGTGCGTTCTTTCTTATTTATCGCACTTATTTATTTCCTGCAATTTTTAAATTCCGCAAGTTTACGCTAATTTTTATTATAACGCTATTCACCCCCCCCCCCCTCTAGCGTTAAGCATATTATCTAACAATTGGTATCAGAGCCCAACTCTCTGAAGACTTAACAGTTTGAGAGAAACATCCATGGCTTCTACTCGTGACTCTTTTGCAGGAATAGATGAAGGACAATGCTCCACCCAACCACCACTATTCAACGGTACAAACTATATGTACTGGAAGGAGAGGATGAAAATCTTCGTTCAATCAAATAGCTTTCATCTTTGGAAGGTGATAATGAAGGGAAATCAAATTCCAACCAAAAAGGTTGATAACGAATGGGTTCCCAAGTCCGAAGAAGAATATGACGCAGATGATATCCGAAAGGTGCAAAATAATGCTAATGCAACTAATTTATTATATTGTGCTGTAAATGCTGATGATTACAGGAAAATATCTTGTTGCACAACGGCGAAAGAAAGGTGGGACAAGCTGGAAATTACGTACGAAGGTACGGACCAGGTAAGGGAAGCTAAAGTTGATTTCCTAACCCATGCATATGAATTGTTTCACATGAAGGAAGGTGAAAAGGTCGATGAGATGTTCGAACGATTTTCAATAATCGTAAATGACTTACATGCTCTCAAGAAGACATTCACGGATAGGGAACTTGTCCGAAAAATTCTTCGAAGTCTCACTCCGGCATGGCGATCCAAGGCCGACGCGATTCAAGAGTCCATCGGCGTTTCAAATGTCACCATCGACGCATTAAGAGGTAATCTTAAGACTTATGAATCTCCTATACTTAACCCTCTTGTTGATGATCAAAGGAGGCAAAGAATCGCTCTTAAGGCAAGCACAAGCCAACCTCAAAACGATGAGGACGGAGACAACGAGTTTGGACTCGTTATCAAAAGATTTCAAAAGTTCATGCGAAAAGAGTATGAACGAAAGGGCAAAAAGCAAGGAGAACAAATAAAGTGCTATGAATGCGGAGAAACCGGGCACATCAAATCAAATTGCCCAAATATCAAAAAGGAGAAGAAACCTTTCAAGAAGCAACGTGCATATATATCTTGGGGAGGCGACTCCGGAGATGAGTCAAGCGAAGGAGAAGAAGACGAAGCCGCAAACCTTTGTCTTATGGCGCAAGAAGACAAACAAGATGAGGTATGTCAAATCTCTTCTAAAAATTTCTTTTCCCTTGAAGAATGCAAAATGCTTTTGATGAGTTATATAGTGAATTTATTAAAGCTTCAAACTGTTAAAAGCATAAAAGAAAATGCTTCTTTAAAAGAAAAAGATTTTCAAAAACAACTTTCTTTGAAAGAAAAGGATTTGGAAAAACTAATCTTAGAAAATGAGAAGTTGAAAGAGGAAAACAAGTTTTTCGGAAAAAGAAGCACCGACAAGCCCGAAAGTTCTATTAAACATTGTACTTCTTGCATGCATCTCAAAAATGAAGTAGAAAGGCTTAAAGGCACCTTAGATAAGTTTAATTCTTCTCACAAAAATTTGAATGAGGTTCTTGTTAATTTGAAGTCAACCAAGCATGGCATAGGTTTTAAGAATGAGCCTAAAGAAAAGGTTGAAGCTAAACCCCAACAACCTAAGGCTCAACCTAGGATTAATAAAATAAATGCTCATCCTAGAAATAACAACTCTAGAACCAATATGCATGCTAGACCAAATGTTGAACACTTTAGGAGACCTAGAAATGACCTACCACCTAGAAATAACTACTCTAGAAATGATGCATATTCTAGGCCAAACACTAGAAGGAATTTTGAACCTTTTAGAACACCTAGAAATGACTTCCAACCTAGAAATAATTATTCTAGAAATGTCGTACATCCTAGAACAAATAGTAGGAGAAATGATGTTCATGAAATGTGCAATAGTTATAGTGTCGAAAATAGAGTAAACAATTTTCGTCCGTCCAATTACTATGAACCTAGAAGGATGCATAATCCTAACGTGACATGTCATTATTGTAGACGAATTGGTCATATTGCTTCTACTTGTTTTACACGACATAGACATAACACTCAAACGCATCATTATGATATGCCTAACCCCCAAGGACCCAAAATGGCATGGGTACCTAAAACTCATTAATTTGTTTTGTAGGTATGTTTGAATGGATCAAGTGTACTATGGTACCTTGATAGTGGATGCTTCAAGCACATGACGGGAGACGAATCCAAATTCCTTCAACTAGAACACAAGGAAGGGGGAAGTGTTATTTTTGGTGATAACAACAAAGGAAAGATTATCGGCATCGGATCGGTCGGTAAGGATGAAATTTCTTCCATTAAGCATATATTACTTGTTAAAGGTTTAAAGCATAATCTCTTGAACATAAGTCAATTATGTGACAAGGGAAACTTGCCTTATTTGATTCGGATGAATGCTTAATGTTTAGACGTAGTGATTTTAAAATTATCCTTCGTGGTTTTAGAATGGATACTATTTATATGGTTGATCTTACTAATTCCTCACCCGAATATGTGGATTGTCTTATGAGCAAAGAGGATGATACTTGGTTATGGCATCGTAGAGTAGCACATATCAACATGCATCTTTTGAACAAATTGATTTCACAAAACTTAGTTATTGGTCTTCCCAACTTGAAATTTGAAAATGACTCTATTTGTGATTCTTGTCAAAAAGGGAAACAAACAAAAGCATCTTTCAAATCTAAAAACATTGTTTCAACTACTAGACCATTGCAATTGCTTCACATGGATTTATTTGGACCATCTCGCATTGAAAGTCTTGGTAGAAATCGTTATGCCTTTGTTATTGTTGATGATTATTCCAGATTTACTTGGACTTTATTTCTTGCCCATAAAAGTGATGCGTTTCAGAATTTTAAATATTTCCTTAAACGTATTCAAAACGAAAAGGAAACAATCGTCACTTCAATTAGAAGTGATTATGGGGGAGAGTTTGATCACAATCTCTTTGCGGACTTTTGTGACGAACTCGGTATCGAGCATACCTTTTCCGCTCCACGAACACCACAACAAAATGGGGTGGTGGAAAGGAAAAATAGGTGTCTCGAAGAGATGGCTAGAACCATGCTCGAAGAGGCTAAGATTCCCAAACTTTTTTGGGCGGATGCCGTGAGTACCGCATGCTACATTTTAAATAGAGTAGTCATAAGGCCAATACTCATGAAAATCCCTTATGAACTCTACAAGGGAAGGAAACCAAATATCTCCCATTTTAGAGTATTCGGTTGCAAATATTTTATTCATATCAATGGAAAAGTTCAATTGGGAAAATTTGATGCCAACTCCGATGAGGGAATATTTATTGGATATTCTTCACGTAGCAAAGCATATAGGGTCTTTAATAAAAGAACCGAAACTGTGGAGGAATCCCCTCATGTTGTGTTTTCCGAAAATAATACTCGCTTGGCGAGAAAGGATTCTGGTTTTGATCTTGCAGGTATTTTAAATAGCTTGAAAGACAAAATACAAGAGGAAACGCCTAAGGAAAATAAAGATGAAATCTTGGGACAACCAACGGAGGAAGCGCCACAATTGGAGAAAGAAACGAAAATGCCTAACGAGTGGAGGACAATCAAAGATCACCCTCTCGAACAGGTAATTGGCGACGTCGGAGAAAAGGTAAGTACCCGAAACTCTCTTAAAAACACCTTAGGACATACTACTTTTGTTTCTCAAATTGAACCCACAACCATCTCCGAAGCGTGTGCTTATGCGCCCGTTATCAATCGTGTCCGAAGGAGTCTCACCTTACTGCGGTGAAACGGATTTTGAAGTATCTTGTTGGTACTACAAATGTGGGTCTATGGTACCCCAAAGGTTCTTCATGCCAACTTGTTGGCTATTCCGATTCCGATTTTGCTGGATGCAAGTTGGACCGCAAGAGCACTAGTGGCACTTTTCATTTGCTCGGTAGCTCTCTCGTTTCTTGGTTTAGCAAGAAATAAGTAAGTGTTGCGTTGTCCACAACCGAGGCTGAATATGTAGCCGCGGGGAGTTGTTGCGCTCAAATCCTATGGATGAAACAGCAACTCTTGGACTATGGCCCGAGTTCGTAGTGAACTCGGGACTCTTGACTCCACGTTGATCTAAGTCATGCATTACTTTTTCCACTCTACATGATTTCTAACTTGAGCGTCGGAGACGTCTAACAAATTTTTGCAGGTATCGCCCTAAAGGTAGGGGGAATTATAAAGCATGACACGCAATAATCGAGTCTTCTTCAGAACAATCGGTTTCTGTCGTCTAAAAATCGATGATCTCGTATCAATAATCGATTGTGTTGCTATTATTTGAGTTATTTTTGTACTCGTTCTTTTTAAATAAATAAACAAGTTGTTTTAAATCTTTGCTATCTTATTATTATTTTTGCTAATGGCAAAAGGGGGAAGATAACGGGTATGCACTCTCAATATTTATTAGCTTAAATTGAGGGGGAATTTATATATTGAGGGGGAACTAATTGCATACTTGTTGCATATCTTTACTTGTCTTGAATCGTCATTATGAATTGCCTAATATGCATATCCCGCTTAAAGTTTGCCATTATCAAAAAGGGGAAAATTGTTGGAAACACGTTCTCAAGGCATTATACTAAACGTGTGTTCATATTTGTAGGTTTTGATGAATGACAAACTATGCGTAAATTAACATATGACGAGGTCCAAGCACAAGCGCGAAATTGATATATAACAAGATTCAAGC